>LPNX010135098.1:1853825-1915288 GCA_001517045.1 Pseudotsuga menziesii | reverse complement strand
TTCAATATGTTGGAATGCAAAGTCATGGCCACACCCATGGACTCCAACCTGAAGCTGTTAGCTGATGACTCATCAGAGTTAGTGGATAAGACTCATTACAGATAGATCATTGGGTCATTGATGTACTTAACAAATCCCAGACCAGACATTTGTTTTGCTATGAACACCTTAAGTCAATATCTTGTTCAACCAAGATGGGTTCACCTAGTAACTGCAAAACATGTGATGAGATATCTGAAAGGGACTATAGACTTTGGTTTATATTATTATGATATCCATGAGTATAGATTGTATGGCTACACAGATGCAGATTGGGCTGGAAGTATCTCAGACAAAAAAAGCACATTAGGTAGATGCTTTTGGGGTCTGCTATGAGTTCATGGTTTAGCAGGAAACAGTCCAATGTTTCTCATAGCATGGCTAAAGCAAGATACATAGCATATTGCTCTGCTAAGTTGTGAAGCCATATGGCTTTGGAAGCTGATATCAGGTCTCTTTGAACTGAAGATGGATACTACAATGATTCTATGTGATAACCAGAGTTGTGATGACAGAGAACCCTGTGTTCCATCGTAACACATAGAAATCCGGTATTTCTACATACGAGATAAGATGTAGATGATGATGTTTAAGTATTTCCATACTGAAGATATAGATGATGTTTCAGTATTTATATACTGTAGATGCAGATGATGGTGATTCCGTATTTCTATACTGAATATAGAGATGATGATGCTTTTAGTATTTCTATACTGAAGATATAGATGATGATGCTTTCAGTATTCACATACTGGAGATACAGATGGTGATAGTTCAGTATTCACATACTGAAGATGTAGATGATGATGGTTTGGTTGTTGATGTGCTAACGAAGCCTCTGTCTCGAGTAAAGTTCGAACACTTTCGAGACAAGCTTGGTGAGGTTCGGAAGAACCTTCCTCGAAAGGGGGATTAGTGATGTTGCAGTGGGATTGTATCATCCCTGAGCATCTGCCCTAAAGTGATCCGGTGACCTCGGTCCTTGAGAATGAAGAGGGATTGTATCATCTTGGGCCATCTGTCCAAAAGTGATCTGGTGACCTCGGTCCTCGAGAATGAAGAGGGATTGTATCATCTTGGGACATCTGTCCAAAATAGATCTGGTGACTTCGGTCTTCGTGAATGTGGTGGGATTGCATCATCCTTGAACTTCGGTTCAAAATGTATCCGGAGGTCTTGGCCCCCGTGAAAGTGGAAGGATTGCATCATCCCTAAACCTCGGTTCAAAATGTATCCGGAGATCTAGATCCCCGTGAATGTGGTAGGATTGTATCATCCTTGAACTTCGGTTTAGAACGAATCCGGTGACTTCGGTACTCGAGAATGTGTGTTGATCCCATAATTCCAAGAGAAAGGATTGTCTGAGTTCCACATATGTGTTGATCCCATAATTCCGAAAGGAAGGATCATTAGTAACTCCGTAAAGATCTAAATCCCGTAATTTCGAAAGGAAGGATCATTGAATTGATCCTGTAATTCCAATAGGAAGGATTGTCTGAGTTCCACAGATGTGTTGATCCCGTAATTCCAATAGGAAGGATTGCCTGAGTTCCACAAATGTGTTGATCCCGTAATTCCGAAAGGAAGGATCATTAGTAACTCCATAAAGACCTAAATCCCGTAATTCTGAAAGGAAGGATCATTGAATTGATCCCGTAATTCCAATAGGAAGGATTGTCTGAGTTCCACAGATGTGTTGATCCCGTAATTCCAATAGGAAGGATTGCCTGAGTTCCACAAATGTGTTAATCCTGTAATTCCGAAAGGAAGGATCGTTAGTAACTCCGTAAAGACCTAAATCCCATAATTCCGAAAGGAAGGATCGTTAGTAACTCCGTAAAGACCTAAATCCTGTAATTTCGAAAGGAAGGATCGTTTGTAGCTCCGTAAAGACTTGATCCCGTAATTCCAACATGAAGGATTGTCTGAATTCCATAGATTTGTTGATCCCGTAATTCCAGTAGGAAGGATTGTCTGAGTTCCACAAATGTGTTGATCCCGTAATTCCAAAAGGAAGGGTCGTTAGCAACTCCGTAAAGACCTAAATCCTGTAATTCCGAAAGGAAGGATCATTAGTATCTCCGTAAAGACTTGATCCCGTAATTCCAAAAGGAAGGATCATCTGAGCTCCACAGATGTGTTGATCCCGTAATTCCGAAAGGAAGTATCGTTAGTAACTCCGTAAAGACCTAAATCTCGTAATTCCGACAGGAAGGATCATCTGAGTACCACAGACATGTTCATCCCATAATTCCGAAAGGAAGGATCATGTTGATGTTTTGATGATGATAATGTTGATGTTTTGATGATGTTGATGTTTTGATGATAATGATGTTTTGGTGTTGATGATATTTTCATAATGATGTTTATGATCAAAAGATCAGAGTATGATGATGATGTTGTTGCTGATCGAAAGGCCAAAGTGCTGGAGATGATGTTGCTGATCGAAAGGTCAAAGTACTGAAGATGATGTTGTTGATCGAAAGGTCAAAGAGTTGAAGATGATGTTGCTGATTGAAAGGCCAAAGTGCTGAAGATGATGCTGTTGATTGAAAGGTCAAAGTGCTGAAGATGATGTTGCTGATCGAAAGGTCAAAGCGCTGAAGATGATGTTGTTGATTGAAAAGTCAAAGTGCTGAAGATGTTGTTGATCGAAGCAGTAAAAGTATTAATGATGATGAAGAATGAAGATTAAAGATGAAGACTATATGATGTTGAAAAGCTTCCAATGATTTATAGATGTGTTACCCTGATGATGTTGATGATGTCCTCTCCTACTATTTTGTTGTTGTTGATGTTGTTGTAGAATACCCTTCTCGTTAAGGGGGGAGTGTTGAAATATTGTAACTTCAAAGAATATTCTATATGTATCTTTTGTGGTCCTCGATGGTCCTATTGGGAGAACCACTTGTATTATCTTTTACCCCGATGCTTCTAATCGAAAGAACTAATAAGAGTCATGAGGTTGTCCCCTCTATTTGTAAAGGTAGGTCATTAGCACCCCAGTGTGGTTACTTGAGCCTACATGTGTAACTCGAGCCTACATGATTAACTCGAGCCTACATGTCGGATGAGTTTTTTCAAGTGAACGGATGAATATAAATAGAGGTGTGGTGCTCCTCATTTGAGACACACTCTCACTTGTGTAGCGCATTAGTGGAGAAGAGAAGAGTAGCTGGAGAAGGAGGATGATCAGGCTTTGATCTCCTTGTTGGTTTTACCTTTTATCTTTTTGGGGCATCTATATTGAGGAAGCTTTTGCTGGGTTTTTCCCTTTAGGGTTTTCCCAGGATAAATCTTTGTGTTCCTTTTGTATGGTTGTGCTTGTCTATCTTTCAGTGATCTTGTTTATATGCTTTTGTTATGAATTCGAAATGAAATACTAATGATCTAGCTTAGCATATGAAAATTTAACAGTGTTAATGTTGTAGCATCAATAGATGGGACATATAGGTGATAAATATCTTCATGGTATGCATAGTAAAGGTATGGTCGAAAATATCTCTGATTGTTCTAAAAAAGTTAACTTTTATGAACATTGTATTTACGTTAAACAGAGTCATGCAAGGTTCACATCTAGAGCCACTATGGATAAGGAAATACTAGAGTTAATACATAGTGATGTGTTTGGACCTGTGTCAATCCCTTCACTACGACGATCTCAATATTACATCTCTTCAATAGACATTTTCTCCAGAATGACATGGTTATATTTTATGAGGAAGAAATCTGAAGTTTTTGGGAAATTTCAAGAGTTCAAATTTTTTATGGAGAATCATACTTGTAAAAAGATTAAGGTGTTGTGAACTGATAATGGAGGAGAATTTTGTGAAAAAGAGTGCAACCAGTTATATAGACAACATGGTATAGCTTGAAAATACACAACTCCCTACACACCTTAACATAATAGAGATGTTAAAAGAATGAAGATATCATTTATGGAGAAAGCAAGAAGCATGCTCTATGGTGCAGGGTTCACACCAGAATTCTAGGCAAAGGAAATCAACACAACATGTTACATGGTGAATAGGTCATCGACAACGGATCTGGTTGACAAGACTCCATATGAGACATGGGATGGGAAGAATCCCTCTCTTACACATCTCAAAGTATTTTCATGTGATTCCTCAGTGCATATCTCAAAGGAGAAAATAACCAAACTCGACAGCAAGTCAAAAAAATGCATATTCATTTGGTACAAAGATGGAGTAAAAGGGTATAGGTTGTAGAAACCAGTGATGCGGAAGGAATTTTATAGTCGAAATGTGATGCTCAGAGAAGTTGGAGGAACTTCAAGGGGTGAAGAGGTTAAAATATAAAAGGAGCAAGAAAAAAAATAGTCTGAAATGAATGACGAAAGTCTGGATTCATGTGAGTTAATTGAGTCCGACGAAGAGGTGGAACAATAGACTCTAGAGGTTATAAGTTCTAGTCAATTAAGGAAACAACCAAAAATATATAGTCCACTTGAATTTTGCTCTGCTTTTACATTATCTGCAATAGACAACGATCTCATATTAGTAAAAGAAGTGATCAACCTGACAGAGAGTAAAATTTGGAAAAGGGCCATGGAAGAGAAAATGGAGTCCTTGAAAAAGAACAAAACATGGGATCTATTCACGTTACCAAATGGAAGGAAATACATTGGCAGTAAGTGGTTATTTAAGAAAAAGTTGAATGCAGTAGGACAATTCAATAAGTACAAGGATCAATTGATAGTGAAAGGATATTCTCAAGTAGAGGGAGTTGACTTTGATGAAATTTTCTCTCTTGTTGCTAAATTAACTTCCATAAGGGTACTAATGCCTTTAGCTACAACATCTGAACTTGAGATAGAACAAATAGATGTAAAGACAACATCTCTTCATGGTGATCTTGAAAAAGAGAATTTTTTTGTAAGTTAGCATTCACATTATATCATGAAAATAAATACACAGAAATAAAAAGCATTTGGGCCTCCCATCATGAGAAAACAACCCATATTACGAGTTTGTAGGCCTCTCCATAGGATAATTTATCTAGTTATTAGTAGAAACCTTTCATGATTTTGATAAATCCTAATTATATTCAAAGACTCAAATAGACTCAAATTCGAAAAAATATTTATCCAAAAGGGAGATAAACACTACTTGACAGGTGGACCTGTACATGGCTGAGACGTGGGAGAAATAGGTTTATCCTCGACCTTGACATTGCCCAGGTGTTCACACTTGGTTCCAATTTTGTTAGCCTCAGAGAAGTTATCTTCACACTTGATCTTACCTTCAGTAGTATCTTGGTTTTCCTTGTCGGCGTCTTTGGATGTCTCCTTGATCTTGCCTCCAGTGTTATCATCCAAATTTTAATCTAAAACCCCATGAATTCACCCATCATTATCAATGGTGGCGAGCATGGATGAAGGAAAATGGTAGAGAGTAGAAATGTCTGTGCACCAATCCAAGATGGCTTGAAATCTGTCCCAGAGCTCCAAAATTTGGGCTTGTCTATCCTCTGCTTCATTAATGTTGTTGTGTATGAGGAGAAGGGAGTTTTTCATCACTACAAGTTTCCATGGAAGACCATTGTCATCCATGATTTGAGCAGTAGCATTGCCTCCATAGCCTCTCATACCTTGTTGGCCATGTCGGTCCATGTCGTTAGCACCCTTAGACACCACCACAAGGTTCAAATTTGTCCAGTGTAAATGGAGAGCAGGTAAACCACAATGCTAAGGAGAACCGAACACCGAGAGATGAGAAGAAATGAGCTTGGGAGAATGGGACCAGGCCATTAAATTATCATTGCTAGGATCAACCCGGGAGTAACTCCTCATGAGTTGTCCGACCATATGAAGCATCGTTGTGGGGGGAGGAGTTAATGAAGTGAGTCTTTGGAATTTGTGCATCCACCATTGTAGGTCGTCTATTAATCCCCATCTCATCTGCATTAGTGACTCCATAATCATTACATAACACCCCATCTGGGATGATCTTGAAAAATAAATTTATATGAAACAACCTAAAGGTTTTATAGTTTATGGGGAATAGTAATTGAATTATAAGATTAAGAAGTCTCTCTACGGTTTGAAACAATAGTCTAGGATGTGGTATCAGAAGTTCGACACATATATCTAGTATTTGGGGTTTGTGGGAAGTAAGGTTGATCACTGTGTGTATTGGAATAAAGTCAGTGATAATTTCATATATATAGTTTTGTATGTCGACGACATGTTATTGGTTAAGAATAACATGAATATGATAGAGGTGGAACTACATTTATCCTCCAAGTTTGACATGAAGGATCTCAAAGCAACAATTTCATTCTTGGAATGGAAATAAAGAGAGATCATGCAGGTAGAAGACTAGTTAAGTAAAACAAATGTTGAGACAGTCCTAAAACGTTTCTGTTAGGATTATAATCCTCCCTTGTCCAATTTGGTCAATTGTGTCTAAATTTAGAGTCATTTCAGTCTATTTTTAGTCACTAGCACCATTGGGTCCACTTGGCCTAATTGGGGCACATGTACCAGTTACTAAAGTGTGGGGAACAGTAATTGAGGCCAACTGCCATTGATTGCACTTGCATGCATTAGCTTAGGAGCCTCTTAGATCAATCCCTACAAATTAGGAGCCACTGGGAGTGTCGATACAAACCTCCATTAGTTGAGTTGAGTTGGTGACTAGTCAAGCTCAGTTAGGAGTCAGTTACATTCAATTGTATCTTGTTACATTCATTTCTACTCAGTTAGCGCTAGGATTGCATGGATGCATGCAAGTGAGGTGCATTTACTCACCTACCTCAGTCAGTTAGACTAGTTAACACTGAATTAGACACTTGAGTTTGGATTTTGAACTCCGATGAATTTCTATAATGATTTAGAAAGGGTCAGTTAACCATTCAGTCAAGTAAAGTCAAACCAATTCGAATTTCCTCACATGGATTTGAATTGCATGAGGCTATTTAGCCATTGTACTTCATTGTAATTAATTATCTAATTACTTTTGATTAATGAAAGCATTCATAGTTGCAAGCCATTTTTGCACTGTTTCATTCTTCATTTCTGAGTAAAATTGTATGATCTATCTTGTGAGTTGTGTGTTGGTCCATAGATCTATGTACTCAATTTAACATGTGTTGGGCCTGGGGAAAGCACGCAGGAAATAAGTGCAAGAGTTAGTACGCAGTGCAAGCACAAGCAAGGAAACCTGTGTGAACAAAGGAAACAACGCGAACGAGGAAAGCTGCATAGAAGAAGAGTAGGCGCAAAAGATGTCACCTGCATAGAAGCAGAAAACTTCATGGAAGGAAGATGTTGCAGGGTACAAAGGTAGCACAAGTGTAGAATAACGATTGAAAGCTATAGGGAAATCATGGGTGCTGAAGTTGGCTTAATTCGGCGGATGCCACACGAGGGAAAGCATGCTGTAAGTAAGGCCGTTAGTGCCTTGTGTCAAGTCATGATCACCATAGTTGTAGCCTGAGGGGCGGCTGATGGTGACAGTTAACAAAATTTATGTATGCAGTCGACCCTACATGGTCATGTAAAGTAGTATAAATAGGAGGGATTCAATAGAGAAAGGGTTGGTCTCAATCACGTCTTTGTTGGTTGTAGTTACGTCTAGGTTGGATTTTCCATAGTTTCTTGTAAAGGGGATTACAGAGGAGAGATCTGAGTAGTAGGATATGCGAAAGTCTATAGGATGCAGGTAGAGTTAGTACCATAGAAGAGAAGCTCTTCTAGAGCGTTGCAGATGATAGAGAGGTTGATCCAGTCTGTGTGCAGATTTGTAGGTAGTAGCAGTAGATTAGGAGAAATAAGACAGAGAGCATGAAAACCATAAGTCTGAGTCTTAAAGACATATCATAAGATCAGTCTGCATCCTGCAGACTGCAAGGTACTATATCATTTTATCATGCCAGATGAAGAGCATCTTGGTGGTTTTTCCCAGATGGGTTTCCATGTTATCTCTTGTCTTCAAATGGATGATTAATGCTGTAAATCTTTATGTTTCTGATTGTTTATGCTTATGATGTAAGTCCTGTTATGATTGAATGAATGCCACACTGTCAATAAGAGCTCAAATGCATGAATATTTTATTGTGCACTGCTTCTGAGTGTTAGTTTATTTTCATGGCGCGAGCGCTGTTGCACGCTTGTATGCTGTGCCTATCTGTTAGCTTACTTTTACACTCTGTCATGTTTAAAGTACTAAGTCTGAATCTATGTTGCGACGTTAGTAGTTATTAGAATATATGGGCAGTGTGCACTACATTTCAATGAAAATGACTCCATCCTTACGACTTGGTCGAGTTCCTTGGCTGTGCACCAAAGGACTATAATCCCTCAGCAATCACGGAAACATGGTTTCGGCGGTTACCCATCGAAGATATATCCTAGGTGAGACTGCGCCTGCTTCGCAGCTGTTGCCAATGGGGCTTGCTCTGTTGGGCCGGTATCTCGGGTATTTGTTGGATTGACGGGCTGCGCAGAACTTGGGTCGCACGAGTTAGGAAAAGTGGCCAACAAATGGTTCCGTTGTTGGGACCTTATTGATCAAATCGAGGATATGTTGTGGCACCCGACTAAGAGTGAAGTCAAGGAATGGCTGGAGTTAAAGACATTGATATTCGCGCAAAAGGAAAGTGAGGGTTCACGACTGAGCCTTGGGAACTGGTTGCAATGAAATTTGTATTCGGATACCCATGATTTTTTTTTTGTAGAGTTTCTCATTATATTGTGAGAATGGATATCGGAGTTAGCAGCCCAACAGGCTGACTTCCATAGAAGAGGAGTGTAACACCCCAGTTTTGACCTTGTTGCATTAATGTATATGATGTAAATATTATATCGAATCATGACAAGGAGCTCAAGGCCAAGGCCCTGTCATTGATTTATGTTTGGTATATTGGCGATCATGGTTGATGCCTATGGTTTATGTGCTGATTCAAGCACGTTTGTAAACATCATGTAAATATGCAAATTAATGAAAAACCCATATCCAGCTATGTCAATGCAACGAATAATGAGATGGGGGCATGATTTTCTAAGGATAAGAGGTGGAAATGTTAACCTTGAGCCAGTTTGGGGAAAATCCATGTGTCATGGGGAGAACCCATCAGAACTATCAACTACCCTCTTTCTTGTCTTTTTTCCCAACCATTTATTCTGCCAGAAGGTGGTTGAGGTAGTTATTGATTGGAAGGGGAAGAGTATGGGAAAATTTGAATTGGGAAGAGCACCCAGTTTTGGAATGTCGTGTTTTGCTTGCATGAACAAGAAAACACCAGAACCGTATGCCATTTTTGACCCACACATCCACGTTTGGTTTTACTCTCACGTTTTGAGAGCTGTGAGACATTCTGGCTCAGGATCCATCTTATTTCTCCATTCATGGAAATCCCTTAAGCAATGGATCTCTCCCTGTGTGTATCCTTCATGTTCTGTGAGTGTTTTCCCTTGGCAGGACTGTGATTGTTGTCTTGCAGCATTGCCTTAAACTACAGAGTGTATGAGACCCTGTTACTTGTGTTCCAGAGTAATCCTGTGCTGTAGAGTCTCCCTGTGGTTGTTGTGTTGTGTACCCTAGTTCGGGTCAGAGCTATGTACAAGACTAGGAATGGGAGAGACGTAGAATGTGCTTGATAAACCTAGTGTGGAACCTCATGATAAGATAAGAATAGCTGGTAAAATTGCTATGCACATCCTGAAGAGAACTGGAAGGGAAGGTGTAGCCCAAGGGACCGTGGAGCAGAGAAGGGGACACTTCCTTGTGTTGGATGTGTAGGTAGTAGGGAAGCAAGGCCAAATATATCTTGTGAAGGTGTTCTTAGCTCTATAGATGAGCTCACTAGCTTAGTAGTTCTTCCTGCCCATTGCCTTAGAATCCTAATAAACCCAACTGGAAGGATGGCTTGGCCGGTATCCTGATAAACCCATCTGTTGGCTTGGCTGTGTCTTGTTTTGCTTTACCTGGTGAGTAACCTTTGGTTGGATAGACTGATAAACCCAACTATGAATGCTGTCTTGGCTAGTTATCCTGATAGACCCAATAGTGAGATGTCTTGACTGTGTATAGTCTGATAAACCCATTTGTTGGCTTGACTAGTCCTTAAAGGTGAATATTGGCTTAACTGTGTTCAGTCTGTGAAACCCAATTGTGAGATGGCTTGGCTAAGTGGCCTGTGAAACCGATATGTTGGGATGTTTTCCCTTATAGCCTGATAAACCCAACTGTGTTGGCTTGGCTGAGTGTTATTGCACCTTGGCTATGTATGAGTCTGCTAGTGTTCCCTTATTCCTTGAGGAAATCATGCTCATCTCGGGGGTGGCAGTGTTGCTGAGAGACTAAGGAGAACATTGGCTGATGGTTGGGTGGAACGTTGCAATGACATAGAGGGTTGCGGGACAAGTTATGTTCAAAGATAAGTGTTCTTGTCTATGTTATTATGTTATTCTCTGCAATTGTATTTCTTGTTTTGAAAATTGCTTGATGGAATGTGATGAACATATTGTTGTGTTGAATATATGCATTGTTCCTTTAAATAACTGCAATTATAGGCATCTATGTATGTTTTCCCATCAATGCATTTTGAACTAAGTTGCAAGGTATATTGGCCAGATCAGCAATGGCCTGAATGATCAGATCGATCCAAGAATTCAGTGGAAAATATGAGTTTCCTGCTAGAAATCCTCCTTAGCGCAAATTTGCAGGTTTGTGGGATGTGGGATGCAGAATGCTGTTTCGTAGATTTTGGTTTCTGCAGATTTCCCTTCTATAGCTTGCGGGCTATGGGATGCAGGATGCGGGATCATGGTGTCATGATTTCCACAATTCCCAATCCCGCAAGACAAAGTTTCTGCACCCCCGATCTTTGCGGGATGGTTTTCCGTCGTCTATCTATTTCCGATGTGGGATGCAGGAAGTGAGCTTGCAAGTTTTGTAACTTTTCGACCCCACAACTCGGTATTCCTGCACCGTTGATTTTTGCAGGTAGATTCTGAACCATTTATTTGGTTCCAATCTGCGAGATCGTTTATGATCATTGACTTCCGTTGCATTTTCTATCTGTTGTTTGATCTCCTTTGAGATCTTTCCTTGCAGATTGTTGAACTAATCTATGGAAGACAGGAGGGAGCGTGATAGTGTTGGAAATGTTGAGATGTGGTTCATTACCATGCCCTGTGTTTCGATGAATAGTGAAGGTTCTCGTTGAAATTTTATATTTCACATGATATTGGGGTATGAGTACGTGACAAGGAGTGACTGACTGGACTGACCAGTTGACACAAGAAGTAGCACAAGTAAGTAACCCTATTTCTAGAGTTGTTGATTTTTGGATTGATAGCATATTAGAAGGATATGTTACGAAGTTCACTGGTGAAGTGATAACCTCGTATAGCAAGGAAGAGAGACATTTTTTCCAAGGACCTTAGGGAAGGTACCTTATGTCTATAAACTTATGGATTAAAATGCTCCTTTGTGAAAAGGGTATTTTACAACTTAGTGATTGAGTCACGTAGTCCGTGAAGGGGATATGATGTGCAATATTTAGGAGTAATATGGAAGGTAGTAAGAAGAAATGTTCTGAGGAAGATTAGAAGATGATTTGGACACTGGGTTCTTAAGAAGCAGAAGGAGGTTCTGATCAGGAAAGAGGAGGAAGGTAGCAGGAGGTAGGAGGGATTATAGCCTTCCCAAGGAGGGTGAATATGGATGTGGGTCACACCTAGATGAAGGGTCTTGCAACGAAGAGGAGGAGTATAGTCTGATTTCTGAGAGAGCAGAATCAGAAGAGTTTGCAGAATCACCGAGAACAGGACGTGACTACGACATTCTAGGAAGATCCCTTGAAGTGAGACCTAGAAGTTCCTCACCTGAACCACTTGCGAACCCTAGTAGTCCTAGTGTTGGAACGAGTGCACAAGGAAGCCAATCAACGATCCTAGTAAATCCAGCAAACCCAGGGAATCCAGTGAACAACCCTGATGCCACTCTAATGGTGGGAACATAGGTCATATTACCTACTTTCAATGGGAATGTAACGGAAGACCCAGAGCAGCATTGGTTCCTCTGCGAAGTTGTTTGGATGGTGCGTTTTGTCCGTAATGTAGATATAAATAAGGCATAGATGATCATGACTCTAAGGGTTCACGCGCTGGATTGGTTCATGAAGTTTTTGTCATACCAATCGGAACACCACAGAAGAATATTGAGGAGATTCGACAGGTAATGATCTCAGAATTCAGAAAGCCACAATCTGAGTCCCAATGCATAATTGAGATCAAGGAGATTAAGCAGGCTCCGACAAATATAATATGGAACTTTGATCAGCGGTTCAAGATGTTGATGGCCATAGTAAGCTTCCATATTTTGGATGTGCAACATAAGGAGTGGTTTATTGATGCACTGTTGCCACACATTAGAGGGCCACTCATGCAACAAAATATTGCAATGCAAATGGAGGCACTAGAATTGGACATGAAGCTAGAGGCTTCACCTATTGGAGACGGCATTGCTGGAATTATACACATTCAGTCGCAACTGGCTAATCTAACTATTCAGCTCCAAGATATAAAAAGAGGAAAAGAGGTGTAGGAAGACCTCTGGTGTACATGATGCCGGACCAATGGACATACCAAAGATGACTACCCAACCTACATGAACTATATCTCCTCCGGCACACCAAACCCATTGAGTACCCAGGGGCTGCCCTAGTGCAACATATGCCACACAAGAGGACACTGTGACGTAGACTGTATGTTCCTGCAAAGGACAGTATGTACCCCAGCTAGTTTGTATTGTAAATTTTGTAAATCTGTAGGCCACGATGAAAAATATTGTAGGGCCTACCAACTCATGAGAGATAAAATGGTAAATGCATATATGATGAAGATGGAGGAGAAAATCAAAATTGAACAGGTTGCACCTCAGTTCTAGGATGTGCCTCAGTTTCAACCTGCGTAACAGTTTCAGATTGCATCGCAATTTAAAAATACGATCCCATATAACCCGTATCAATAGCAATACGTGCAACTGTAATACCTTCCGCAACCATCTCAACTTCAGTTGAAGGGGGGTGGAAATTACAGGGGCTGAGGAGGAGGAAGATTTGGCCGAGGAAGAGGGCCAGTGGTGTGCTATAATTGTGGAGTATAGGGTCACTATGCTAGAGACTACCCTGAACCTATGAATACTTTCTCATATTGCAAACAAGAGCAAAATGTGGAGCGATGTCCACAACTTATAGCTCGATGTCAAGCCCAGACGGTTGTAGCAGCTAACCTAGTACCAAATCCTGTGTCAAATGCTCCGAACCTGAATGCTAATTCCAACATACAGATAATAGTCATCGAACCACGAGAACCAAATGTAGGAGTGGTAATAAGGGGAGGTGCTGCGATGGGTGCAGACCAAGACACACAGACAAATCCTGCGACACAAGCACAATCGTAGGTGCGACCTGCTGCATAGAAGAAAGAACCACTTAATGTTCAAGAACATAAGTAGATATTCATGGGCGTACATCTAGAGTTTGTAGGAATGGAACAACCATCCACCTTAGGCCAAGTAAAATATATTCCTAAGAGATTCCAAAACATATTCGAACAACATACTACAAACAAGAGTGTAGATAAAGGTTAGTAAGATCAAACCATTCCTCTCAAGTTGTTTGGTGCTAATCTAGGACAAGGATGCACTTGAAGATTTGGGAGCACTTATCAAAATGCTTTTGGAGAAAGACCCACCAGTAAAGAGGTTAACAGTGTCAAGGCGAAGTTCAAAACGATATGTGAACTTGGGATGTTTGCACAAATCGGTGATTATGACATGGACTATATCATCCTCGACCTGCGATTTGATGTTAACATTCTAACGTGCTAGATTTGGGAAATAATGGGCAAGCCACCCCTAGAATGGTCCCCAATTCAATTAAGGCTTGCTAATCAGGCAAAGGTCCTTCCTATTGGTAGACTGAGTCAGGTCCAAGTGGATATTGAAGGATTGCACACTTTTGCGGACTTCGAGGTCATCAATATAGTATATGATACTAATTCATATCCTACGTTGTTGGGAATTGATTGGGCAATGGAAAACAAAACTATCATAAACTTCAAAAGAAGGACCCTATCATTTGAAGATGATGGGATGAGGGTAGTTGTGTTCCTCGATCCACTAGAAGGATGGAGATACGTTGAACGGGTGTTCAACGAAGGGCAAGGTGATCACCTCAACAACATCTATACTACCACTTCCCTTAAGGAGGATTACATCAATCCTACTGCGGATGGTAACCTGAGCTAGAGATGCTCGAGTTCATGTACATTAGACTCAGGGGAGGCACTTGAGAACTGGCAGAATTGATTGCATGAAGTGTCCACGAGGACATGTTCCAGGATAACTAAGTCTGTCCGACGAGTGGGAACTCAGTCGCGGCTGCTGCCCACATATGAAGGACTGCCTAACTTAGCAATATTCTTGACTGAGTTTGAGGAATTGGTAACAGAGCCACAAAGAATATCTGCATTGGAATTTGCACTAAAATCCACACCTGTGCTATGGTGGGGTACACACAAAAGTTTGATAACTAAATGGCCACTGTGCAGACGACTATTGGAAGTAAGGTTCAGAGATGAGGTCACAACTATGATGCAAAGGTATACAGGGTTATCAGATCTTGTTGAACACTTAGAGCAGTGTTCTACAGCGTTCTCGAACTACCCATGCCAGGAATGGGTTCACCATTTCATTCATACTCTCGAAACGACACCCAGAGGCTGGTATGCAACTATGGAGCTGCGCCAGGAAACACGAGAATGGGAAAAGGTTGCAAAGAATTTCACATACACATTCCATCTCACAAATGAGCAACCAATAGTTGATATTGCGCTGAAGACCATTAAAGAGAAGATATTCACTAAGATCCCATTGGAGGTTTCATATTCTCAACCTTACATTGCACATTCCAAACCGTGCTATGAGACAGTTGAACACTGGATGACATCTATAACCTCTCTGGAGATCTAGAGGATGATCAGACTAACATTAACATTCCTGAGTCGAAAGGGTCATGTGCAGCAAAAGGAAGCGGCATTTCTAGTGAGAAGTTCATCAAACCGTTAAAGATCAAGAAAGTTAACATTGGGTCAGAGGACAATCTGAAATTTGCTAACATTGGGATGAAGAGACAGTAGCCAAAATCACTGATATATTACATGAGTTCCAAGATCTATTCCCGATGAACTTCAGGGTAATGAAGGGGATAGTAGGAGATTTGGGTGAAATGAAAATTCCACTCAAACCCGATGCAAGACTGGTAAAACAGCGTCCGTACAGACTAAATTCATGGTACAAATAAAAAGTGAGAGCAGAATTGGATCGCATTCTGGAAGAAAGAATCATTGAACCTGTTAAAGAGTCAGAGTGGATAAGCCCTATAGTGATTCAGGACAAGAAGGCGACAGGCGAGGTCAGGATCTGTGTCGACCTTAGGAAGCTAAATGATTCCTGCTTACATGATCCATTCCCAACACCCTTTACAGATGAAGTCTTGGAAAGCGTTGGTGGACAAGAAATGTACTCATTGACAGATGGATTCTTGGGCTACCATCAATTTAGAATTGCGCAAGAGGACCACCACAAAACAACCTTTGTAATAGAATGGGGATGCTACCAATACACGGTAATTCCCTTTGGCCTTAAAAATGCCACTACTATTTTTTCTAGAATAGTAGTTTCTGCTTTTAACAATTTCATTCACAAGTTTCCTGAAGTATATTTTGATGACTGGACAGTCTTTGGTCTGGTAACAGACCATACTGAGAATCTGCGCATGATGATGGAACAGTGTCACCAGTATCCAATTGCGATGAATTTGAGAAAATGTATATTTTGCACACCATTTGGTGTACTGTTGGGCCATGTAGTATGCCGTGACCTGGTCCTAGTCGATCCTGTGAAGGTGGCATTTATTCTGGACCTGACTCTACCCACATCGGTCACACAACTCAAATCCACATTGGGACATACTGGATATTATTGAAAATTCATAAGAGGGCACACAGAGATAACTGCCCCAATGGAGAAGCTGCTCAAGAAGGATGCCAAGTTCGAGTGGAACGTAGACTACCAAGAAATCCTGGATAAGCTGAAAAACAAAATGGCCACGGCATCGATATTGATATTCCCAGACTGGAATAAGGAGTTCCATGCGCACGTTGATGCATCATCAATTGTGCTTGTTATAGTTTTAACACATCCAGGAGAGGGCACAATTGACCACCCAATTGCATTTGCAAGCAGGAAACTACCAACAGTAGAGAAGAACTACACCACAACAAAAAGAGAAGGGCTTGCAATGGTCTATGTGCTACAAAAGTTTAGAGATTTCCTATTGGGTGGACACTTCAAAATTTTCACTGATCATTCTGTGCTGAAGTACCTGGTCAATAAGCCAGTGTTGGGGGGAAAGATCTACTGATGGCTCTTCCTATTTCAAGAATTTAACTTTGAAGTCAGTATGAATCCAAGCCGACTAAATGTTGGGTCAGACCACTTGTCGCGCATTGAAAGTGGGGAGGAACCCACCAGCCTAGAGGATAATCTACATGATGCGCAGCTATTTTCTATCGATGTAGTCGACAAAGAATTTGATGCTATTATACACTTATTGAATATAGGCTATGCGCCTGAAGGATATTCGACATGGAAAAAGAAACAACTAGTTGTCAAGGCCGTAGACTACATGCTAATCACGGGACAAATTTATAAGTTGGGGCCAGATGAAATACTGTGCATATGCGTCTTTGATTATGAAAGGTAATGGGTAATGGCTGAAGCACATGCGGGTGTTTCAGGAGGACACTGCGTAGGGAAGGAAATGGTGCGCAAGATTTTGCATGCTAGACTCTAGTGGCCAACTGTACATATGGATACAAGGAAATACTGTCATGATTGTGATAAATGTCAAAGAACAGGGAAACCATCATGACATGATGAAATGCCATTCGTGCCACAAATTACACTGCAGGCCTTTGATAAATGGGCAGTGGATTTTGTCGGTCCTATTAGTCCGCCAGGGAAACGAACTGACAAATTAATGGGAAACAACCCTATTAGTGCATGCTATATTATAACTGCTACAGATTACTTGACAAGATGGTCAAAGGCGACACCTATGAAAGATTGCACCGTTGCAACATCGGCGAAGTTTCTTTTTGAAAATGTAGTGACAAGGTTAGGTTTCCTGAAGATCCTTATCAGCGACCAAGGTACGCATTTTGTAAATAAGCTAATTGTTGAACTGACTATAGAATTCCAAATCCAGTACAAGAAGACAACACCCTACCATCCTCAAGTAAATGGAACTATTGAGGCCTTCAACAAGATGCTAGAGAATGATTTGACTAAGGTCTGTAATGTGCACAGAGATGACTGGGACTAGAAAGTATTAGCAGTATTATGGGCTTATAGAACAACATGCAAACAACTGACTAGATACACTCCTTTCCTTTTAGTCTATGGACAAGAAGTAGTCATGCCTATGGAGTACACTGTGTCGAGCCTGCGAATTGCTGCACTAACAGAGATGATAGATACTGACACTATAGAGGAAAGACTTGCACAATTGATTCAATTGGAGGAAGAACACTTCATTGTGGGCTTCCATCAAAACATAGAAAAACAGTGGCAGAAAGCATGGCATGACTGCCACATCAGAACAGAGGAGTTCAAGGTCGATGGAATTATTTTGATGTATGACAACAAGTTTCTTAAGCACCTAGGTAAGCTCAAAACACACTGGCTAGGTCCATACATGGTTGCGTAGTGCGCACATTACTGAAGTAGGCGTGGTAAAACTCCATAAGCTGGATGAAACACTAGTTGCGGGTATGATCAATGAAAGCCAATTAAAACCACGCCGCGATGACTGCGTCACAGTCCCGTAAGGCTGGTATGCACAGTTAAAAAAAAAGAGAGTGAGAAAGATCTAAAGCATTGAAACATCTCCACCGCAACCTGACACGGGAAAAGGAGGTTGTGCTGAAAAATGGTGCCCTATAAAACTGCCAATGAAACAGCTAAAAGATAGCTGGCAGGGAGTGGCAGAAAGCTAGCAGACACTGACGGACTATTAAATGCACAAGAATTCCAAAAATAGTCGGTGCTAGTGACAGATCAGTAGCATTAATTTAGGAAGTCTGAGGAGAATGGTGGCAAGATTTTTGGTCCCATCCATCATATTACCCTTAACTACCCTGACAAGTAAATGATGGAACCTAAGTGTGTGAGTAAAGCTGGCAAAGGACAAGGCCATGTGCTCTGTCTGATGGTCCATCATTACGTCCAGTCACAACTGGGGGGATCCGAGTGCCTATAAAAATTAGTTACTTCTATCCGTGTAATCGTTACATTACCTTACAGAGCTAAGAAACTAGAGAGTCGAGCCTGCTAAGTGAACTAGAACCCCTCGCCTAGAGCCGAATCCCATTATTATTGAGCTCTCTAATGACAGTGAATATTCCACTATTTCACCAACGTTACCCTGCCCAATAGTAGAGGTACCTTATGTCCCTGAACCTAGTCAGCCCATAAAAAAGATGAAGAAGAAACAAGCTAAGCTGAAGGCACTACAGAAACCACCACAGAGGCCACCACATTCACCATCGATAGGAGGCTAGTTGATGTAGTTACCTGCAACCCGACCACTAGTACAGTCGACCGAAGCCCAAATTTTTATAGCCAGAGCGCCATCGAGTGTAGGCCTCCCCACTTCCTTTGGCCCCATAGCAAAGATACCAAAGGCCCACAAAGACGACCTGGTTCCTCCACCACCATCACCTCGAGAAGTAGAGCGGACTAATGAAGACAAGAACTTGCTGCCTCTGTATGTGTCACCAAGGAATGCAGGTGCTATAAGAGTGCTAGTGGACATACTAGAACAATTAGAAGAGCCCATCATTCCAGAGGGCATCACATAGCCTCGGGATCCCATCACTCCCAAACTACAGGACTTGAAGTTTGTGGACTACGACACTAGGAAACAAGACTTGTCTAGAGATCAATTCATGGTCGTGGAGTCAGGTGAACCACTGAATGCAGAAGTTGTTTTTGCAATGGAGTATGTGTGCGGATTGGAGCAGTCAGTTATCTTGAACCTGCTCCTTATGCCCCATTTTGGCCACTCTGGCTCAGTTGAAATGTTTGTCAAGCAGATGCTGGTATGATTCCATGGAGGCTACCTCTAGCTAAACAAGTTGTATGAGGTAATGATGGACCTGGTCTCGGCCATCATAGGTCTTCCATGGCAAGGAATCGACTCAACCCCATACTTGCACAAGGAGGGGGAAAAACTAGATAAGAACAACATGAAGACCAAGTACCAACTTCTCCATGGTGAAAATGGATTCCTCTTTAGCTCCATCGATGATAGTGCTGTAAGAGTTGCATAAAAAATCTTGTGCAGTAAGGTCCTGTGCAAGATGAGGCCTACTGAGTGCACTATTGCAACAATGGATCTAGTAGAAAAGTGTGCGCAAGGAGTGCACATCAACTGGTCCTAGTTCCTCCTGAATGAACTGATGGACGACATGCATGACACACAGGAAGATCCCACGGCAAAGTTTCACTTCTCATGGATTTTAATTCTAATCTCATTTGTGGTATGGGCTTTGCCACCAGATTATCAACCCCTGGATATCCCAGTAGAGCTCCTCGGCATGCCATACCAAAACCTATGGGACCATAAGGACAGTAAGCGCAAGACCGATGCCAAGCTTGCATTCTTTCTATAAGGAGAACGGCTTAGGTAGATTGTGCGCAATCAATATCGACTGAAACCTGCGACAGTGGCCAAGTATCCATTCATTCACTTCCATGCAGAACTGCACAACATCATCATGCATCCACGCAATGACCCTAAGAAATAAGAACTCTCAACTTTCTTTATCCTCAAGGATGAGGATATCGAAAGGGAGATTAAAGACTAGCATAAGGAATGGTTTATCCAGCATGAGGTTCTTGCAGCGCAACAAGAGGCACAGGGGGGTCCACAAGAGAACCCACCACAAGACCGCACTAATACTGGTACCCAGGAGCATCAGGATGACTACCAAGAAGAAGAAGAAGAGCGAGACCCACCCAATGCCGATGAAGAAGACCCCCTACTAAAGAGGAGGTGCGCATTGAAAGAACCAGGAAGAGGAAGAGTAAAGAGCCCATGGAGGAAGATGAAGAAGCCTTAGCCATCCCACATAGGAAGAAGTAGAAGGCTAACCAATCCTAAGTAATGGGCATAGAAGATGAGGATCTGACTCTTCTCAGTGAGGCAGTTGTCTAAGTAGCCGAGAAAACTTTGTGTAACCTCAAAAGTAGGAAAACCAATTGGACAACTTCCATCATTACGAAAGTTAACTGGCTGGCAGAGACCGTCGCAGAAGTGCATGATGCCATGCAGGATGAAACCTATGGTGTAGACCCAGCAAACACTCTGGTGACGTTAGTTCTTCTCTCGCCCTTAAGAATAGAAATTCCTGTGTAGGAATTTTTGTACAGAAGAAGCAGAAAAAGAGGTAAGTGTCCATATCTTGGAGACATTGATTTTGGATTTCTCTAAGCTAATGTTGCTAGAGATATATTCCATTCAGCATGCCGCCACCACAGAGGTCGGAATCTGAGAAAATGTGGTTGCATATCAGGCAGCCAAGGAAACTAGGAAAGCAAAGGAGTGCAAGCAAGTTATCAAGCTCCAGCAGGAAGATCTGGAAGCCCGAGCCCAAAAGCAGGCTTCACTGGAACAAGCTATAAAGGAGGCAGTCGTGCAACCGTCAGATGAGGAGAAAGAAGTTGAGGCAGAACCTATGCTCCAGCTGAGGTGGCTATCCAAACTGGCCATAGACCTAAAGAAATAGGTTCAGGAGATGAAATCCAACCAATAGCCGAGCACGCCCCGCCGAAGTGCTGCAACAAAGGAAAGAATCGACAAATAAAGTTGTTGGTCGGCTTTAGGAATACGAGCAGATCTGCATAGAGGTGGTGGAAGCAATTACTGCAACATGGGAACAACTCATTGACGATGAGACTACAGAAAAGCTTGCCAAACAGGCGTGGCAAGAATACCTATAGGTATTGGAGATGAAGGAAGAGATTAAGAAGCTTCCAACTAACGAGAAAATTTCCAAAGGTGCTGAGCTCAAGCAGCTCCTAGACAAGGCAAGAACCCTGCATGACCAGGAAAGCATGCGCAATAAGGAGATTACTGAGAAGCAAGCCGAAGCTAAAAGGGTGACAAGGATAATTTAACCTGTCTAGTAGCGAATCAACGAGTTCATGCAGGCACTGGACAATAACTCGATGGAACATCCTAGCGCCGATAAAGTCTAGGAACTAGAGCAACATGCAGATGAATCTTTCCAAGAGATAGAATGACTTACTCCCATTTTTTCCCAATTCCAACAGAAAGTTGGAGGTGTAGAACAATCTACGTTGGAAGATGCACCCAAGAATGTGGAGGAAGAGGAAAAAGAAGAACGGGAACAGAAAGAATATGAGGAAAATGACTGTGAAGATGGACAAGAAGATGAAGAGGAACAAGTAGAACACCATTAAGAAGAACCGGAGCACACATAAGAAAAACCTATCGAGATAGACTCACTAGATGAGGCTGAATACGAAACTGTATAGCTCAATGCTCCATCATTTAAATTTTTTTCTAAGTATCGAATGGGCTAGCAGTGTAGGAAACACTGCAAAAAAAATATAAATATATTAAATTTCCAAAAGAAGTGGCTGCGTATATCACGCCACCTACTATGTCCAATGCTTAGTGGCTCAGGATGAGCCACATGTGAGTGTTGGGGGACTATTGGGCCTGGGGAAAGTGCGTAGGAAATAAGCACAAGAGTCAGTATGTAACACAAGCACATGCAAGGAAATCTGCGCGAACACAGGAAATTGCGCGAATGAGGAATACTGCGTAGAAGAAGAGTAGGTGCAAAAGATGTCACCTAACCAGAAGTGGGAAACTTCATGGAAGGAAGATGCTGCATGGTACAAAGGTAGCATAAGTGTAGAATAATAGTCGAAAGAGACAGGGTGATCGTGTGTGCTGAAGTTGGCTTAAGCTGACATATGCCACACGAGGGAAAGCACGTTGTAAATAAGGTTGTTAGTGCCTCGTGTCAAGTCATGATCACCACAGTTGTAGCCTGAGGGCCAGCTGATGGTGATAGTTAACAGACTACCTGTATGCAGTCAACCCTGCATGGTCATGTAAAGTAGTATAAATAGGATGGATTCAATAGAGAAAGGGTTGGTCTCGACCATGTATTTGTTGGTTGTAGTTACTTCTAGGTTGGATTTTCCATAGATGCTTGTAAAGGGGATTACAGAGGAGAGATCTCTAAGAGATCAGAGTGAAGCTGAGAGATATGAGTAGTAGGATAGGTAGAAGTTTGTAGGATGCAGACAGAGTTAGTACTATAGAAGAGAAGCTCTGATAGAGCGGTGCAGATGATAGAGAGGTCAATCCAGGCCATGTGCAGATCTGTAGGTAGTAGCAGTAGATTTGGAGAAATAAGACAAAAAGCATGAGAACCATAATTCTGAGTCTTAAAGACATATCATAAGATTAGTCTTCATCCTGCATACTGCAAGGTGCTATATCCTTTTCTCGTGCTAGATGAAGAGCACCTTGGTGGTTTTTCCCAGATGGGTTTCCACGTCATCTATTTTGTTCAAATGGATGATTAATGTTGTGAATATTTATGTTTCTAATTGTTTATACTTATGATGCAAGTTCTTTTATGATTGAATGAATGTTGCACTGTCAATAAGAGCTCCAATGCACGAATAGGTTATTATGCACTGCTTATGAGTGTTAGTTTATGTTCATGGCGCGAGCACTGTTGCATGCTTGTATGCTACACATGTATGTTAGCTTACTTTTACACTCTATCATGTTTAAAGTAATACGACTGAATCTGTGTCATGCCATTAGTAGAATATATACACAGTGTTCGCTACATTTCGACAGAAATGACTCCATCCTCACGACTTGGTCGAGCTCCTTAGTTGTGCGCTAAGGGACTATAATCCCTCGGCGAACGTGGAAACATGGTTTCGGTGGTTACCCATCGAAGAGATATCTCGGTGAGACTGTTCCTACTTCATAGGTGTTGCTGATGGGGCTTGCTTTGTTGGGCTGGTATCTCGGGTATTTTTTGGATTGACTGGTTGCGTAGAACCTGGGTCGTGCGAGTTGGGAAAAGTGGGAAATAACATGGTATCAGAGCCTCGGCAGGACAAGGCACTTCTCCTACTACATATTCATACTTGGATCAAAATGTTTTTTGAATAAAATTGCTCCTTCAAGTACTGCACTAGAAGAGGAGAATTTACCACTTAATATCCCAAGTAAAGGAATTGTTGATCAAGCTTGCTTGATCAACTATGATGGGTGTGATGAAAATTCCAAAAGTGCAGGTTGTCGGCCTTATTTTGTTTGTTTTATTGTGTGATTTATAGGTTTATCATTCTCCTTCATTGCATTCGCTACAAGCAACTCAGTCTCCTTCACTGAATTCGAAATGGCACCTCCAATGGAGCTTCTCACTCCTTTCAATTACCACTAGTGGAAGGAGGACATGGAGATGCAACTTCACTCCAAAAGACTCTTTAGACTCACAATGGAGACAAAGGTAGAGCCAATTTACTATGTTGACAAAGAAAATTATTGGAATAGGCTTGATGAAGCATATGGATGCTTGTGTCTCTCAATCTCTCTCAATCTTCTCTTGCACATCAAAGGATTGAAGACTCCCAAGGAGGTTTGGGATAAGCTTTCTTCATTGTTTGACAAGTAGGATGACTTGAGGATCTATCAAATAGAGAATGAGATGATTTCTCCTCATCCATCCAGCTTTGAAACACTAAATGACTTCTTCACCAAATTCAAGCATCTAGTGTTCCAGTTGAAGTTGTGCAAGGTTTAGAAGGAGGATGATCAACTCATCCTTACCATTCTCTCAAGACTTGTTGCAGACTACTCAGTCTTTGTATCAATATTTCATTTAGTGAAGCTCACCACTCCAAATTGGAGAATTCCTACTCTTAATTCCTTCATTGAATATCTCACTCAGGAGCATGACAAGTTGATCCAAATGGGGATCATTCGATCTTCCAGAGCTCAAGCATTGGTTGTAGGAGGACCTAAGGTAGCAAATGGTAAAGGGAAGAAAAGGGATGATTCTACTATGGACAAAAAGCAGTCAAATGAGCCTTCAGGTTTGAAGAGAAGCAAGAAGAATGACAACGGAAAGACCCTCTGTTCTTACTATGGAAGGGGCTTTCATCCAGAAATCTCTTGTATGAGAAGAACAATTGATGAGATGGTTCTTATTCTAAAGAAACATAACATTATCGTACCTGCTAGCGCAAGGAAGGATGACCATAGAGAAGAAACTGAAGAACATGAAGAGACATGCCATGCACTGAAGGCTAGCTATTCAACAACACATGCCTTCCTCATTGATTTTGGAGCTTCCAATCATATGGTTGCATCCAGAGAATCATTCTCTTCCTTGCAGTATTTTCATGGTACTAGTATTTATATGGGTAATAACCGTCAAATTCAAGCCAAAAGGAAGGGTTCTATCAATATTGAACATCGAAAGTTCAAATATGTGCTTTACGTGCCCTCCTTAGATGCAAATATGTTATCTGTATACCAAATGACTCATACTGGCTCTCTAAAGCGGCTGATATTTGGTCCTGTATTAGTGGGGATCACATATATCTCTACTCAGAACATCATAACAAAGGGTTCTGCAAATCATGGCTCCAAGGCATATGAGTTCTCACACTTCATGCCATTTTCAGAACTAGTGCACTCTGAGAATCCACTTGATGGGGAAGGTAAAAACATTCCATCTACTTGTTTTGTACTTTCCACTAGTATTGCAGAAACAATTGTATCAGTTTATGAGATTGACATTTAGGGTGACTCAAATCCAGATCCACTCCCTACTCTCAAGCGGGAAGAAAGGAAAATGATTGGAAATCCACCTGACACACAGAAGACAAAGACCCTTGCACTATGTCATGCAATCTTTCCTCCTTCAGAGGGATGCGGCAAACTCCATGTGAGATGCTACATGGAAAGGGCTGATCAGTTACACTACCTTCAGAAGAATAGAGTGGATCATACACCTATTCATCCAAAAAGAGGAAAAGGTTACATTCCTTCTTCCTTCCATCATCATTTTGGGAGAAGATGGATAAGTCTACATTCCAGGCCCCAGGATACCTGTGCACAGAACATCATGCATGCTACTTCGCTACATCATAGAGGGGAGGATTTTTGAGAAGTTACTTTACTTGTTGTAATGGGTGACCTATGGTCTTAGTTACCAGGGCCCACAAATTTTCCAAGTTAGCATTCAGGGGGGGTGTTACGATTATAATCCTCCCTTGTCGAATTTGGTCAATCATGTCTAAATATGGAGTCATTTCAGTCTATTTTTAGTCACTAGCACCACTGGGTCCACTTGGCCTAATTGGGGCACATGTACTAGTTACTAAAGTGTGGGGAACACTAATTGAGGCCAAATTCCATTGATTGCACTTGCATGCATCAGTTTAGGAGCCTCCTAGATCAATCCATATAGGAGCCACTAGGAGTGACGATACCAACCTCCATTAGTTGAGTTGAGTTGGTGACTAGTCAACCTCAATTAGGAGTCAGTTACATTCGGTTCTACTTAGTTAGTGCTAGGATTGCATGGCTGCATGCAGGTGAGGCATATTTACTCACCTACCTCAGTCAATTAGACTAGTTAACACTAAATTAGACACTTGAGTTTGGATTTTGAACTCCGATAATGATTTAGACAAGGTCAGTTAACCATTCAGTCAAGTAGAGTCAAGCAAATTCGAATTTCCGCACATGGATTCGAATTGCATGAGGCTATTTAGCCATTGTACTTCATTGAAATTAATTATCTAATTACTTTTGATTAATGAAAGCATTCATAGTTGCAAGCCATTTTTGCACTCTTTCATTCTTCAATTTCTGAGTAAAATTGTATAATCTCTCTTGTGAGTTGTGTGTTGGTCCACATATATATGTGCTCAATTTAATAGTTTCAACATGCAAAATAGTCAACCGATCAAGTTCCCTATTCCTGTGTAAGTCAAGCTATATGTTGAACAATGTCCAAAGACACAAGAACAAAAGGAGTACACGTTACATGTGCACTATGTAAGTGTTGTAGGTAATCTTGTGAATAATATGGTTTGTACATGACCCAATATTTACCATGCAGTGGGAGTATTGAGCAGGTACATGTCGACACCTAAAAAGAGCACTATATCGCAATCAAGAGATTATTTAGGTATCTACATGGAATGAGGGACAATACAATTTTTTATGGAGGAGAAGCTAAGAACAATAAGGAAACCATTGTATATGGTTTTTTCAATTCTGATGGGATGGATATATCCACCATTAACAGTCGACTAGAATATATGCATTCAAGTTATTTGGTGAAGTAGTTAGTTGGATGAGTAGAAGGTAGTATGTCCTTGCACTATCGACTATTGAATTTGAATACATGGTAGCTATGCATGCAAGGAATTTGTTTGGTTGTAGATATTATGCTCATATGTTCAATTTGCGAAAAATGTTGTTATGTTGGATTGTAACAATTAGAGTGTAATCTTCCTGGAAAATAATCTATACAAAACATATTGATGTTCAATACCACTTCGTGAAGGAGATAGTGAAGAAACAAAAGGTGTTAATGAAAAAAAGTAGACATAATGAACAATTTTGTAGAAACATTAACGAAGTCAGTAAGCATAGAGGAGTTTTCCCAGTGTAGGGAAACGATGGGGTTGTTAGCCTTTCTAGAATGAACTAAATTTGTGTATCTCCTTTTTATGCAAAGAATACAATAAGTGGGAGAATTTTGAGAATATTATATTATTTTCTTGTAAATTGACTTGTAAAGTCAATAGTTGACTGGAATAGGTCAACTGTAGTCAGAGGTGATATACATGGGAAGTCTAGTCATCCGACCAATTGGAATATGTTGTTTGGTTGAAGGAAAATAACTTGGTCGACAAAACAAACAAAAGGATCAATAGAAAATCGACTGACGTTGACCCAATTAAGTCAACTGTAACATAATAACTGAAAGTGGTTAGGAAGTCATGGATTTTCACTAATGAGCAATTGGTTGGATTGCACCTATAAATAAGATGTAATGGCCTTTAATGAAATACAATGTAAACATATACCGTGAGAGGTATAATGTGAAGCATGATCATGTAATGAAGTGTGATTTGTGGTCTAGCAAGTCATGGTTGTAAACCTCTATTTTCTATTTGATTAATAGATGATATGAAAGCTCACTAGTTTGTTGGTTTTCCCTAGGAGAGGGGTTTCTAGGGTAATTTTTGTGTTATGTGTTGATGTTGTTAAGTGTTATTATCTTATGTGAATTTGATTCATATATATAAATCAATTTTTAAAACCTATTGTAATCAATATTAAGACCCAACATGGAGGAGGAAACTCGTGGATGGAGTTGGGTTAAGGGAGGAGGCAGCTCGGTGAGGGAGGAAATTATTAAATAATAAATTAGAGTAAGAGACCTTGAGGAAAAAATTGAGTTATTTAGATTAGGGTTACCAACTCCTAGTAGATATTCAAATCTAAGAAAAACACATAGGTCCACTCTCATCTAAGATATTGAATGGATCGATGGAAGCTTCACCGTGCATATAGACCTTGAGGACAACGTTCATACCCAACTTCGAGAATAGGATTTTCACACACACCGAGGGGTTAAGATATGGCGATGAAACACCTCTCTACTAATGCAGAGAATATGCCAAGGATTGTACTCTAGGGAGAAAAAAGGGGTGTATGACTGAGCAGTTGAGGGAAAACTTATAGGACTAGTACAAAAACAAATAGGATTTATGACAAAACCTTGCCAGGATATCATACTATTAAATATACAAAATCAAGAGCCATTCTCCATACTTGTGAGTAATATCAAGTCAGAATTATGATTAATATCAAGTCCTATATCCTCAATATATTGAGGTGGTGATGTTATAAAGTATTGTGAGTGTCACATGCCTCAAAAATCATAAATAAAAATAAATTTGTACATACATTTAACTATAAACTCTTCTTACGAATCCTAGAAAGCATTAGTAATTATGAAGTGAGTTTAATTAATGATGTTATGTAAATTTACTTACATGATCAATACTTCTTATGTAAGGTTTCTCGAGTTGCGGATGTTAGCATAGTTTTAACCGTTTTACAGTCAACCATGTTGGGCCCAGAAGTGTCCTCTTTTGACCACCCTTAATTACCTCTTCTTGTTCTATCCTAACCCATTGAGCATGCCAAATAAAATTTTTACCCCCACTCTACTCTACAAACCACCAAGGTATGATTGGTCATTGTTTTATTTTATTAATACTTATGACTGTGATAATTAAGGCTTCGTATCTCTCAATGCACTAACATATGATGGTTTATAAAGGAATTTTGAGATATATGGACTGCAGGAAGATTGGGATGAACAGGCTATGAAAAGGATGGGCATTCATCACTCAAGCTGATCCCCATCCATCCTATCATTACCCAAGGAATGCAGTTCCAATGTGATATCCTGGACAAAGCTGTGTCAAGGTAGCTATAACAGAATGCATCAGACTTGGAGGTCAACAGTGCGTTGCTGCTTGTGTGTAGCTATAATCTGAAGATATCATCACTCCTGGGGCGATTAATAGTTTTCCTATGTTTCCTATTTTTCATCTTGCCATGTTTGTAATAGCTGTTGTCATTTGGGGCACCTGAAGATCAGGGATCTTCATGGCTTCCCCATAATAGGATAGGATGTTATGATTTACATTGTATAAATATGGAGAACTGTTTCGAGCCAAGGGTTGTTGAACATATAATCAATTCATTGTATTAGATGCAAGGAGGAATTGTGTAATCACTCTGTCTTTTAATACAAGGAGTTACTTCTGATCTAAAGGTTTTTACGTGTGTTCAGCCAACATCTCTGTGTGAAGGCTGGGCCCGCCTTCCACAGGGATCGCTGAGTTAAATTAGGCCTTTTCAATTATTTTGTTGTGTGATGTTATGTTAATTTTATTTCTTCATAGGAAGCTGTAACAAGTGTGGATTTACAGTGTGTCGTGATTGCATTCCTTGGATACCTGTAGTGGCATAGTGTGACAGTTGATTGAGTAGGTAATTATTTCTTATGCAATTCGTGTGGTAACTATAACATCTCTGTTCATCCTTAGATCTTTTAGTTGTCGTTTCCATGAATCTTTGTAGCTTGTCTCTTATTTTTATGATTAAAGAATTTCATTCCTGTACTTCAATTTCCTAGAACAGCTGAACTCAATCTCTGTATTTTGAATTCCTAGATCAATATTCAATTTATGTTTTTGGATTCCTAGGACAATTAGATTAGATAGTTGAGTTAATCCTTAAGTGGTGTGAACAGGATTTCCCTTTATCTACAATTTTAATTTAGATGTGACTTTTATTTTTCCATTCTTAGACCAAGCCATAGTAGAAGGTAATTGTGATTGCATTCCTTAGAAGGTAACTAGATTAATTAGATTCTTGGGATGAGCATAGCCAAACAGAGGATAGTATTGTTCAATTACAGTGATTTCATGTTTAAGCATATACTGTGCATGTTATCCTTGAAATACAAGACTTCCCCGGGTTGAAAATAAATATTGTACACTCTGTATGTTAGTTGTAATTCACTTGCATATTGGGTGCCCGACATTTTGGTGTCGTTGCTGGGGAAGGATAAAGATTAAACACCATCATTAGTTGCATCCTGTTATTGTTTTTATTCAGTCTTTTCCATTTTTTGTTGTAATGATTTGGGTTGCATGAATACAAGAAGAGTAAAGTGTGATCATCTTTCGACTCCCAAAAACCCACAAAATACTAACAGTGCAGGTGGTTTGGGTAGTGGTCGAGGTCTACAATTGGGCAGAAGGACATTCATTAACAATCTTGTTGACAAAATTGATTCATCCAGCAGGGCCTGCCATTAGAAAATCCCTATCAAAAGAAGCCCTGCCGATCCTGGGGCACCAGCGTTAGGGTCCACAGTGAAGAACACACGAGCAGCCGTGAATTCCTCAAATATTCCTGTAGGAGAGGACAAAGCTGGTACAACCAAACTTGCTGGTAGAAGCCCGATCTACCACATTTATGGGAAGGTTGTAATTGAAGAGGAGTGGACACAGTTCCACCAGAAGATTGTTGATCAGTGGAAGAATGGAGAAAAGAACGAGAAGAAGAACGAAGAAAATAATGAAGAAAAGAATGAGGAGAAGAACAAATAAAAGAACGAAGAAAATAACTAAGAAAAGAACGAGGAGAGGAACAAAGGAATGAAAAAAGAGAGAAATGAAGAAGAGAAAATAGAAGAAGGAATGAGTAACAGACACGAATTTGACGAGGAAGAGGCAATGGGGGAAAACCATCATCATGAAAATCATCCCTTGCCTGAAGGGACGGTGGATACACTTCAATTCCTGATTCAGCAGCTAGAAGGGACAGCCCCTATGAAAAATATATCACCATCGGTGTTCCCTTGCTTCCATGGAAAAGCGACAGAGGACCCAGAAAAATTTATTTTTGAGTTTGATATCCTCTATCGCAGCTACGACTATGTCACCGATGCAAAAAAGCTGAAGCTCTTCCCTGCCACTCTGAAGGACAATGCATTACGCTGGTTCATGAGCCTAGGAGGTGGAACTGTCACTAATTGGGATAGGATGAAACAGGTGTTCCTGGATAAATATCAGGAATATTGCAACACCAAAGACAAAAGAGAATAATTGTTCAAAATGGTGCAGAAGGAAGACGAGAGTCTAGAATATTTTGTAGAAAGGCTCTTATACAACGTGCAAAGAGCTAGACAGATGAACATGGGGTTAGATGTGCTCAAGATAATCCTGCTTCGTGAGATTAGGGATGATTGCCTAGATATGTTAAACCTGTTAGGAAAGGGGGATATCTCCAAGGAATCTTTCAAAAATATTATGGAATTATGCAAAAGGTACTCCAGGGGATCTTCCAGGAATAACAGGCAGGACAAATGGGATAAGCTAAAACGCGATGTCTTCGACAGAACTCAGAAGTCATCTAATGGAGGAGCCACCCATGCAGAGATAGGAAACCTCCTTGAAAATTTTAAAACAAAAATGATGGGCTCTATCTCCTCAGAAATCGACGTCCCGAGGGAAAAGAAAAAATAGGCAGTAGAGGACCTCACACTAGGTGTGTTCTGCCCTTGATGTAGAAAGAACGAGCCTCTAAGGGAGTGCTCGCTTGACAAGGTAGAGGTGTGTCAGCTATGCGAGATGAACCTCGACACAAAGGAATGCCCCTCACTTCCCCAAGTGAAGGCTGTTCTGTAGGAATCAACTCCAGAGGTGGAACCTGCCTACTTCATTGCACAAAAGAAACCTTGGCATCCTCGAAACCAAGGTATGACCCCGGACTCATTTCCATTTTTGAACAATATGAGCAATTGGAATAATATGCAAAATGTGAATACACAATTCCCTTCAACTTATTCTCAGTGGAACCCTTCTCAACCTTCAATACAAAATTATAACTCATGGAATCCCTGGACACAGCCACCACAGTAGCCTACTTCTTGGTCTCCTGGATGGAATAATTTCCATCTAGGGAACCAGTTTCCTCAACAACCTCCACATCACTAGGCACTATATCCTCCTCAATATCATCAATATCCTCAATATCCTCAATACACTCATCAGCAGTCGCAGCTGCAGTTGCAGAACAATTCTGCCCCTAATGTACCAATACGACCTCAGTTGCCTGCTCAACTTAATCCTAACCCAAACAATAAAACATTCCATCAATTTGAGACTGTCAACATGCTCGCCTACTCCCTTTCTCTTATGCCTTGCAATGATATTCGTTTACGGTTAGGGAAAATAGTAGAGCTTGTGATCATAGAATATGTTCCACCCTCTATACATGAAGAAGGGGTGAATCCACAGCATCTATCCGATACAACCCCCATTATTGAAGATGTTGAACATCCCACAAATGGGATGACTGAAACAAAAAATGATAAATCTAGTGATACAAAGCCTACCCAGCTGATTAGGAAACCACCGTATCCCGAGAGATTAATGCTACCAAGGACAGGGGGACAACCTCAGTTTAACCTCTTAGGAGAGTTAAAGAATATTTATGTTAAAATCCCCCTCCTTCAAGCTCTTCAAGACGTACCTATCTATGCTAGAACTATTCAGGACCTGTGCACAAAGAAGCCAGGGAGGAAGCCCATAGATCCTCCGACTATCCACTTCATAGGGAAATTATTTGTATTAATAACAAGAAAAAACCCTATTGGCCAAGTATAACGACCCTGGGAATCCCACTGTCACTGTGCAGATTGGGCATACATAGATACCCAACGTACTAGTAGATTTAGGAGCAGTGATTAATGTCATGACAATTGAGACTATAAGAAAACTTGGGCTCACTAATCTTATGCCGACCCCCACTGTTTTAGAACTGGCAGATAGATCCACCATTAAACTTGAAGGAATTTTGGATGATCTCGTCATCTCAGTTGACTCATGGGAGTATCCTGCTGACTTCTTGGTTTTACAACCTAAGTCACAGCTGGGAGGACACCCATTGATCCTGGGAAGGCCTTGGTTGGCCACAGTTGATTCTTGCATCAGATGTCGATCTGGGTCTATGACCATATCCGATGGCACCGAGACTAAGAACCTCACTCTCTATCCTCCATCTTGGCCGAGTCTAAAAGCTAAAACTTCTTTTTGGATGGAGCCAGAGGAAGAGGAGGGCGTTCAACCATTATTAACTATAGGGAAAGCCTTAACTTTTAAAGATGAAACTGAAGATGATGCCATTAATAACTTCATCAGTGAACCCACCTCAGTTAATAAAGAAGTTTATCAAATCCTAAACATTACTCTGGGTAAGGAAGAATAAGAAAATCTCACAGAAGAATCACTAGTTGGTGACACACACATAATCCTAGTATTGAAAATTTGAAAAGTATTCCCATTGAGGTAGAGTCTGGAAAAACCTTGAATATTAACCCCAACCTCTCCTTAGATGAATAGAAGCGCCTGATCAGTCTCTTGAAAGAACACAAGGGGGCATTTGCCTGGGAGTATACAAACATGAGGGGTATTCCCTCTAACATGTGCACCCATCATATTTATATTAAAAGAAACTCATGCCCTGTGTGTTAGCCTCAACGATGAATGAACCCCAATCTTAGGGACACAGTGAAGGAAGAAATTCAGAAACTCTTGGAAGCAGGATTTATATATCCTATTTCAGACAGCAAGTGGGTCTCCCCACTCATAATTGTACCTAAGAAAAATGGTAAATGGAGAGTCTGTGTCAACTATAGGGAGCTGAACAAAGCCACACAAAAAGACCACTTTCCCTTGCCCTTTATTGATCAAGTACTCGACACCCTATCAGGGAAGAAGTTCTTCTCCTTCCTGGATGGGTTTAGCAGGTAAAATCAGATTCAGATTGCTCCTGAAGACCAAGATAAAACTACCTTCACTTTTCCGTGGGGAACTTTTGCTTACAGAGTGCTTCCATTTGGTTTATGTAATGCACCAGCAACATTTCAAAGAGTTGTAATCGACATATTTTATGAATTAGTTAATGACAGTATGGAAATTTTTATGGATGATTTCACTCCTTATGGCAAGGATTTTTAAGAAGCATTGGGAAATTTGAAAAAAGTTTTAACTCGCTGTGAATAGACCCAACTCTCTTTAAGCACTGAAAAGTTCCATATGATGATGAGTGAAGGAGTAGTATTGGGGCACTTCATCTCTGTTGATGGCATTCAGGTGGACCCCTAAAAAATCAAGGTGATAAAAAATATACCTACTCCTGCAACTCAAAAAGAGGTGTGAAGTTTTTTGGGACGTGCTGGATACTACCGAAGATTTATAGAAAATTTTTCCAAACTTGCTTCTCCTTTGTTTTCATTGTTAATGAAGGATGTGCAGTTTGTTTGGAGTGAAGCATGCCAGACAGTTTTTGTTAAGCTTAAGGAGAAGCTGTCCACAGCTCCTATCTTAAGGGGGCCCAATTGGACCCTACCCTTTCACATTTCTTCAGATGCTTCTGATATCGCTATTGGAGCAGTTTTAGGACAGCAGGATGGTCAAGTACCTTATGCAATTTATTATATTAGTAAAAACTTAGCCCCTGCTGAACTTAATTATACTGTCACCGAGAAGGAATTCTTAGCTATTGTCTACTCCATTAACAAATTTTGACACTACATTACTCGGTATCCTACATTTGTGCACACTGACCACTCTGCCATTAAATATCTAATGAACAAACCCGTCACTAATTCTAGAGTGACTAGATGGCTCTTATTATTACAGGAATTTGATATTACCATCATAGATAAAATTGGAAAAGAAAGTGTTGTCGCTGATTTTTTATCTCGTTTCACTAACAGTGATGATAATTTGCCCGTTGAGGACTCTTTTCCAGATGAAAATTTATTCATAGTTTCAGCTCATTCCCTTTGGTATGCAGATGTCGCTAATTATTTGGTTGGAGGAAAGCTTCCGGAACATATGTCTAAAAGAGAAAAGAGAAAAATCATCCAACAAAGTGCCAGGTATTGTTGGGTAAACGGTCATCTCTTTTACACAGGTCCTGATCTTGAAATTAGAAGATGTGTAAGGGAAGATGAAATCTTTCATATACTGAAGGCCTGCCATGATGAACCTTGTGGGGGACACTTTGCAGACAGAAGAACATGACACAAAGCGCTGAGGATGGGCTACTATTGGCCAACTCTTTTCAGGGATACAAAAAGATATGTTCAGTCCTGTGATAGCTTCCAAAGGATGGGTCATCCCAACAGATTAGATCAAATGCCTCTACAAAATCAATAAGTAATTGAACCATTTGATAGATGGGCTCTGGGTTTCGTTGGCCCTATCAGACCTCATTCCAAACAGAAAGCTTACATCTTGGTCTGTACCAATTATATGACCAAATGGGTAGAAGGCCTTCGCCAGAGCATTGAAGGCCGCATCTCTGCTTCAATTTCTTTATGACCTGCAACTGTGATTCCTGTGTTATTAGTAGAACTTTTTGCATGCCATCAACTCCTCTAGATATGGCTCTGATTCCTCATGCCAACAATCTGACCCATAATGTGATATTTCTCATATTTTCGACCATTCTGACACGATGGTTTTTGCTTCACCGACCGAAAGAATTATTGCAATACCTCCGTAATAATGATTATATTTAATGAATGCACAGCACACAAGTTTGGCTTCTGCAATGTCTGCAATCACACGTTCTATTATTCTTCGAAGGAAATCCAACGCGCATTTTTGAAGGTATGGCTTTGATTAACCACTTGATTAAGTATCAATCTGATTTAACAATGTCAGTCATACCTCCCTTTTTATGCCCATTATTGCATCACTTAACTCTCTTCTCGTGCCACATAAAGACTAATTATGCTACCTAATAACCGCCACCTTTCCCAATTCGAAATAAAATTTCAAATATTCTGGTGCGGTGAAACTTTCCAAATTTTCCTAACTCTCCTCTCAGTGGTCCATGCATACTCTGTGCTGTAACCTCCATTGTCGGAGTATGTAATCTGTTGAACCGCAAACTAATTTCGAAGTCAGAAACATGGGGATTTCGGCTTGTTATGAGCCTTCAAACACATGAGAGCTCAGGAGAAATGCTGCAGTCTTCGCTATCTTTCAAGATGCCAACTGGACGGAATTTTTCGAATGTCTGAATGGATTTCACCATGAAGCAGCCTTACAGTTTGCTCTGAACCTCATAGAAACTCACTCAGAGGTTTGGGGATTGTGCATTGAAGTTTCTGAAGCCATTATGGCTGAGTTCACTGGTATTCCTCAGGTGGGAAGGGCTTGGTTTGGACGTCGAGTCCCCACTACTGCAGTAGTACAGGGATTTCTAATAGAGGGGGAGCATGTTCAAACGACAAAAAAGGGGGATAGTATTACAGTCATTGCCATAGCCATGAAATCAAGTCGTTATTTTTCTCAAGAAATATATCACCTATGAAGGTAGGTACCAAACTGTTTATAATTCTGAATTCCCTTTACTATCACATCTCCGTCACAAGGTTCTGTTAAATATTCCATATTATTTGCTCAATGATTTGTATCATATGGCGGGGCTTGTTCGAGTTTCCAAACATCCACTCACCTCACTGACCCACCATGGCCTCATTAAATTAATCATCTTAAGGACCCTTGATCAACACAATATAACCTGGGAGAAATTTACAACTCAAGTCCAGGAACCTGCTCCTTTCCCCGATATCCCAATAGAAGAAGAGCAGGTCCATCCACAGTTGGGGGGGCATGAAGCACAATAGGAGGATCGGATCCCCTCCAATATAGTTGGGGGGGGGGGAGATGAGACTGGATCATAGGATCAACCAAGGGCACACGAAGAACAATTGAGAGAAGATGTACATACAAACCCTGTGGAAGAACTAAATAACAGGGTAGCTCTGACAACAGAGGGTGAAATTGGAGCAGCATTAGATGTTGCGACAATTGAACCCAAAGATGACAAAGCCATGGCAACATAAGAAAATACTGAGATGGTGACCATTGAATCCTCACCCGAGTGGGGAGGAACTTCAATTGAGGAAGAACAGCTTGAGGAACAAGAAAATGCTGGAACTGGGAACATTCCTTCTACCTCAGCTGTGAATCCGGAAACTCTAGCACCGCAAAGAAAAAGGAAGAGATCAAACGATGAAATTAAGATATCTCCACCAATAAGAAGGAAAAGAACCAGGTCGGTTGCAGCAGCAGAAGCAACAAGGAAAAGATGGGCAACCTTAGAAGCACAAATTGAGTTCCCCATTCTTGAACCCAGGCCAATTGATGCCCCACGAAGGCCGGTCAAAGAAGAACCCCAAATTGAAGGACTTCTGTTAGAAAATAGGCTATTAAAAGAGGAAGTCCAAACACTCAAAAGGGAATTGGAAAATTGGAAAGAAGCGTGCAGAAAATAGGGTGAAAGGAAGTTGCACACATTGGTGGAGGTTGCGGATCAAATGGAGGGACCAAATCCTACCGAGCCTGGTAATGAGGAAGAAAGACTGGTCTGTCCCACCTATGGAGAAATATTTAAGGAAGCAGGCCACAAGATTGTAATTCGTGCCTTTACAACACAACAGTCTGCACCTACAACTGAGGAAGTTCCAGAGAAAGAAGATGTTGTCACACAAGAAACAACATCTTTAAATATTCTTGCTAAAGTTGCCACTAAATCTGGGACAGAGGAACCAAGGGATGAATTTATTCCTGATTGTGGGGATGAAGATTACACTATGACCCCAGAGTCCTCCCATGACATAGAAATTATAGAAGTGGAACCACAACAGCAAGGTAATTATGGGATTAAACAGGGTTCTGTCACACAACAACCAGCATCCCTGAATGTACTTGTCCAAGTGGCTGACCAGATGGGAGGAGAACCAGGGATTGAGGGCACTCTGGAGTTTAATAAAGAATTATGTACTACGACTCTAGAATTGTCCCATGACACAGAAATCATAGAAGAGGAGCCACAATAGCAGGTAGATGAAGAACTGAGCCAGGATGTTGACACACAAGAACCAACATCCTTGAAGGTTGCAGTAGGGACTCTTGAAATGCAACAAGAAAATAACCCTAAAGTGGATGTCATTCCTGATATGCATTGGAGTGAAGATGAACAAGTTCAAACACAATCCTCAGGTGATACTGAAATCCTTGAGGAGTAGTTGCATATTGAAGAAGACATCCAATCTCAGCAGCAGGAGGAAAAAGAAGAACGGGGCTCTGTCACACAAGAACCAGTAACCTCATAGCCTCTGGCTAAGATAGCACCTGATAATCAAGTAGAAAATGGAATTAAAATTCAGGAGGAAGTTGCTCCACAAGAACTAACGTCCTCACAGTCAGTTGCCAAAATTGCCACAGGAGAACCCCAGAAAGAGGACGTTGTTACACAAGAACCAGCGTCTCCAAGAGTGGTGGATGTTGTTGCTGAAGAGAGTCTAGAAAAGGTTGCTATCACACAAGAAATAGCACCCCCCGAGATAGCTTCATATGTGCAGAGTGTCCAATGTGGCACATCAAGCGACAAGGTGTGGATTGATCCCCTTCGAAATTTCATCGACCTGGATTCTAACAAGGAGGAGCATCATGAAGAAGAAATCCTGAACCTTACAGCAGAAGTCTCAATTCTGAGAATGGAGGTGATAAAATGGAAGAGCTAGGTGGAGGAATACCAAGGAGGGATAATTTCCCTTACTGAGCATAAAAATATTATTAGGATACTGGAGGAGAAATGGGCAGAAGAACGTATGAGCTAGAGACTTCTAGAGGAAGAGCTACAGAGCAATTTAAGGGAGCTAAAAAAGTTCCAGTTTATGCAGAAGGAAAAAGAGCAGATGTATGCTCTCTCTCAAGAACTCCTGGGCACTAGGGTACCTTCTTATTCTTACCCTGTCTTCTTGTTTGAATAGTTTGTTTGGTTTAAGTTGAGAGCTGTGAAAGAAGGGAGGTCATTTGAGATAACGACCTCAGCAAAATTTTTGGAAACATTTTTAAGAAGTAATTTTGAAGATCAAAATTTGATGTGTGAATTATATTTGCATGAGATGGCTTGCCCTCTGGATCGCCATTCAAATCCTGTCCCTTTTTCATGGGATGTTCAGTTGAGTTCCTTTGCTTCTTTTGTGAGCAATCATGCTCAGTGGGAAAGGTATTTTCAAACCTTTTCTCATAATGAATCTCAATCTAACCTGTGGGTTCGAAGTGAGCCTCAAAATCTGGGTATTCTTCTTGCTCGACATAGGAGTTTTCTTTCATGCCCCATCCAGAATCGACACATAATGGAACTGCAGGAAGAAGTTATTTCTACTTGTACCAACCATATTTCTATACACCAACAAGCAGCGTTGGAAGGAAGTAAGCACAAATGGCAAGTTGCCTCTCCTATACTCAGGAGTAGAGACCCCTATTATTTTAGAAATTTTGAACAGGCATTTTCCAGGGTCGAGGGTTATGTTGGATGTATCAGGGAAAGTGGGGCTAATTGGTTGGGTCTGAAATTTAAATTTCCCCTCATCTGGTGGCCCACAAAACCATATAGGGTGGAATTCTCACTAACCAAGGTAGAGGAGTAGTGATGTTGGAGATATTGGATTGCTCATAGAGGGTTTGTGGAAAAAGAAGGGACGTCTGAGTTCCCCTACAACTTCTCTTCTCTCCATGAACAAAGCTCAGTGCAAGATTTGGATTCATAGTAATGGAGGTTGTTGGATGAGGACATGCAACAGGACAATTGGGGGGAGATGTTGGGCCCAGAAATGGCCTCATTTGATCACCCTTAATTACCTCTTCTTGTTCTATCCTACCCCATTGAGCATGCCAAATAAACGTTTTACCCCCACTCTACTCTTCAAACCACCAAGGTATGATTGGTCATTGTTTTATTTTATTAATACTTATGATTGTGATAATTAAGGCTTCGTATCTCTCAATGCGCTAACATATGATGTTTTATAAAGGTATTTTGAGATATATGGACTATAGGAAGATTGGGTTGAACAGGCTACGAAAAGGATGGGCATTCATCACTCAAGTTGATCCCCATCCATCCTATCATTACCCAAGGAATGCGGTTCCAGTGCGATATCCCGGACAAAGCTGTGTCAAGGTAGCAATAATAGAATGAGTCAGACTTGGAGGTCAACAGTGCATTGCTGCTTGTGTGTAGCTATAATATGAAGACATTGTCACTCCTGGGGTGATTAATAGTTTTCCTATGTTTCCTATTTTTCATCCTGCCACGTTTGTAACAGCTGTTGTCATTTAAGGTGCCTGAAGATCAGGGATCTTCATGGCTTCCCCATAATAGGATAGGATGTTATGATTTACATTGTATAAATATGGAGAACTTTTTCGAGCTAGGGGTTGCTGAACATATTATCAATTCATTGTATTAGCTGCAAGGAGGAATTGTGTAATCACTCTGTCTTTTAATATAAGGAGTTACTTATGATCTAAAGGTTTTTACGTGTGTTCAGCTAGCATCTCTGTGTGAAGGATGGGCCTGCCTTCCACAGGGATCGCTGAGTTAAATTAGGCCTTTTCAATTATTTTGTTATGTGATGTTATGTTATTTTTATTTCTTCATAGGAAGCTGTAACAAGTGTGGATTTACAGTGTGTCGTGATTGCATTCCTTGGATACCTGTAGTGGCATAGTGTGATAGTTGATTAAGTAGGTAATTATTTCTTATGCAATTCGTGTGGTAACTGTAACAAATCTATTCATCCTTAGATCTTTTAGTTGTCATTTCCATGAATCTTTGTAGCTTGTCTGTTATTTTTATGATTACATAATTTCATTCCTATACTTCAATTTCCTAGAACAACTGAACTCAATCTCTGTATTTTGAATTCCTAGATCAATATTCAATTTATGTTTTTGGATTCTTAAGACAATTAGATTAGATAGTTGAGTTAATCATTAAGTGGTGTGAACAGGATTTCCCTTTATCTGCAATTGTAATTTAGATGTGAATTTTATTTTTCCATTCTTAGACCAAGCCATAGCAGAAGGTAATTCTGATTGCATTCCTTAGAAGGTAACTAGATTAATTAGATTCTTGGGATGAGCATAGCCGAACAGAGGATAATATTGTTCAATTACAGTGATTTCATATTTAAGCATATACTGTGCATGTTATCCTTGAAATACAAGACTTCCTCGGGTTGACAATAAATATTGTACACTCTGTATGTTAGTTGTAATTCACTTGCATATTGGGTTCTCGACAAACCGCACCCGAAGGTGTTGTTTAAAACATGGTTTTGTTTTATCTTGGTTTACTAGGGCCTTGCCTAGCCCCAAGGCTTGGGAGAATAGATTTTAGTCTTGATCCCACCTTGTAATATGTGGTGCAGTCCGGATCAACCACAACCAACCCAACCAGTACCTCTAGGATCTGTTGGCTCCTACACTTAGCAAGATTACCAATTTTAGCCCATGGCCAAATTATGCTCTAAAATTACCTCCCCATAATTATGCTTCCGCAACATCTCCTCTGCAACTCTATTTCCGTAACAAATTTTCCACAACTCTGTTTCCATAATATGATTTTTGCATGCGGGTTTCAGGATGCGGGATGCCCTACCAACTTTCCAAAGTCACTCCCTCGCAACTTTCCTTTTGCAACTTTTCCTTTGCAAATTTTCCAACCATCAGATATTTGTAGCCTTCTCCAAGACCGTCAATCTATTCTTTGATGCAGATCTCACAGATCTTTGTAGATCTGTTATCGCCCTCACAACTTCCATTGCGGATCTCTCCTGGACTGTCAGATCTTCGTCTGCGGACTCAACCCCCACCGTTCATTCTCTGCAAAACTTGTTAAGAGTAGAAAATATGCGTGATGTGCTGATTAATCAAAGAATTGATCAATCCATACTGAAATATTTAAGATTCATTATCCTAACACTTCTATGCATGCATATACGACCTATTTCAACTATTCAAGCAACGATTTCATGTGTGAATCAACAAATTCACAAAAATACACAGATGTTCAGAAAACTGCCGAAGTCGGCTCTTCTCAGATACATCATTCAAACAATAAATGCATCTAGACTAATAACACTACAAATAGATAGCTAATCCTTATATTAAGAAACATAACAAAGATACAACTCATCTCTCCTTCTTTAGTCTTCTCAAAATATTTACAAGTGGAAACCAGATGTAGGTCTGATCTTCCCTTCTACAAATGGGGATTCTAACCCTGAAGAACATAACCCCCTCTACTTCTCTAATTTGTCTATTTAAGATAAACTGTTACTCCCACCTTGAGTGGTCCTGCAACCAAAAAACAAACACTACACAGCATGATTAAAACGTCCCTATCACAACAAACAAACCACGGCTTGATCTCCACGCAGGGAGTCATGATCCACCATCACTCCTACCACTGCTAACAAACTATGGCTCATCAAATAACCAAAAATATGCCACAGCATGTGTCAACCAACTCATCAAATTGCTGGCATGCCACAATGCTCCTCCATCACGTTAGTTACATGACTCATCCTTTACTAACACCTATTATGTTAGATCTTTTATCCTATCTAGACTTGCTAGGAAAATAAAATACTTTACATGAAAGTTTACAATGTCTCTACAACTGACCCCTCCTTGGGAAAATGTCTAGACCTTAAGGTTCAATCAGAAATTTAGTAGTTGGTATTGAGAGCTAATGCTCCTACATCAGACTCCTAAAGTAGAAAAGAATCATGACCTCCTAGTCATTCATCTTCAACTTTTGTCTTCCTGGATCCAAAAATTTAGTTTGCAATCTTTCAAAAGATTTACTGTCATTATTTCTTGCTGGCTCTAACCTTCCAGGCTTTCAAACCTTATGCTATAGTAATCCATTGTATTTACCTTCATCATTCTTCACTCTCCATTCAACTTTACAGTGGTCTGCTTGCTTTACCCTGTTGTAGATTTTCTTAGGAATTTTCATCAATTTCCACAATTCATCTATGAGATCCTTCAATTTAGTTTTCTGGTGAAACCAAATCTTGTTTTGATTACTCTCCCAGTGCACTTTACTACATTCTGTGCATTCATTTTCAAAATGTTGGTTACCTTCTTCAACCGTCCTTGATTTAATTTATGCTACAACTCTTGAGATTGCTATAGATGTTGTCTTGGACATTGCTCTGGTTATTTCTCTACACACTGCTCTTGATACTACTTCCACCCTTACTTCCTTTATGCTTTGATAAACATCTCCCTCTACAATATCCTTCTCATGCTCTCTACCTACAAATTCTCCTTCAAAAATAATTTATCTCGCAGTTTTCTGATTGGAGTCATATAATAAATCACTCCTCTTTGTATACAAGTAAAGACATCATAGAACTGTGAACCAGAATATTCTCTTGTCTCTTTTATAATAAGAAACATTTCTTCCTCTTGCTTAAATACTTTCAGCCAGTATTTCAAACATTCATTGATTACTTGATTCCCTTCAAGCACCTCTGTCTTGACAATCTTCAGTAATTTCCCTTCAACACTTTAACCATTTCTATCAGTCAATTCATTCTTCCTCAGTCCCAAGACTGTTTCATCTCCAATTTGAGACACAATAGCATCACTTTCTTCCTTATGGCTTTCTTCTTTCTGGTCACTAACCAAAGTTTTCTGTGACACTATCTCATCCTTCTCCATCATAATATAATTTTGATTCTCTATTCTTGTGGCAGTCCCAAAGGTTTGTCCATCATTCTTACCTTGGCTCTCTAAGTAAACCAAATCCTCTTTGTCCTCAGTAGGAACAAATTCCCTCTCATAAGACATGATTGTCTCTTCCCCAATAAGATTGTTTCCTTCATTAATTAAGTACTATGTAGACTCCTTCTGCTGTAATAACTCATCTTTTCCTTTGTTATTGCTTGAAAACAATTCTATCTGTCCATCTAGACTGACTAAATATTTCACACGTTCATCTTTTCCTATGCACCCCTCAAGGTACTTCATCTCTTCATCAAAACTATTAAAACATAGCTTGTTTACCTAAGGTTTCCATTCACAATTAGACTAAGATTTCTCTAACAGGTCCTCCAGCAATAACATCTCCCTGTTAGCTTCTTCAAGCACTATGTATTTATGCTTAACATCTTACTCATTATGCCTTACCAGATAACTTTCAGCTTCACTTAAGACAACTCCAAGAGATGGATTGTCTTCTACAATACCTGCAAACACATTCAAATTGTCAGCATTAAACTCATAAAACCCAATGGTCTTATTTGATGACTCAATCATCAAATCTTTCTCTAGTTGTTCCAAGTCTGCTACAAGACTCATAAAATCCTCAATAGTCTTCTGTTCAGCTTCCCCAAGCATAACATTTGAATGCTTGATATCCTCCTTTGTCTCTTTTAGTTGTTGGCCATCATCATAAGCCAAGACTTTTCTACTTTCAGCTTTCATAGTATGCTGAAAAACATCACCTTCTTTTCTCTGTGTAAGTGTATTTGTATGAGACACAACTATCTCATCATTTCTCTGAACATAATTGAAGTTATGCCCTCCTCCTTCATTATTTATGATGACATTAACAAATTTCCTTTTCTCATTCATTGTACTTGCAGACATACACAAAATATTAGTTTCAAAACATTGAGATCTCTTGGTCTCACTTGAAGCTTCGGTCTTCAAGACTTCCCTCAGACACTCTCTTTCCTTGAGTATCTTTGTTGGAGACATTTACCACCTTACACACTCATTTTGGTCAATTTGGCCTAGTTAAACCATTATCCTAAGTATTATTGACTTAATTAACATCAGAGGATCACTTGATGACATTATCTATATCACATCCATGCCTACCTTCAGTCAAGGAGGCTAACTTATCCTTCTCCTACATTTGGGGAGGATAGCTGGAGCACTCTGAGGGTGATCTGAGTGTCATTAATGCACCATATTGCTAACTGATGGTTACAATTAGTTAAACAGAGCAGTGAAGGTGCATTCCTTCATTAAATTGATTATTTAATGAACTGGAGTCACAAGGGTGCCTCCAACCACTTCTGATGTTCAGTTACACTTCAGTTAACCTCATTGGGGTTCATTGGAGTCATTGAAGCACTACCACTTGATGGTTGGGTTGCTGTGACATGTGTCTGATCTCTTTCAGTTAAGACTCAGTAATTTATTGCACTTCGACTTCAGTTAGGGATCATTTGAGTCAATTAGGGTTTTGATTAGTGGTTAACTTAAGTGTTGACTATGGCTTACATTCAGTTAAGCTAGATTCACTCATTCAATTCGAATGACCTCCTTGGGAATTCAAATTGCTTTGTCATTCATGCTTGCAGCATGACATTGTATTGTATTACTCATTCTTTGTGTGAATATATAGAGTGGCTACTCATTTTGTAGCTCTGATACCATATTAAACTTGCACAGTGATCTAGGGACTAAACCTTTGCACAGTGATCTAGAGACCTTTGCACCGGTTACAAAAATGGACTCCATCTGCCTAGTTTTGGCAATTTCAGCATCTAAGCACTGGAAAGTGCATCATATGGATGTTAAGTCATCCTTTCTATATGGATATATTCATGAGGATATATACATGAAGTATCCTGAGGGATACATCACTGATCCATCTTTGGTTTGCAAGCTAAAGAAGTCACTATACGGGTTAAAATAGGCCCCAAGAGAGTGGTATTCCAAGATGGATGCCTTCCTTGTCTCGCAAAACATCAAAAGGTGTAGATCAGATCCAAATGTGTATTTAAAATAGTCTAATGGTAATTTAATTATTATTTTTTTATAACGGTTGATGAATTATTGATCACAGGTAGCACAGTTGCTTCCATTTCAGCCATCAAAACTACTCTCCACAATGCCTTTGAAATGAGTGATTTGGGGCTCCTAAAGCAATTTTTGGGGCTCGAAATTGAGCAAAATTCTGATGAGATTATGGTCACTCAGTCCAAATACATATCAGACCTGTTATTCAAGTTTAACATGGCTAAATTTAGGCCTACACCATTCCCTTTCCTCTCAGGGATCAACCTTGAAGAAGGAAAAAGCACACCCCCCATGGACTGCACTATCTATCGACAACTGATTGGTAGCTTGTTGTACTTGACACATTCTCAGCCTGATATATATTATGCCATGAATTCTGTATCAAGATATATGCAGCAGCCTCATGATCTTCATTATAAGGCATCCAAGAGGATCCTCCAGTATATTCAGGGAACCAGGACCTACGGCATTCACTGTGCTGCAGACTCCGAGCTAGAGCTGGTTGGATACGTAGATTCTGATTGGGTGGGTGATTCTATTGATTGGAATTCTACTTATGGATATGTATTTATGTTTGGTGGTGGCCCCATTTTCTGTTCTAGCAAAAAGCAGGCTTCCATAGCACTATCTTCAGCAGAGGTCGATTATCGAGGAGCGGTGAATGCTTGCATCCAAGCAGTTTGGTTGCAAGGCATTCTTTCAGAGTTTGATCTTGGTAGTACTTTGTCCACTTTCCTCTTTTTTGACAATCAAAGTGCTATTAAGATATCCACATATCCAGTTACTAGGCAGAGGACCAAGCATGTAGAGATCCACATGCACTATATCAGGGAGCTAGTGCATGACAGGACCATCATTCTGTAATACTGCTCGACTGATGAGCAGATTACAGACATCTTCACCAAGAGATTTTCAGAAAAGAAGTTCACTTACCTCCACTCATTGTTGGGGGTGATTTCATCAGGGTGATTCAGACTACTTTCAATGTTCATCTTGAGGGGGGGGGTTTTCTCACTGGGTTTTCCCTCTTTTCCTCACTTAGTTTGTTTTTGAGCATTGTTTCAGTTTCAGCATTGTACAAGGTGACCTATGGCCTTAGTTTCCATGGCCCTAGAATTTTTATGCATTTATGTTTTCTAACTCCTCCTGAATATAACTTAAGGGGGGGTGTTGGAGACATTTACCACCTTACACAATCATTTTGGTCAATTTGGCCCAGTTAAACCACTATCCTAAGTATTATTGAATTAATTAACATCAGAGGAGCACTTGATAACATCAGCTAGATCACATGCACCTTCAGTCAAGGAGGCTAACTTAGCCTTCTCCTACATTCGGGGAGGTTAACTGGAGCACTCTGGGGGTGATCTGAGTGTCATTAATGCACCATATTGCTAACTGATGGTTACAATCAGTTAAACAGAGCAGTGAAGGCACCTTCCTTCACTAAATTAATTATTTAATGAACTGGAGTCAGCAGGGGTGCCTCCAACCACTTCTGATGTTTAGTTACACTTCAGTTAACCTCATTGGGGTTCATTGAAGTCATTGAAGTGCTACCACTTGATGGTTGGCTTGCTATGACATGTGTTTGATCTCTTTTAGTTAAGACTCAGTTATTTATTGCACTTTTGTGGAAATTGAACCCAGGTGTTAGAACAATTACACTCACAACAATTGCCAATTACACATGCAAATTACTCACAAAAGAGACTGAATATGGAGTTGAACACTAATCTGTATTGAATAAGTGTACAATAGCCAAACCTGTGAAGTCATAGGCTTCCATAATAAATAATTACATGAGAGATTCGAATGCATGAAGATGCCATTCGAATTTAGTCAAAAGAAGGCTTACTAAATCTAAGCAAATCCCCCATAGGTGCATAAAGCACATTCCAAATCTGTCTAGGAGCTCATGAATTGGAAAAATCAATTAGGAAAGCTAATAGATGGTGGAAGGACAAATCATACATGCTTTTCATAGGAGAAAATAGTGGAGGATGATGAGGACAAAAAACAAGTTAACTTCACCTAGTCAAACTTTCCCAATTGCCTTAAAACACTGAAAAAGCAGGCAATAAAGCAGCAAAAGTAGACATGCGCTAGGGAGGCCAAGAATAAATCAGATTTGATTCTAGAAGGTTTCCCAAGCACTCCATGACTCAAAATTAGCAAGTTTGACCACTATGGATGTGTGGAGGACAACTTGCATAAGATGGAATATGGAAACTAGGCAAATAAGACAAAAATTGGATTAATTAATGTCTAAGGTAGCTAACTATGGGTTGATTATTCTAAAACCCCCCCTTAATCCTGAATTATGAGTAAAATATCAAAAAATTATAGGGCCTAGCAACAAGGCTTAGTCACCCTTTACATACTGCATGTCCATTTAACCAAGGAAAGAGGCAAAAACCCAGTGGGAAAAATCCTCCCTTAAACATGGACTGTAAAACAAAATTTGGAAATCTTGTCATCACTCATGCTTCACAGCATGATCAGAAATCCCCAGTAGTGATTTGAGATTGCTTGAATGTCTTCTCACAAAAAAATTTGGTGAAGATATCAGCTACTTGTTCTGAAGATGAATAGAAGAGTAGGTGAATGGTGCCATCATGCACAAGCTGTCTGATGTAGTGCATATGGATCTCAATGTGTTTGGTTCTCAGCTTCTGAACTGGATCATTGCAAATTCAAATGGTACTCTGATTATCATAATAGATAGTAGTTGAGTATTTTTATTCGAAGCCACACTCTCCAAGTAACCCTTGCAACCATAAACATTGAGTTACTGTATTTACAACTCCTTTGTACTCTGCTTCTGTAGATGAGAGTGCAATGGCACTATGTTTCTTGCTTGACCAGCTGATTGGACCTTTTGCAAGCATGAAAACATATCTTGATGTTGAATTTTGATCTGTGCTGTCACCTACCCAATCACTGTCAGTAAACCCAATCAAATCAAGATCAGATTTAGCTTTATAGAAGATCCCATGTGTCCTTGTTCCCTGAACAAAGTTATGGATCCTTTTGGATTCTCTCCAACGGATATCATGAGGCTGATCCATGTATATTGAAGCCACACTTACTGCATAATAAATATAAGGTATAGTATGTGTAAGATACAACAAACATCCAATCAATTGCCTATACTGTGTATTGTTTACCATAGGTGAAGAATCAGCTTCTTCAAGCTTCACTCCTGAAAGGAAAGGAGTCTTGCTTGGCTTGCAATCCTTCATTTTGAATTTGTTCAGCAAATCCAAGGCATACTTGGACTGATGCACTTTGATTCCATCTTTGTTTTGAGCAATCTCAAGCCCCAAGAATTGGCTCAATAGCCCCAAATATGTCATGGAGAAGGCATGGTTCATTGCATCCTTCAAGGAGGCAATTTCATCTTTTCAGCTTCCTGTAATGAGGAGGTCATCAACATACAAAACAATTATCATTAATGAACCATGAATTAGCTTCAAATATACATTTGGATCTGACTTGCATTGAACAAAATTCAGTGATAGCAGAAAGCTATCAATCTTTGCATACCAAGCCCTGGGGGCTTGCTTAAGCCCATACAATGATTTTTTTAGCCTGCACATAAGATATGGGCTAGTAGCAAATCCTTGAGGCTGCTGCATGTATATCTCTTCATTGAGATCTCCATTTAGGAAAGCACACTTCACATCCATTTGATGTACTTCCCATTGCTTTGCAGCTGCAATGGCTAAGGCTAGCCTAATGGAGTCCATCTTTGCCACTGGTGCAAAGGTCTCATTGTAGTCTATGCCATGAAATTGTGAGTAGCCCTTGGCTACCAATCTGGCCTTGTACTTCAGAGGTGAACCATCAGAGGCAAATTTGGTTTTGTACACCCACTTACACTGAACTAGCTTCCTCCCTGGGGGAAGATCAACTAGCTCCCAAGTGTTGCTATTCTGGAGTGAGCTGAACTCTTCCTTCATGGATGATTTCCATATTGGATCATCTGCTGCATATTCATATGTCTATGGATCTAATTCAACCATAAGATATCATTTCTCTGCAAACATAGGATCTTTCATGCACAGAGCACTCTCAAACTGAGATATAGTCCTCCTAGGATCATTAGGATTTCCAGCTAGTTCTCCAGGTCTTGGCTGCCCATTTTGGTCTTGTAGGAATGTTAGGATCTGAAATTAAATCATCATTGTCAGAAATATCAGAATCAGCATGTTCAACTATCTCTTCACTTACATTCAGAGGTTCTGGTGGTGAAGATGATTCTTCAACTTCCACTGCTGCTAGGGGCTCTTCTTGAAACTGAACACACCTTTCAATGAAGGCTTTGTTTGTGCTCAAATTTATCATCTTGTACCCTTTTGTATATTTAGAGTACCCAACAAATAGACACTCTTGGCTTTGGGGCTGCAAAGCCTTTCTCTTTTATGTTGGAATTCTAGCCCAAGCCCTTGAGCCAAAAATCCTGAAATGGGTCACATCTGGCTTGTGCCCACTCCATGCTTCGAAAGGAGTCATACCTTCAAGATGTTTATGAGGAACCCTATTCTAGATATAGGCTGCACAGTTTATAGCTTCAGCCTAGTACTTTGGTGGCAAAGTCTTAGCCTCCATCATGGAGGTTGCCATCTCTTTCAGTGATCTGTTCTTCCTCTCAGCAACACCATTCTGCTATGGTGTGTAAGGGATAGAATGATGCATATGAATACCTGCATCTACACAATATTGAATAAAATCAGACTTGACATACTCACCACCATTTTCAGATCTGAGGACCTTGAGTTTCCTCCCAGACTGGTTTTCAACCAAAGCCTTAAAGACTTTGAAGAGGCCAAAAAATTTAGACTTGTGTTTCAGGAAGTAAACCCAGCAATACCTAGAAAATTCATCTATGAAATTCAATGCATATTTGTCCTGACTCATTGACATATGAGGAAATGGGCCAGCAACATCACTGTGGATCAACTCAAGAGGTGCAGAGGTTCTCTCATGACTAGGTCTCTCAAATTTATGCTCTGGGTGTTTTCCTAGGATGCAACCTTGACAGACTCCTTTGGAAAACTTAATCTTTGGTAACCCTATGACCATTTCTTTTTCACTAAGATTAGAAAGATACTTGTAATTGAGGTGGCCAAATATTTCATGCCAAAGCTTGCTTGCCTCATTAGCATGAATCAGAAGAGAAGAGGGGTTTGAGTAGGGTAGGAAGTGTGAGAACATGTATACCTTCAAAGTATGATTTGCAACTCCTTTTGCAATGAATTTACCACTTGAGATCTCTGTGATCTCAACTTCATCAGGGGAGAATATGACCTTATTTGGAGACCATGTGTGGGTCATCTGATACACTGATAAGAGGTTAGAGGCAAGACCTGGAACATACAACACATTTCTGAACTTACCATGGTCAAGATCAATCCTCCCTTTTCCCAAAATTTCAGTGAGAGAGCCATCTCCCAGTACTATTGGTGGACCTTTCGACATGTCAAGTGAGGTGAATGCCTCCTTGGTCGAAACCATATGTCTTGAAGCTCCAGAATCAATGATGAAACTAGGTGAGCTTGATGTGCCAGCAACCAATGCATGAACTCTCTCTGTGTCTTCTGAATTTGATCCTCCTTCCCTCTTCTTTGAGCTGTCTGGAAGGGAGATGCCATTATTCTCCAAGAGTTGGGTCAGCATGTCTATTTGCTTCTTCATGCAGGAGCTTTCAGAATGATTTCCCTTACTGCAGTATGCGCACTTGCTCATTTCTCCTTTGTTCTCCTTCTTCTGGGGGTTCTTCTTGGAACCTTGAGGCTCCTATGGAGACTTGTTCTTGTCTCTCTTTTGCTCAGGTGGCTTTTTAGATTTCTTCTTGCTTTTTGAATCCACCCTAGAATCTCCAAAAACTAGAGCTTGGTCTTTGGATGGTTTGATGGTGCCCATCATCACCAATTTATCTTGTTCTTGTGTGAGAGATTCCATGAAATCTACAAGGCTAGGCATTTTCTAGGCTCGAGCTGTCAACTTTGTGGCATAGAAGGTCAAAAAAACACTGAATAGTCAAGGCCAAGCTTCAAGAGTATGGCCAAGACCAGCTGATCATCCTTCTTTTCGATCCCACATTGTTTTAGCTGCAAAACAAGTGCTTTGAACTTGGAAAAATAGAGTTGTAGAGATTCAAAGCTATTGGGACTCAGGGAGATCAATTCATTTTCAATTTGATGTCCCCTCATCTCATCTGTCTTTCCAAAAATATAAACAAGCTTCTCCCATACTTCATTCGAAGATGTCAATCCATTAAGATGGAAAAGGAGGTCTCTGGATATGCTCAGACACAGGAGACCATAGGCCTCATCCCTCCTGTTGTGCCATTTTATCTTCTCTGTAGCTGCATTGGGCTCTGCTTATATTGCCATGGTCACTCTGTAGAGGCCTTTTTCTCTCAACAGTATCTCCATATCTTCTTTCCATTCAAATAAGTTAAATGGAGTCAAGATGATCTTCTGAGATTGATCCATAGCTTAGAAATTGTCCCGTCAGTCAGCAGAATGCTCCCAGTCAATGATGTCGAACCTGCAAAACAAATTGGAAGGAGAGAAATCAATATACAAAGGCTCTGATACCATGTGGAAATTGAACCTAGGTGTTAGAATAATTACACTCACAACAATTGCCAATTACACATGCAAATTACTCACAAAAGAGACTGAATATGGAGTTGAACACTAATCTGTATTGAATAAGTGTACAATAGCCAACCCTATGAAGTCATAGGCTAAAAAAATAAATAATTACATGAGATATTTTAATGCATGAAGATGCCATTCGAATTTAGTCAAAATCAGGCTTACTAAATCTAAGCAAATCCCCCATAGGTGCATAAAGCACATTCCAAATCTGTCTAGGAGCTCATGAATTGGAAAAAGAAATTAGGTAAGATAATAGATGGTGGAAGGACAACTCATACATGCTTTTCATAGGATAAAAGAGTGGAGGATGATGAGGACAAAAAACAAGTTAACTTCACCTAGTCAAACTTTCCCAATTGCCTTAAAACACTAAAAAAGCAGGCAATAAAGCAGAAAAAGTAGACATGCACTAGGGAGGCTAGGAATAAAGCATATTTGATTCTAGGAGGTTTCCCAAGTGCTCCATGACTCAAAATTAGCAAGTTTGACCACTATGGATGTGTGGAGGACAACTTGCATAAGATGGAATATGGAAACTAGGCAAATAAGACAAAAATTGGATTAATTAATGTCTAAGGTAGCTAACTATGGGTTGATTATTCTAACAACTTTGACTTTAGTTAGGTCTCAGTTGAGTCAATTAAGGTTTTGATTAGTGGTTAACTTGAGTGTTGACTGTGGCTTACATTCAGTTAAGCTAGACTCACTCATTCAATTCGAATGACCTCCTTGGGAATTCGAATTGCTTTGTCATTCATGCTTGCAGCATGACATTGTATTGTATTACTCATTTTTTATGTGAATATATAGAGCGACTACTCATTCTGTAGCTCTATTACACCATTTTCATGACCTATTGTTATTAATCTTTGATGAGACTTGTGTTTAGTCCCTAGATCACTATGCAAGTTTAATAATATCTTCTTCATACTGAGCATTCATCAGTTGCTCTCTTCTCCTTTGTAGCTTATTCCACTTCAACTTTATTTTCACAAGAAAATCACATCTCTAGTCTTCCTTCTCCTTCTGTAACAAATCCATCATTACTTCTAGATGGAATTTTATCTCAGCCTTCTCTCTCTCATACTCTTCATCAATCAACTGCCTCCATATGCCATTTTCCTTGGAATTTTATTTCCTCCCTTTGTGAATTCCTCCTGAACCTATTCTATGACCATGATTAGTCATCTTCTTGAGTTTTCTTTCACTCTTTATGAGATGCACTAGCCTCTGTAGTGACAGTCCTCCCTACTACACCTCACCTCACCAAACCTCCTTGGTTCTTGGTCTTTCAGTAAGTATTGGTCCTCTTTTTAGAACCCTGATGAGAACTTCTCTATGCTCCTTCTAGGATTTCTCCCACAACTCATCTGCATGAGAACAAAACTATCCTCTTGTACTTCAATCCTTAGTTGAAATACTAGGTCCTTGGCCACACTTCACTTTCTCTCAAAAACCATTACTAGTTTCTTTGATCATTGTTTCAAAGACTATGACTTCTTGCTGATATGTATTCACTCCTTTTGCTATCCCTTGCATGCATACACTCCTCCCAAAGTAGAATTCTAAGTGTATAACTTACTGCTCAAGCTACAAGCCTCTTCTCCACTTGGATGCAAACTATTCTTCTTTTCTGACTGTTGCTGGTCTGTCTTATCACATTCACAGAACACTCTCTTGTTCTCGTGTTCTTTCTCTCTTCACCAGAGAAAACTTACTCTCTTCCCACTCTTCATCTGTTTGTCTCCATGGCTTCCAGACATGCTCGTAGCTCCCTCATTTCCTCCATAACTTCTACGTTCACCGCTGGTCGACCTCTATCATGACCTCTTACTCTGCCTATGCATGCAACCATCCTCTTGCACTAAGCCTCTGCAACAAAAGTTCTCTTTCACACTACTACAACTTACCTCACCAAGCCCCTTCTCTGTACTTGGTCTTTTGGTAATGCTGGTCCTCTATCTAGAACCTCTTGAGAACTCTTCTTTGCTCCTTCCAAGCTTCTACTACTACACTTCTCTCTCACATGAGCTTCTCCTTTCTCTGATACCAAAAATTTGTACAGGATGGATCAACCAAATCCAACCCAACCAACACCTCTAGGATCTGGTGGCTTCTACACTTAGCAGGATTACCAAATTTAGCTCTCAGCCAAATTGTGCTCTAAAATTACCTCCCCGCAATTCTGCTTTCGCAAATCTATTTTTGCAACAGCTCCTTCATAACTCTGTTTCCGTGACAGTTTTTTTGCAACTCTGTTTTTGCAACAGGATTTCCACATGTGGGTTGTGGGATTCCTGACCAACTTTCCAAAGTTGCTCCCCTGCAAATTTCGTTCCGCAACTTTTCCTCTGCAATTTTTCCAACTGTCAGATATTTGTGGCCTTCTCCACGACTGACGATCTATTATTTGATGCGGATCTCACAGATCTTTGTAGATCCATTATCTCCCTCACAAATTCCATTACCGATCTCTCCTGGACCGTCAGATCTTTGTCTACGGACTCAACCCCCACCATTCATTCTCTGCAAAACTCGTTAAGAGTAGAAAATATGTGTGCTGCACTGATTGATCAGAGAATCGATCAATCCAACCTACAATATTTAAGATTCATTAGCATAACACTTCTATGCATGCATCTACGACCTATTTCAACTATTTAAGCATCGATTTCATGTGTGAATCAACAACTTCACAGAAATTCACAAATGTTCAAAAAACCACCGTAGTTGGCTCTTCACGGATACATCATTCAAACAGTAAATGCATCTAGACTAATAACACTGCAAACACACAGCTAATTTTTCTATTAAGCAATAGAACAAACATACAACTCGACTCTCCTTGTTCAGTCTTCTTAAAATATTTACAAGTGGAAAACATACGTAGGTCTGATCTTCCCTTCTGCGAATGGGGATTCTGAACTTGAAGAACAGAACCCCATCTACTTCTCTAATTTGTCTATTTAAGCTAAACTATTACTCCCACCTCGATTGGTCCTACAACTGAAAAGAAAACACTACACAACATGATGAAAATGTCCCTATCACAACAAACAAACTGTGACTTGATCTCCATGTAAGGAGTCATGATCTACCATCACTCCTACCGCCGCTAACAAACTATGACTCATCAAACAACCAAAAATATAACACAGCGTGTGACCAAATCATCACATTGTTGGCATTCCACAATGCTCCTTCATCACGTTAGTTACATGAATCATCCTTCATTGACACCTATCATATTATATCTTTTATCCTATCTAGACTTGCTAGGAAAATAAAATATATTACATGAAAGTTTACAATGTCTCTACAACTGACCCCTCCTTGGGAAAATTTCTAGACCTTAAGGTCTGATAAAAAATTTAGTAGTTGGTCTTGAGAGCTAATGCTCATACATTAATATGTAATAAGGTGTTTAGAGAAGAACATGATTTACCATAGCCCTATGTGCAATTTATAAACATAACATTGGAAAGGACCTTGTTCCTATAACTTAAGGGTGGTATGGTAAGGTTTTGATTTTTCAACTATATGGTTAAAACATTGGTTATGGTGTTAAACCACGGTTGAAATGTTCATATAATAAAGTCGGTGGTTTATATGGTTGTAAGTTTTAATTATCAATGGTTTAAAATGATAAGTGATAAGGGGATTTACCATAGTTTTTAAACATTGGCTTATGCAATGATTGTAATCCATAACGGTTTCTGGTTGTGAGTTATGATGGTGAAAAGGGTTGTACCTTGGTTGAATTAAGGTTTAAAGGTGTTGTCTTGGCTGCGAGTTGAAAGCGTAGCTAGGATTTAACTGTTGGCCTGGGATCATATCCCGGTCGTCCACCTTTCCAGCATGATACAAAGTTCTTGATAGGGTTTATAGTATTGTATTTCTTGTCCAAACACTTCAATGTTTTTGTGTTTGGTCTGTAAGCTTTCGAGACTCGAAGATCTGCTCTGTTAATGGTAATCTTTTAAGGGGTTCTCTGGTGCAAATACTTGTCATGTTTTTTATGGCATTATGTATGGTTTCTTCCCAAGGTTTTCCTGCGTTTCCCATGGCATCCATGGTCTCCTATAACATGTTGTTTCGCTTCCAAAATACTGAGCTACCAACTTCGCCGCTGCCCTTTGCCAAGTGGAAATTCGGCTGTTTATTTGCTGCCAGGTTTTATTAAAAGTTTAAGTGATTTCACTATATAAAATAATACTACTTTGTGTTTTGGTGAAGGCATATGAGGGATAAGGGCATCCAGGAGGATCCAAACTTTGGCCCTCTTTGCAACTCATCTAAGGTAAGAACTACAAGGTCTTAATTTCTTGTTTACGTTGTTCAATTTTATAATGGTTATTAACTGAGGCTCACATGGTTGTAGGTTAAGAGCACTGGTGAGGAAGGAGACAGGGTCACCTCCTCCCAGGCCCGCATTTTAGAATGCCAAGGTAGAGACAACTAAAATACTACTATATTTGTTCTCTAAAAGACATTAAACATTTACCTCAGTCGCTAACTGTTTCGCTTGGTTATGCATGCAGCTTTGTAGACTACGGAAAAGGATCGGTGAAGGGAGTTTTAGTCTCCAAATTTAGAAAGATAAGTTACAATGTTCCTCGATTTTCCTTTTGAGTTTAAACCCTAACGGACAGAGGGATTTACAGGCTCTCTGCTCTTGCATTCCTTCATGTTGCTGGTTAAAAGCATTATAGCTAGTTGTAGGGTTTACAGTAGATTTTTATGGGATCCATCGGGGATGGACTCACCACCACCTGCAACTTTATAAATTTAATGGAGTTCTTGTTTAAATAGTATGTGGTTTCCATTTGAATAGTCTTACGACCATAAGGTTGCAAAACTGTATTCTTTTAACCTTGTAAGTGTTTAAAATTTAATACCTATTATGACCAATAGGGTCTTGCGATTTCCGTGGAGTAAATTGTCATACATTAATATCATGGTTATATGATGTAATACATGCATTTGGTTTTAGATTCTTTTTAGATCTAGTTAATGTACTTTATTAATACTCGGTTTCCATCTACAATGGGCTTATTATCGATCTTAGGAAAGGAAATATTTGCTACTGCGAATAGTTGGGCATCTTGATTTAAAAACTATAATGTGGATTATAGAGGTCACCTTAAATTCCAGTTATTGAATGTTAATGTACTGTTTTAGAAAGGATATTTATGAATCCATGATTGATTTGTTGGAAAGGCTATGTTTATCGTAACTGATATAATCCTTATTTGTATATGATGATCTTTCTTGCTTATCGTGTAATATATGTATAATATATATATCATATGTATATAAATATATACATGTAACTATATGGTATATAGGATTCTTAATATGACAGTTTAGATATGTTTTAAATCATGAATTGTTTGCATATCTAGCTTGATGTTTTTCATAATTAAGATATCTGTAGATATTTAAATTTATCCCAATTATCCCAATCTAAATAGTATTTGTTTTGAAAAACGTTTAAAAAAATAATTAAATGATATCTCTGTAGCTTAACCTAATAGGGGATACATCCAATGTACAGTAATTTTGATTAATTGCTTACAATTTCCCTTCTGTAATACATAATATGTATATTATATATATGAAAATAGAGTAATTACAACGATTACAATGTATCCAGATCTATCAACCTTGATTTGTGAAATATGGATTTGTAACAGAGTTTTTAAATAGTATGCATTAAGTATTTTAAGATTGTTATCTTTATCTACCTTAATCCTAATCTAACTAGATCTATTTTAAGATATGCCATAAGGAATAGTTAACAGAAAATAATTCACATATATTTAATCGATCAAGGAAATACGTGTTTGAAAAGAAATTGAATCTATAGTAGACAAGAATAACTAGCAATCCTTTACTCGAGTATGGATTCCCAATCCAAGAAGCCTTAAATCATTGAATCTAGCATTTCACGGGTATAAAAAAAGTATATAAACAAAAATATAGAATTGATACATGATATATAATTGTTTTATAAGAATGCATAAAACATTTCTGCTTATGAATATAGCTACAAATCCAGGTTTAAGATAATCATCCTACTGTAATTAGAAAATATAATAAGAATGTGGCACCATTGCTGGGAAAACAGAAATGGAATAGTCGTTCCTAAAGAAACCAAATTACTTGCTCCAGAACCCTCGATCCTGTTCGTTGAACCAAAAGAGAAAAATCAACTTAATGCGCCATATCTTGCATTAAGAGATTCAATCCTCATCCAATTCTAGCTTCCTGATTGCTAATGGACATACTGTTATATAGTATTTTTCCTAGGACTTGGTCATTTATGAGTCTCCTTCTCTTTAGCACTCAACTAGGAGTTGTGACCCGATTTTGGGGAAGATGCCACTTGCACCTTGAGTTCTCACTCAATAGCTACAAGCACTTGTATTTTCCTCTTGTGGGTCAGAAAACACTCCTCAACAACTATTCCACTCCCCCCCCTTCAATATCTTTTATTAATAAAAGAATAATTCATTACATTTGTTTTATTTTGGACTTTTTGTCAAAAATATTGGAATAATAAAATAAAATTTTTTAGCCTAAATTAATAATTCTAGGTGTATCACATACATCTCCCCTTAGAGTATAACATCATCCTCAATGTTATTAAATTTATGATGTATTCTTCCATTTATTAATCTTGGAAAAGGATTGGATATGCCACCCACATAACACTTTCCAATTCCCAAGTAGATTCTTCCGGACTAAGGTGCTTCCATTGCACCTTGACTTGTTTAATGGTACAATTTCAAAGTAAAACTTCTCTCCTGTCGAGAATACGCTTCGGTCCCACCTGGAACTCTCCTTCGGGTTCCACCTGTATAACATTCCAATCGATCACATGAATAGAATTATGAACATACTTCTTTAAAATGGAAACATGAAAAACATTATGTACTTTAAAAGTAGGCGGTAGGGATAACTGGTATGAAACCGACCCTGCTTTAGCCAAAATTTCAAATGGCCTGCAATACATGGATGCCAATTTTGAATACTTTCCCAATCTCAAAGAGATTTTCTTGAAATTTACCTTTATATACACATGCTCACCTACCTGGAACTATCTCGGAGTTCTTTTTAGGTCAGCATAACTTTTCTTCCTATCTTGGGAAGCCTTGAAGTTTTGTTGTACATGTTTCACGGTTAGTTCCATATCCTTTAACAATTCAGATCCTAACATTAACCTATCAACTATACTTCTCTAAGGAATTGGAGTATTACATTTGCGTCCATACATAATTTTAAAAGGACTCATACCTGTTGATACTTGAAAATTATTATTGTAAGCAAATTCTACTAAGTGTGGGTAGTCTTCCCACTTACCTGGTTTGTCCATTACATACATTCTTAGCATGCCATCTAGGACTTGGTTTACCCTTTCAATCTTTCCATGCATTTGCGGATGATATGCGGTACTGAAGTTTAGTTGTGTGCTTAACTAACCCTTTAAACAAATCTTTCCAGAAATTTCCTGTAAATTTTGCATCTCAATTTGAGATTATTACCTTTGGTACACCATCTAACCTAAAAATCTCTTTGATAAAAATATATGCAATGTTAACAACCTTATAGGTAGATTTCATAGGAATAAAATGAGTTGATTTACTTAACTTATCGACTGTGACCATGCTTGAGTCATGCTACCTAAAAATTTTAGGTAGGCCTCTTATAAAATCCATGCTAATTATTTCCCACTTCCATTCTGGAATGGGTAGCGGTTGCAATAAACTTGTTGTATGTTGGTGTTTTGCCTTGAATTGTTAGCATTCGATGCAGCAAGCTAAGTACTCTGATACCTCTTTCTTCATTGCGTCGAGAGGCGCTCTACAGCCCAGTATGGGGGAGATCTTGTAACGTTACATAACATTATGTAATGTCGGCTATAAATAATAAATAATAGAAAATTAAAATTAAAACTAACATGGGGGAGATCTTTTAACATTATGTAACGTTTATGCCGGCTATAAATAATATTTCCGATTAAGAGAGAGATGTTGTGATGTTATGTTCGCTATAAAAAGTAATTCATTTATTGTTTTTGTGTACCATTAAGTAAAAAGTAATAAAAAGTAATAAATAAAAATTTTAATTATCCACCAAATAGACACAAGAACATAAAAACAGCTCCTTCTCCAAAGGATCAATGAGCTGGGAACAATACAACCCTGTCTCAGCAATTGCCTAGCATTGACTAGCATTGAGAGAGGGTTGTATTGTTAGCCGCTCATTGATCCTTTGGAGAATGAGATTTTTTTTATGTTCATGTGTCTATTTGGTGGAGAAGGAGCTTTTAAATATTTATTTAGAGACATCAAAACTTAGAGGCTACCTACCCGATCTTAACAACTAGATTTCACTTTAAAAAAGGAATGAAACGTGTAAGAAGCTACATTCGTTACCTACATACGGTAAGTCACTTTCAACACTTTTGATTTATTTAAGGTAAACTGCGGAAGTTCTGTCACAACCCATATAGATTTTAGTCCAACATTGTTTTATCATTTTTATAGATTTAACATTTATAACATTTATGTTGAACATTTTATTTTATTTTATTTTTATCGATTGAGCACTTACTTAGTAGCATAAATGTTATAAATATTGAAGAGCATGTGAAGATTTCAGTCCAGCGTTGTTTTATATTTTATTATAAATTTAAAAAATATAAAATGTTATAAATGCTCAATATTTATAAATGTTATAAATATTGAACATCCTCTCAATATTTATAACATTTATACTACTAAGAGCTCAATATTTCTCATATATGAACCGGTGATCTAAATTGAGTAAGTTGTAAAAGATTTTATTCTATATACTTTTTAATGATTACAAAAACTTAAATAATGTATATCTTATTTTTTGTTCATAACCCACTTCTTTACCGTAATGAATGTTCTATGAAATATCCAGCTCCTTCCACACTAAAGAGTAAAGTTAGCAGAAGAAATAGCGCTGCAAATTAAAAACATTTATGGCTATAGACGAACCTGTCATTAAAACTGGTACATACAGTGATGAGGCACCAATCTCACTAGGAATGTTACATTTTCTGAATGCAAAAGTTAATATTACTACCACCCTTTTACATATTTATTACCCTCTGTTCATGTCTTTTTTTTAATGTTTGTAGTTTTAGTTGTAATGTATATATATATAGAGGAGCTTCAAAATTTCATGTTTGTCTTTTCCTTTTTAATTGACCATCTTCATATCTGGTTGC
>LPNX010135098.1:1815489-1853554 GCA_001517045.1 Pseudotsuga menziesii | reverse complement strand
TGTTTTAACTTATTAATAAAATCATTTGTAATATTTGTTTTTCACTTAAATATTTACATATTAATAAGTAAACATTTTAAAGCATTATAAAATCACCATTAATATTATTTTTCTAGGTAAATCTTATTATGGTGTGTTGAATGAATGAGTGCAAATTAATGATGTTTTTTCATTAAGGAGATGATAGACAAGAGAGGTAGCCTTCCATAAAAATGAAAAGCAGACATTGCAGCTGCAACAATGCAGCGGTAGACGAATCCCTCTAATTTCTATACAAACATTGAAAAAATTAATCCCTCTAATTTCTATACAGACATTGAAAAAATTAATTGTGAATGATTGGTAGGCCAATTCCATGCATTTGATCTCTCTAACTCCTACAGAGATATTGAAAAAAAATAATTACACATTTCACTCTTAGAATGATTGGTAGGTGAATCCCTCTAATTAGTGAGTGGATTTGATCCCTCTAATGGCAAAAAGTAATTGCACGTTGCATTCTTGAGAATGATTGGTAGGCGTAGCTTATTATTTTAATTGAATGAAAAATTTGACGCCATGTAATTATCCTCAAAAATATGTTGGCATGTTTTTAAAACCCATGGTAAATTTCACTCAACCATATTTGTTAAATTTTTTTACCAAATTTCAATTAAAAATAAAGAAAATAAAAAATAAACTACTCCATCAGTGAATCATAATGAAGCAAAATTAAGATATGCTCAAATTCTAAATTCATTATTATACCTAAACCACATTTTCATTTATTTAATCCTTACAAAATTATTGTCTCTATTTTCCATATTTCCAGTTTAACAATTTATTTAATCCTTAATACTTATTACTTACATTGAGACAATCCTCATAATTCTATCTGTATTTTCAACTTAACCCGTTTCCTTACAATATTGATCAAACTACAGTTTTGTGTCACCACTCATGACTGAAACCAACCTAGATGCAAATCATAGGCTCTATCAAGCGTTGAGAGGGATCCAATCTTCATAGGTGCAAACCTCTTCTCAGGTATTGCACCTCCAAAAATTTGATCCCTCTCAACGCTTGATAGAGCCTAGGATTTGGATCTAGGCTGGTGTTAGGGAAAAATAAGTCCCTTCTGATCATGGTGATCATCTTCTGGTATCGAAAATGTCCTGAATAAGGTAGTTTATGTAACTCATTCATGACTTTTAATTTGATTTTTATTGTATTTGGTATTTACAACATGTTTTTATGCAGTAGTAATCTTCTTCTATATCAGCTAAAATATGTTTTTATCTGGTTCTTTTCATTTTTAGAAGTCTTTTCTTTTAAAATTTGGAATTCTTTATCATAATTTTCTTCACTTATGATCTGATTCATAACTGCTGCTCGAAAATAGTAAATTTGCGTGACGACTCAAAGCATCTGCAACTTTGTTTTCTTTTCCATTTATGTGTTTTATTTCAAATTCATATTCACTTAATAAAGACAACCATCTCTCCTAGATAGCATTTAGATTTTGTTGTTCAAATAAAATTTTAAACTTATGTTATCAGACATTAGCAGAAATTTCCTTCTGATGAGGTAATGTCACCACATCTTTAATGCATGAATAATTGCATCAAGTTCTCAGTCGTGCATAGCATAATTATTTTCATGTTCTTTTAATTTTCAAGATTCATAATCCATGACATAATTATATTGTATTAATACCCTGCCTAATCCTTCCTTACAAGCGTCGGTGCATACGACGAATTCCTTAAAAGGATCGACAATTTTACCTCAAACCTTTTACCTTTCTTCTGTAGTGAAGTTATGGGGTAGGATACCTTAGAAAATACTTCGATGAACTTTTGATAATAACCAGTAATCCCCATGAATGATCTTATGTCTGTTACATTCTTAGGAACTGGACATTCAGTGATAGCCTTAATTTTTTCGAGGTTGACAGAGATTCCATCCTTGGACACTATGTGTCCTAGACTTTGAATCTTGTCTTTAAAGAAGTTACAGTTGTTGAAATTAGCATGTAGTTGTTTTTCTCTTAATACTTGTAAAATTATATTTAGATGTTCTTCATGTTCTTGTTTATTCTTCGAGTCAATCAATATGTCATCTATAAAGACAACTACAAATTTATCCAGATAGTTACTTAGAATACTATTCATTAAGCACATAAAGACTACAAGTGATTTTGTCAACCCAAAATTCATTATGACAAATTCATAATGACCAGAACGAGTCCTAAAAGTGGTTTTAAAGATGTCTTCATCTTTGATCCACACCTGATGGTATCTAGACCTTAAGTCTATTTTAGAGAAGATTGATTCCCCGTGGAACTGATCGAATAGATCATCTATCTGGGGTAAAGTATATCAATTTTTAATAGTCATTTTGTTCAGTTGTCGATAGTCTATACACAATATTAAGGTTCCATCCTTCTTCTTGACAAATAATAATGGTGCTCCCCAAGGGAAAACACTAGGTCGAATATACTTTTTGTCAATCAATTCTTGTAATAGTGATTTGAGCTCTGTAAGCTCAATTATGTTCATTCGAAAAGGATCTTTTAATGTTGGTACCGCTTTGGGTATCAGATTGATTGTAAATTCTATGTTTCTTTTCAGAGGTAGTCTAGGGACTTCTAGAAATATGTATTTAAAATACTTTAAGATAGGTATATATTCTATTTAAAGTTTGTTTTCATTATCTTTATCATCCATTACATAAATAACAAATACTTTACATCCCTTACATACAGATCTTTTCATTTGTAGAGAAGAGGTCTCTCTAATAGTAACCTGTCTAGGAATTCCTTTTAATTTAATTTTGTTTCCAGTACCATCTATCCATGTAAAGGTTTTTTCATTTCAATTCAACATTACTTTGTGTTTTTCTATCCAATCCATTCCTATCAACATATCATAGGAACCTAATGGTAAAATATTCATATCAGCGTGCGTATTGAAATAATTCATTAATATTTCACAGCCTTTTACATAACTAGTGACTTTACATTTAGTACCCGTGGCTAATTGTACCATCCACGACTTCTCAAATTTTTCTGGTACTAATTTACATAGTTCAATGATTCTGGGTGATACATAACTCAAACTTGCACCTAGATCAATTAGTATGGAAATTTGTTGACTTTTTATCATACTTTCGATCTTGACCATTGAAGTTTGATGGTATGCTTGTCGATTCTACAACGCTGCACTGATTCTAGACATTCTCCTCACCATGTCTCCAACTATAATAGGTTCTTGAATGGAGTGAACATTAAAGTTTTTCTTTCTTATTTGACAGTATTTAAAATAATTTGGCTCACCACATTCCCAACATTTTGAGGGTTCCCTCTATGCTATATCTTATTAAAAGTAGTGGGAGGTTGTCTCTCTTTAGTTGGAGGATTACGTGCTTTAAATTTTTTATAGTTACTTCCTTGATACCCTCTGTAATTATTCCCTATATTTTTATGGAATTTATTATTCTTCTTTCTTTGGTCAAAGTTATCTCACCTTTTAGTCCTACAATTTGGTACTCTTTCTCTTTTGTTTTTATTCTGGTCATAACATAGATTTTCTTTTCTCATTGCTTCTTCTAGCATCTTAGAATTGTTATACTCAATTCGCCTTTTAAACATGATAGGAAAATAGTTGAGAAAACACTGTATATTTAGTTTTTCATCTATTATATATGGAACGTAACAAAGCAGACTCAGGATTTTACTACATATCTCTTTCATGGTCATAGCTCCTAGTATTAACTTGTAAAATTCCTTAGCCTTCTCTTCGTAGTACTGTTCTAAGAGGTATTTTCATTTAAAATGATTTTTAAAGGTTTTCTAGGTTACATAACTTTCCTTTATTCCCTTTACTTTCTTTATATCCTGCCACCATATATTCGCTTTTCCAGTTAAATTATATATGGCCATTTTAGCTTTCAGTTCATCGCAATAATTATATATTTGTAAGTATTTCTTCATCTCTAACAACCAGGATTTCTCCTCTTCTCCTTTTTCAATCTCATCGTTAAAAATTGGTGGTTTAATCTTTTTAAACTCCCCATATATTTCTTCATACAGTTTGTACTTATTTTTCTTTTTATTATCATCACCACTTTCACTGGAATCTTGTTGTTTTTTTGTGTGGTGTTTGATTGATTCCTCACTGGAAGTTTCAACCCCATGACTAGAAAATTCCAGTTTCCTTCCCTTACGTTTGCAAGGTGTAGTTTTTTGCTTATTATTTTCAAGTTATTTTCTTTTTCTTTTTCTCATCATTATGTATTTTAGCTGGTAAAATATTATTGAGTTCCTATTGAGCTTTGATGATTCGTTCATTATCCTCCTTAACTCTTTTGGCTTTGATCTTAGTTCTTTAACAATTCTTTGTAGTTAAGACTTATTATCTTGAATTTCATTCAGTTTTACCCAGATCTCACCATCCCTTAGATTACCCTCTTCGTTTTTATAGGATTTCTAGGGTGAGACTCTTCTTCTGCAAACATCCCTACTTCTTCCATATTTTTTCTGCAAAAATAAAGTTATCCTTCTCTTCCTATTTTATAAGAGAATCAAACCAAAAAATAAAATAAAATTAGTTTTTTGGTTTCTTTAGCAGTTTTAGTGTTGATCCGGCTCAGGCCTAGTGTTGCAACCATGCTCTAATACCGTTTTGTCACACACCTCAAAAATGAAAAAAAAAATTGTACATACATTTAACTATTAACTCTTCTTACAAATACTAGCAAGAATTAGTATTATGACGTGAGTTTAATTAATGATGTTACATAAAGTTACTTACATGATTAATATTGCTTACATCAAGTTTCACCAGCTACAGGTGTTAGCAGAGTTCTAACTTTTTACAATCAGCCACACCTGAAGGTGATGTTTAAAACCTACTTTTGTTTTTATCTTGGTTTACGAGGGAATTGCTTAGCCCCAAGGCTTGAAAGACTAGATTATAGTCTTGATCCCACCTTGTAATATGTTATAAGGTGTTTATAGGAGCACATGATTTACCATAATCCTATGCGCAATGTATAAACATAACATTGGAAAGGACCTTGGTCCTATAGCGCAAGGGTGGTATGGTAAGGTTTTGATTTTTTGACTATATGGTTAAAACATCGGTTATGGTGTTAAGCCATGGTTGAAATGTTAATATCATAAAGTCGTTGGTTTATATGGTTGTAATTTTTAAGTGGCAAGGGTTTAAAATGCTAAGTGATAAGGGAATTTACCATAGTTTTTAAACATTGGCCGATGCAATGATTGTAAGCCATGATGGTTTATGGCTATGAGTTATTATGGTGAAAATGGTTGTACCTTGGTTGACTTATGGTTTAAACGTGTTGTACTGGGTGTGATTTGACAACGCAACTAGGCATTAACTGCTAGCCTAGGAGTGCATATCATTCGTCCACCTGTACAACATGGTGCAAAGTTATTTATAGGGTTTAATGTGTTCCTGTGTTCTATCTCCAAGGTTTTACTATGTTTCCCATGGCTTGCATGGCCACCTGTAGTATGTTGCTTTTCTTCTAAAATACTCAGCTACCAACTCCAGCTTCGACGCTTCCCTTTTCCAAGTATAAATTCAATTGTTTATTAGATGCCAGGTTTTATTAAAAGTTTAAGTAATTTCACTATATGAACTGATACTTTTTTTTTTGGGTGTAGGAAGAGGAGGGATAAGGGCATCTAGGAGGAGCCGACCCGTGGACCTCTCAGCAACTTGTCTAAGGTAAGAACTACAAGGTTTTGATTTATTTTTTATGTAGTTCATTTTTATAATGGTTATTAACTGAGGCTCACATGGTTGTAGGTTAAGAGAACTATCGAGGAAGGAGACAGGGTCACCTCCTCCCAGACTCATGTTTTAGAACGCCAAGGTAAATACAACTAAACTCTTACTCTGTTTGTTCTCTAAAATCCATTAAACATTTACCTCAGTTGTTAATTGTTTTGCTTGGTTATGCAGGTATCTTTGTAGACTATGGAAAATGATCCGTGAAGGGAGTTTTAGGCTCCAGTTTGAGCAATATAATTTATAGTGTTCCTAGATTTTCATTTTTGGTTTAAACCCTAATAGATATAGGGCTTTACAACCTCTCTTCTCTCGCATTCATTTATGTTGTTGGTTAAAAGCATTATAGCTGGTTGTATGGTTTACAATAGGTTTTTATGGGAGCCATCAGGGATTTTCTTACCACCACTTGCAACTATATAAATTTAATGGAGTTCTTGTTTAAATAGTATGTGGTTTCCATTTGAATGGGATTACGGCCATAAGGTTGTGAAATTGTATTATTTTAACCTTGTCATTGTTTATAATTTAATTCCTATTACGAACCATAGGGTCTTGCGATTTTAGATTCTTTTTAGATTTGGTTACTGTACTTTATTAATACTTGGAACCCATCTATGATGGGCTTATTAGCAGTCTTGGGAAATGAAAGATTCGATGCTGTAAATAGTTGGGCATATTGATTTAAAAACTGTAATGTGGATTATAGAGGTTACCTTAAATTTCGGTTGTTGACTGTTAATGTACTATTTTAGAAAATATATTTACTAACCCATGATTGATTTGTTGGATAGTCTATGTTTCTCATAACTGATATAATCCTTATTTGTATATGATGATCTTTCTTGCTTATCGTGTAATATATGTATAATATATATATCATATGTATATAAATATATACATGTAACTATATGGTATATAGGATTCTTAATATGACAGTTTAGATATGTTTTAAATCATGAATTGTTTGCATATCTAGCTTGTTGATTTTCATAATTAAGATATCTGTAGATATTGAAATTTATCCCAATTATCCCGATCTGAACAGTCTTTGTTTTGAATAGGGGTTTAAGAAATAATTAAATGATATCTCTGTAGCTTAACCCAATAAGGGATACATCTTGTGTACAATAATTTCGATTAATTGTTTACAATTTCCCTTATGTAATACATAATATGTATATTATATATACAAAAATAGAGTAATTACAGTGATTACGATGGATACCGATCTATCAACCTTGATCTGTGAAATTTGGAATTGTAAGAGAGTTTTTAAATAGTATGCATTTAGTATTTTAATATTATTATCTTTATCTACCTTAATCACAATTTCACTATATCTATTTAAAATATGACGTAAGGAATAGTTAACAGAAAATAATTCACAGATATTTAATCGATTAAGGAAACGAGTGTTTGAAAGGAAATTGAATCTAGAGTTGAAAAGAATAACTAGCAATCCTTGACTCGGGTATGGATTCCTGATCTAAGAAGCATTAAATCATTAAATATAGCATTTCAAAGGTACAAAAAAAGTATATAAATAAAGATCTATAATTGATCATAATAGATAATTGTTCTATAAGAATGCATAAAAAAATTCTTCTTATAAATATAGCTACAAATCTAGGTTTAAGATAAACATCTTACTATAATTAGAAAATAGAATAAGAACCTAGTACCACTGCTGGGAAAATAAAAATGGAAAAGTAGTTCCTCGCAACCAACTCCAAAAGTATCCAAATTACTTGCTCCAGAACCCTTGAGCCTGTTCGCTGAACCACAAGAGAAAAATCCACTTAATGCGACATCTCTTGCATTATCAAATTCAATCATCATCCAATGCTAGCCTCCTGCTTGCTAATGGACATAGTATTATATATTATTTTTTCGAGGACTTGGTCATTTATGAGCCTCTTACTCTTTAGCATTCAACTAGGAGTTGTGAACTGATTTTGGGGAAGATGCCTCCTACACCTTGAGTTCTCACTCAACAGCTACAACCACTCGTCTTTTCCTCTTGTGGGTCAACAAACACTCTTCAACAGCTATTCCACTTCTGTCCCCTTCAATATATTTTATTAATAAAAGAATAATTCATTACATTTGTTTTATTTTTTACTTTCTCTCAAAAATATTTGGAATAATAAAATAAAATGTCTTAGCAGAAATTAATAATAAATTATTAATTCTAGGTGTAATACATACTCCTCACCTTAGAGGATAACATTGTCCTCGATGTTATTAACTTTCTTATTTATTCTTCCATTTCTTCATCTTGGAATAGGATTCGATATGCCACCCGCATGAAACTTTGTAATTACCAAGTAGATTCTTTCAGACTAAGGTGCTTCCATTGCACCTTGACTTGTCCAATGGTATGGTTCCAGAGTAAAAGTTCTCTCTTGTCGAGAATACGCTCCAGTCCCACCTAGAAATATCCTTTGGTTTCCACTTGTATAACATTCCAATCTCTCACATGAGTAGAATCATGAATATACTTCTTTAAAATGGAAACGTGATAAACATTATGTACTTTAACAGTAGGTGGTAGGGATAACTGGTATGAAACCGACCCTACTTTAGCCAAGATTTCAAATGGCCCACAATACCTGGGTGCCAACTTTGAATACTTGAAAAATATCAAAGATATTTTCTTGGGATTTACCTTTATATACACATGCTCACCTACCTGGAACTCTTTAGGAGTTCTTTTTACATCGACATAAATTTTATGCCTGTCTTAGGCACCCTTCAAGTTTTTTTGTACATGTTTTAGGGTTAGTTCCATCTCCTTTAACAATTCAAGTCCTAACATTAACCTATCAACTGGGCCGCTCCAAGGAATTGGAGTATTACATTTGCATCCATACAAAATTTCAAAAGGACTCATACCTGCTGATACTTGAAATTTGTTATTGTAAGAAAATTCTACTAAGTGTAGGTAGTCTTCCCACATACCTGGTTTGTCCATTACACACATTCTTAGTGTGTCTTCTAGGCCTTGGTTTACCCTTTTAGTCTTCCCATCCGTTTGCGGATTATATGCAGTACTGAAGTTCAGTTGTGTGCCTAACCATTTAAACAAAGATTTCTAGAAATTTTCTGTAAATTTTGCATCTCTATCTAAGATTATTACCTTTGGTACACCATGTAACCTGAAAATCTCTTTCTTAAAAATATTTGCAATGTTCACAACCTTATAGGTAGATTTTACAGGAATAAAATGAGTTGATTTACTTAACTTATCGACTACGACCATGATTGAGTCATGATGCTTGGAATTTTTAGGTAGGCCTGTTATAAAATCCATGCTAATTATTTCCCACTTCCATTCTGGAATGGGTAGCGGTTTCAATAATCCTGCTGGATGTTGGCGTTCTGCCTTGAATTGTTGGATTTTGATGCAATGAGCTAAGTACTTTACTACCTCTTTCTTCATGTTAGGCCAAAATAAGTCCTATATGATCATGGTGATCATCTTTTGGTATCCAAGATGTCCTGAATAAGGTCATTTATGTAACTCATTCATGAATTTTAATTTGATTTCTGTCATATTTGGTATGTACATCCTGTTTTTATGCAGCAGTAATCCACTTCTATTCAGCCTAAAATCTATTTTTATCTAGTTCTTTTCATTTTCAGCAATCTTTTCTTTTAAAATTTGGTATTCTTTAACAAAATTTTCTACACTTATGATCTGATTCATAAGTGCTTCTTTCAAATGGTAAATTTGTGTGATGAATAAAAGTGTATGCAACTTTTTTTTCTTTTCCCTTTATGTGTTTTATTTCGAAATCATATTCACTTAAGAAAGATATCCATCTCGCCTTTCTAGAATTTTGGTTTTGTTGGTCAAATAAATATTTTAAACTTATGTTATCTGACATTACCATAAATTTCCTTCTGATGAGGTAATGTCACCACATCTTTAATGCATGAATAATTGAAGCATGTTCTAAGTCATGTGTATCATAATTATATTCATGTTCCTTTAATTTTCTATATTCACAAGCCATGACGTAATTCTATTGTATTGATACCCTGCCTAATCCTTCCTCACATGCGTCGGTGCATACGACGAAATCCTTAAAAGGATTGACAATTTTTAGGATAGGGGTGGTAATTAACTGATGTTTTTATTAAATCTTTCCATACACTTTTTAGTCCACTCAAACTTTTTACCTTTCATCTATAGTGAATTTATTTGGTAGGATATCTTAGAAAATCCTTCTATGAAATTTTGATAATAACCTGTAACCCCCATGAATGATCTTATGTTTGTTACATTTTTTAGGAACTAGCCATTCATTGATAGCCTTAATTTTGTTGGGGTCGACAGATATTTCATCCTTAGATGTGACGTGTCCTAGATATTGAATCATTTCTTTAAAGATTTCACATTTGTTGAACTTAGCATATAGTTGTTGTTATATTAATACTTGTAAAATTATATTTAGATGTTCTTCATGTAAATCAGTATGTCATCGATGAAGACGACTATAAATTTATCCAGATAGTTACTTAGAATAATATTCATTAAGAACATAAAGAATGTAGGTGCATTTTTCAACCCAAAAGTAATTACAACAAATTCGTAATGACCATAACGGATCCTAAAAGTGGTTTTAAAGATGTCTTCATCTTTGATCTGCATGTGATGGTATCCATACCTTAAGTCTATTTTAGAGAATATTGTTTCCCCACAGAACTAACGAATAGATCATCTATCCAGGGTAAGGGATATCGATTTTTAATAGTCATTTTATTCAATTTTCGATAGTCTATACACGATCTTAAGTTTCCATCCTTCTTTTTGACAAATAAGATTGGTGCTCCCCAAGTCGAAACACTAGGTCGAATATACTTTTTTCAATCAATTCTTGTAATTGTGATTTGAGTTCTGTTAGCTCTATTCTGTTCATTCGATAAGGATCTTTTGATGCTGGTACCTCTTTGGGTATCAGATCAATTGTAAATTCTATGTCTCTTTTCATAGGTAGTCCATGGACTTCTTCCAGAAAGATGTATTTAAAATCATTTAAGATAGGTATATCTTCTATTTTAAGTTTGTTTTCATTATCTTTATCATCCATTACATAAAAAACAAATACTTTTCATTTGTAGAGAAGATATCTCTCTGACCATAACCTGTCTAGGAATTCCTCTTACTTTAATTATGTTTCCAGTATCATCTATGCATGTACACGTTTGTCATAACAATTCAACATTACCCTGGGTTTTTCTATCCAATCCATTCCTATCAACATATCATAGGAACCTAATGGTAAAATATTCAGATTAGCGTGCTTATTGAAATCATTCACTAATATTTCATGGCCTTTTACATAACTAGAGACTTTACGTTTAGTACAACTGTACCTATCAAAACCCCAAATTTTCACAAAAAATTAAAATTTTGAGATAACAATAAATGCTAAAACCTGCAGTCTACTATCAGCTAACAGTTTGCATAAAAGAAATAGTCAAGTAATTAGTTTCACTAAATTCTAATTTAATAACTTAACAGTTTATATTTCGTAACAAGAATAAAATATTCTTGTGTGATGTTTGCTTCAGTTTACTGATTAGTATTTTCATGTCAAGTAGGTGGAATCTACTTTGAATCCGGGGCTTACTTAGCAATCGTGCGAACGCAGATGAATACTGATTCTTACAGGTTTACAGGTATGATCGATCGAGTATATATTAAAAGATATTTTAAGTGTCAGCAGTATTTTATTTGCAATTTAAAAAGCTTAGTAATTAAGCTGCTAAACTGTAGACAGCTCCTGTAAGGTAAAACCATTTGGCTTTCTTCAATTTTTCAAGTAGACAAGTTTAGAAGTAAGTAACGACAGTACAACATGTTCGTGACTCTAAACATTAGAATCTCAGTTACAAGTATTTCTACTTTAGTCTATGTAATTTGTAATGTTTATAATGATTGTTATTGTCAGTATTTATGCAATAGTATCTTATCTTACCTGCGTAATTATTTACCCTCATTTTGTTTCTGCAAGATAACTTACAGCCTGTTATCTTTTAGACAGTAAAAACCTTCTATTGTGTAAACTACAACCATCATGCCCTTCTATATGAGCTCATGGTTACCTATATTTTATTTCCAAGTCGAACTCTATGGTTCTAGTAATTTTTGGATTCAATAGGGTCATTCCTCTTCTAGTTATCATGTCTACTTCTATAATTACCTCACTGTCCACTAGACATACTGAAACGAGAATAAAAACCAAGTTGAGTTATACTCCAAGCTCTATCAAAGTATTGTCGCTTGAACTATGTAATAGAATTTCGTAATAATATTCTTACCTTCAGTTTTGTACTACTTCAAAGCTTTGATACTATTTGAGTTATCAGTTCATGTAAGTTTTATAGATATGAATAATCTATTTGTTCAATAGACATTCAATATATAAGTAGTTTGTTATTATAAACGTATTTTAATCTAGACTTTATAATCCTTTGCATTATTACATTGTGCTATTTATAAAGTTTAGACTTGTAATATTGTTATTACAAAAGGTTTACTATGTATAAGCTATAGTTTATCTTTGTTACTAGAGAAACTTTAGTTATTTAATATCTAGCATGAACTCTCTTATATGCACATTTGATCTCTTAACTATAGTGTATACCTAACACATTGATCTAAGTTTAATACATGAATTATTTGTTTTTTATCAAATAAATAAAACAAAGCTTAGAGGAAAGATATGCAACTCTTTAAACCGCAATTGCAATGTTGTAATAGAATAACATAAGGTTCAAAATGGAATTAGTCTTATGCATGAATGACTATTTGGGTTTTAATGAAGGTTGATGAGTAACATTTCTTAAAGGGTCAATGAACCTTCACCATGGATATTATTGTCCCTATACTACCATATGATATTGTGCAAACAATTAAATATTTGGATAGCAAATTATTGGGTTGACATTATGGTTTACTCCACACTCTACTGATCAAATAATTGGATTATGGTTTTTAAGCAGGAACTATAGGACACGACCCTCGTTGCATGGATTAATTTGTTTGCTACGTGGTCGATTCCTGTCCACGCATGGGAAATATATAATGCTACTGAAACCTAACCATTATCATTTCTGTCCCGTAGTTTTCGCTGGCTCTAGGTTTGCTTGGCTTGTTTCCCATGGCGGTCATCGTTCCTCCTAGTCCTGGTTGTCTTGTGCAGTGGTTCCATGCTGCGTTTGTCAATAGTGCATGGTTTTAAAAGCCATTCCACTGGCTTGGTTCTCGGTCTGTGACTTGTGACGGTTGCTACTGCTCGTGACTTGTTATCTATGTAGTTTTCCTTTCGTTGCCTTCATAGTTTGCAGTATACTTTAATTTCTGGTTATTGTTCTCTAGGCGTGCCAAAGTGTGAGGTATTTACCTTGCATATTGTTGGGTCTTCGATTGCACAGCCTATAGGTGACTGTGCTTTGTTACGGCTGCTTGTCGTTCTCTTCTGTCAGGTAAAATAATACTTGAGTTCATTTACTTCATTGCCAATGTTACTTTGCTGTTATAGTAGATGCATTTGTATATTTAATTGACAGTGGTTTGTTGCTTTGCTCTAGGTGATCGCTGTTGTAAAGCTTGTACAAAGAAGAAAAGATAGTCCCTTACAAAGTTTGTGGCTCATGGTTCAAACTCGGGTAAGCCCCGTGGTCCAAATGATGGATTTTCACTCTGCTAGTGTTAGGGTGGTCGTTGGACTCGCCCAGGGTTTTGGAAAACCCTCTTTCGTCTCGCCATGAGTTATGTTATTGTTTTAATGTTTTTACAGGCTGTTGCTAAAATACTTAAATCAAACCCTTGCTAGGGTAGACTCGATTTATATTGAGCACTGTACTTAGTCGAAGATTTGGCTTTACGGCTGGGTTTAAGTTTGTAAATTTTGTAATGACAGTACTGTCAGTAGACTTGTTTGGTTTAACAATGTTTTACATTACACTCTGTGTAAAAAGTTAGGGTTTTACCCTTCTTGAATGTAATGAAGTTTATACTCTGTTTGCGTACTCTGTAAGAGTTTATAAATAAAAACTTAAGGCTGATACTTACAGCCGTAACTTAATTCTTGCTTGTTTGATTGGAAAATGGATTAGGGTTTGACTTGTAAAAAACCTTGTGTTGATATAAATTATTCTTGTTATAATAATTATTTAGTTTTCTAATTGTCCTTAAAGGACTGTGAATAGATTATTATTTGTCCTTCAAAGAACCGTGAGCAATTATATTAAACTGGTTATTAATAATTACATAATCTATGTAAATTTTAGTTTTAATATTTTGGTACTTGTAAATGTAATAGTTTTTAAGGGTATTAACCCTGACATTTATTTCTATAGATGTATGCTGATAGTAAAAGAAAGGGCACAGTTTCTTTATAAACACACTTTGTATAAGTTGATTAGTAATGTGTTCCATTTCGGTGCATAATATTTTTAGTTGGTTGTTTAATAGTTTTTAAAAGAATTAACTTGTGTTTAACCTAGGTTACTACAGTATTTAAAATACAAATAGATTACGATCAGAATATGAGCTAGGGTTTATCTTCCTTTAAATTTTATAGAGAATTATTTTCTATATTGTTATCTTGTAAATTCGATTACTGTCACACAGTTTTATTCAGTTTGTTTTTATGAATTATTAACATCACTGTTTATTGTTAATAATAATATTATTTGTTTAAATAATATTATTATCTATGTATAATGTATCCTCTTAAGTTTATGTTGGTATTTATTTGTATAATAAATAAGACTAAGAGCAGTCTATAGTAATTGTATTTATTTAATAAAATTATCTTTGTAATATTGCTGAAATAAAATAAGAGCTTTCCTGTTTGTTAATACTCTTTAACATTATAAGTGTATAAGGACAGTTTCATAATAATAACTTAAGCATAGGTTACTACTGTCCTTTAGTTAACAATACTAAGAAAATAATATTGAAGTATTTATCAAGTTCTTATTTCGAGTTCAGATGGTTATAGGTAAAAATAGTTAGTACTAAAAAAAAGAGATACTATCTGTATTATTTTTTACATCTTTTCTTAACATAGATGATAAACATAAACATTCATCTAGTAATACTAGTTCTTCTCTTTCAATATAAATGTATAGTTTATATAAGTAGATACTGTGTAGAAAATGAATTATATACTTAAACATACTACTGTCAGTAAATAATAAGATTCTCATTCTTTTATGACATTCTAAATACACAATCTAGTTCTGACAACATCTCTACAAAAAAGATTAATAAACTTTCTAGAAAACAACTATCTACTGATAGGAAGCATTTCAATACTTTGAAAACATAAGTATTCTATTCATTCATATTCCTATCATACTTCATTTATTTAAACACACTACCTATTCTAGAGTACGATCTGGATTACTCCAGATGGGGAAAAACACAGGTAGGATTTATCTTTCATCAAAGTACAGATTCAGCCTTGAAACAACTAAGAGATTTCAACTTTACAATTATAGCATAACATATAATCATTCATTATTTGCTCACACATAGATATAAACTATAACACAGAAATTAAAAGATAATGGAACCTGTCTTTTAAGCTGGATGACAACATCAATGGGAGGTCGTTCCTCCCTACCAACTCCTGGAGAGTGCTCAAACAATGACTTCTCACAACCCCCGAACATGTTCTGGTCTCCTTGGCTAGAAATAGGTGGAGCAAACAATAAAGTACTAGTCCTGAGACTCAATACCAACTTTGCATACTGCATTAAGACCTTTCAGCTGCAAAGCTATACTAGATCACCTTCCTGCAGTTTACCCCTCAACACCTTCCTCAAAATTTCCCTTCCCAATGAATTCCTTGAAGTGCATTCACCTGAATGACTCTTCTCCTGGAATGAACAGCCTCTACTCTCTACATTGGGTACTTTTATTAAGATTGCCTAGGTCTTTTTGGGTTAGTTGTCATTAATTGAGCCACCTACTCTGATCCCACTTTCTTGGCAGATCATGACCCCAAATGTAGGGAGGTTGCCACCTGCAACATAGGAAGTGATTGAGGATGCTGCCACTTGTCTTTTTTCTCTCCACCTAGTTCCCTCCACAAACTTGGCTAGTAACACTCTTTTTAACAGCTCTCCCAAGTTTTTGTATCCACTTTTATTTATTTAAAATTAAAATATTTAGAATTACATTCCACATCTTTGACTTTGCTGAGTCATCAGTTTCAACTTAGCATTGAATTTAACATAATGTCTTGGAATAAAATCAAAATAAGATAACATTATTTTACAAAATTGGGGCATGTGACAGTAACATTCGTGACTTCTCAAATTTTTCTGGTACTAATTTAAATAATTCAACGATTCTACGTGATACATAAATCAAACTTGCACTTGGATCAATTAGTATGGAAATTGGTTGACTTTTTATCATACCTTCGATCTCGACCATTTAAGTTTTATGGTTTGCTTGTCGATTCTCCAACGTTACAATGATTTTGGGCATGCTCCTTGCCATGTCTCCAACCTTAACAAATTCTTGAATGGAGTGAACATTAAATTTTTTATTTCTTATTGGACAGTCTTTAAAATAATGTGTCTCTCCACATTGCCAAGATTTTAAGGGTTCCCTTTGTGCATTGTTCTTATTAAAAGTAGAGGGAGGTTCTTTATCTTTAGTTACAAGATTTTGTGCTTTAAAATTTTTATAGTTACTGCCTTGATACCCTTTGTAATTATTCCCTGTATTTTTAAGAAATTTATTATTCTTCTTTCTTGGGTCAAAGTTATCTCTCCTTTTAGTCTTCCAATTTGGTACACTTTCTCTTTTATTTTAATTCTGGTCATAACAAAAATTTTCTTTTCTCATTGCTTCTTCCAACATCTTTGGATTGTCATACTTAATATTCTCTTTAAACATGATAGGAAAATAGCTTAGAAAGCGTTGTATATTTGGTTTTTCATATATTATATATGGTATGTAATGAAGCAGACTCAAGAATTTACTACAGAGCTCTTTCATGTTCATAGCTCCTAGTCTTAACTCATAAAATTCCTTAGTGTTCTCTTCGTACTACTATTTTGAGAGGTATTTTCATTTAAAATTATTTTTAAATGTTTTCCAAGTTACATAATTTCCTTTATTCCACAACAGAATTTGAGCCCAAAATCCGATGGATGCCATGTCTGAAATTCGACAGACACCTGTCTGTTCTTTGACAACATCATTTTTTTTTGTCGTCGATGGGAATTTGACGGATATTTGACCCCATGTAAAATATCATCGACTTTTCGACATAGTATGAAGCTTATATGCCGAATTATTTCACCACTGAGTCATCGAATTTCTGAATCCTACGTTGTCGAACATCCGACTTCTCTTTGTCGAAGGTGAGCCACTTCCTTTGTAAAATTTTGGGTTTATTCCATCGAATGTACGATGAATAGTTATTGAGTTTCCAACTTAGCATGGTTAAATTTGCGACGACAAGTTGTCGGATGTCCGACCTAGCCATGTGGAAGGTGAGCCACTTCCTTTGAAAATTTCTGGCTTATGCCATCGGCTTTCCAACCTAACAGTGTCGAAGTTGCGACGAGTATGAGGCTTAGAATTGTAAAAAATTTTACGTTTAGTTTGTCGAATTACCAACATAACATTGTTGAATTTGAGATGAGAATGAGACTTAGGATTGTCAAATTTGCGATGAGCATGTTGTTGAATTACCAGCGTAACCTTGTCAAATTTGAGATGGCCTGTAGTCGATAGTCTGACGGAGTCTCATTGAATCCACCTTGTTGGAGCCATGACAAAGTCGTCGGAAGAGGACCATAAGATGTTGGAAATATGACCAAAACCTGCTGTCAGAGCTTCAGCAATGTCATTAGATTGGCATGATATTCGACAATAACTTCCATTCAATGAATGTCGGATAACCGACGGGGAACTATATATTAATAAAAAAATAACCTAACACACATGCAAACTAAATAATGCATGGAAATGTTTACATCACATTTTTCACAATCACTAAAGATGGTTTAGTTGGAGTCGTTCTTGGATACACCACATACATTCATAGATACTAAAGAGTTTCCAGTAGAGGCACACTTCCATCCCACCATATATTTCATATACATATTCACCATCACCTTCAGATCCAATTGTTGTGGGAAACTTCCATTTTTATTAGAAATTCACTAGAACCTCAACAACAACCAAGACTAGAAGTGACTAGAAAATTTCACAACTATGAAGTGCAGGAAATTGACTAGAAGATAGTGTATCAAAGACAAGTTACACATGTAGTTTAACAAGTCCTAAATGCATTATGAGGATAGGATTAAAACTACAAGAAAATATAATTAGTAGAAATATTATGTTTCTACCTTGGTTAGTAGTCTAAGAGGTCTTGTATGGGTGCCCATGACTTGTCTCTTATGTTGTTCTACCCAGTTATTCCCGATTGGTGAACCTCTTTTGGTGGAGTCAAAATTTAGAGACAAGTGAAATGAAACAATGCACATCAATCAAAATTCATTGAAATCTTATTAAAATTATTCTAAATGATAAAAGAGAACCCATTTTCTTCTAAAACCAATTTATTGAACAAGCATCCAAAAACACCACTCTATAACCTTTCATAGACCAGAAATCAAAAGAAGGCAGATAGAAAAAATGTCAACTGTAAAAGAAAATGGGATAGCATCATCCTTAGTTTTTCAGTTCTTCTTTGGCTTCTAGAACTGCACATGAAAAGGAAAGTTTTTTTATTAGTACCACATTTCAAAAGGGATAAAATGAATTTTTGGATTTGCCGAAATAAAAAACATAAAATTACTTGATGAAATACAAAATTGGTCCTTAGAACTGATTAAACTATCATTCAATAAGGATTTTCTCAGAAATAAATAAATTGGCATCTCTCATCAACAAGGTAGAGATAAGTACGATGATGATGATGATAAACATCATCATCTTCATCATCATGATGTTCATTCAAATTTCATACACATATATATGTATATACTAAAACTCCCATTTGTCTATCTTACTTGCTTCTTCGAGAGCTCAAGTATGTGCACATCTTAGTGCACCAGATTGCAAAGATTGTCAATTATAGAAATTGTTGTAATCACTTCAGCTTCCTTACTAGCCAAAATCTTGCAGGTGGTCCATATCGTGTCATGTTTGACCTTTCCCCCAATGCAAAAGTAAGACATGCAAGTGGGAGGATATATGTATATCTATGTATGAATAAATGTATGTAGGTATGTACACAATTTATGAATTAGAATAAGTAAACGGGTTGCATTTGAAATCAAGCAATTTATGGTTTATAGTTGATATGATTCATAATGTGGTTGAATAGTTCCTTGATACTAATTAGTAATGTGGTGTGTAGTTAATTCACTTCAACTTCCTTATTAGAAAAAGTCTCCCAGATTGTCCATATTGTGTCATGTTTGACATTTTCCCCAATCTCGAAGATGATTATAAGATTCTACTTTTTTATGTGTTGGCCTATGCTGAGCTAAGTGGAGAGAAAAAGAATTACAATACAAATATTATCTATGCATTAATTACACATTCCATTTATGCAATAATAGTGAGTATCAAAACATTGCTCAACCACAGTATGAATTTTGCTTGATTTTTTTATTCTAATTCCTATACTCCCACTTGTCTCTCTTGATTCTTCTAAATGCAACCCTTGAGTATAAGATATATGTATCTTACTATAAAAAAATGCAAATATTGTCAATTGTGGAAAACTTTGTAATCACTTCAACTTCATTATTAGCCAAAATCTACCAGGTCATTCATATTCTTTAGTTTGTTCAATGTCCCCTAGTCGTTGGCTGCCCCTCTGGTCCATAATATCCCATTGTGGTCTATGAATTCTCTTTAATACAACTTCTACAGTGTTCTTTCAGCCGCAAGATCATCCAACCCAGATCATTCTGATTTCCCCCAAATCTTGTGATTGTTCTTTTGGAATTCTCTTGAGCCTATTGTCACGGGTGTGAAGTAAAACTTAGATTGGGGATTTTGTTTGTTGATAGATTAATTAACACCTTGATTTAGTTATTTTGTATTTTTAGAATGAGGTAGATATTACCATGTTGTAGTCTAATCCATTTTGAAAAGAAGTTTGTATGAGCACCTTTTCATCAACGAGATTTTAGGAGAATTAGGGTGCACACACTTACATACAATGGTGGAGAGAAAAAATAAATGACAACACTTTATTACGAGTGCTGTAGAAATACATCTCTATCCCCATAAACTACCATAGTTCACATACCCCTAGTTGGTTAGGTATTTTAACTAACCCCTAATTACTACAACTAATACTACATTGGTTAGATATAAAGTGACATAAGCATTAGTATCTCTCACTAACACTTTATTGTGTTACCAATATAACATGGAGTTGGTTCATCAAATTATCCAATCGACATTTTAATCCATTTTTTATTGTTGCTTATGATGAGCACTAAGTCTATTTAAAGACAGTTTATATTTAGGAGTAAGGTTATTGAAGTGTTATTCCACTTTTTCTACAGAGCCCTCCATTAAAATTGGGAATGTTATGCAATACTTGTGGATTGTATGCTTATTTTGGTGTATTCTGCAATTCTTGAAGGCTTTCCTCTAGTGTGCACCATTCCACACTCTACCATTGCTCATTCCCTTTATTAGCTATCTTAGGTTGCATGTTCACATGGAGCTAAGCCCTAAATAAACTACCATTAGATCAAGCATCCACTTAGTCATACTCTTGTGCTTGTACTTGCTGACATACTCTTTAGCATAATGCATTCAATATCAAATATGGAACATGCAAAAATTATAGCAGTCAAAATCTAATATCTGCTATAGGAACCTCCCTGAGTAGGTGACATACCACTTTGTCATGATAGCTAAAAGAAAGGAAATTTGGATGTGGTGGGTAAAAAATACCAAATGTGGCTGAAATTCACCTCATTCATGTTCATGCTCAAATTCAATGACAAAAATTAGGGGAAAAATTGCCAATGCAAAAAAAATGATAAACCACAAAGTACTCCCTACCCTTTAGCCTACAGGAACCTATGTGAATTGAGGAGTTTTAAGCAAGAATTGGCTTGCTTGTTAAATTCAAATTCAGTGTTTTTCCATTGTGATGTTGGGTTCCTCTCTCTTGGTGCACAAGCTCATACGCTTTCATTTTGGTATTTTCCTTGAAGGCCATGGATGTCATGTTTATTTGTTTATCTTCTATGACAATCTAATGTGAATAGAACGTAATAATACTTGTTTTACAACATTGGTCTAAGCTTCATAGTGTTTGATTTTTGTTATGGAAATTCTATTACACACTAATTAGATTGAATAGTAACGGCAATTAATCCAATAATCCTAGTATAAGCCTTGGTAAGAGCTAGCTTATCAGTTACAATATCGTAATTAACTAAGACTAAACTAAATCAATGGTATTTCTCGACGTGTCTTATACAATGACTAGTACTTACTAGATTACACAGAGCTTATGAGTCAAGTTACATAACACATTACACAAACTAATCTTGTTCATCACTATTAAATGAGTGGTACTTGTTTTATTAGGCCACTATGGACATCTTTCAACTTATAAGCAATTACATAAACTATGAGTAAAACAGAGATTGATCATACTTAACAAGAGCATATCCATAATAATGAACAAACATACCTTACACAGATATGGTAATGTCAATTGTACAGGTAAGGTATGAGCTTTAGTTACGAGTATTACATAGTTATAACATCTCTATAATAATGTTCTTTTTATTACAAGCATGAATGATTGCCATGTCTTCTATGAACTATTCAGCACATGTAACTAATACAAGGTAAAGTATAGTTAATTATGGGAATAGCTAGGTGATAACAGTGCTTTTTATATTGATCACCAATATCTTAGGCATGCAATGGAACAGATTAGATATGAAAGCTTACTAACTCCACATATTATGGATAATACTTATGTGATAAGTATTGAACAACTTATACTAGTCATATCTTATGGATATCCTTATAACATATAAGAGTTAAAGTATAATCATTATGCTTACTTTACCCTTGTTTCTTCTAAGCAGATTGTTGAATAAGACTATTCTATATATACCATTGTTTTTATTATGGTAGTAAAAGTTTAGATATTTAACTATAAAAATTATAGGAATATCAATTAGTATTAGTCATTTCTTGTAAGCTCACTACTTACATTACCCTTGTTATCTTGGAGACATGGTTCAGAGATTCTTGTGACATTAATTTGTTCTATATTACTAGTAAGCTTATGGTACTTACAATGTAGATAAAGGGCATAGTTAAGCTTAGGGTGATCGATGAATGATTAGGCATATGTTTGATATAAGTGTAATGGAGCAAGCTTATATGTGACACTCAGCCATAAGCATTATATGTATGATCAGTGTTTCCATAATATGTATGATCAATGTTTCCATAATGTAACCTGAATCCAATACATTCCCTTATATAGAACAAGTAGATGATACAAACTCATTACCTGCGTAAAAATAATGCTTATTATAGCCCCATATTCAAATGGTTATGATTACTTGTCCTATATATTAAGGTAAAGGTTACTTATGGTTCTATTTAGCTTATAAAGTTAAATACGATGAAACCTATACATTACTATAACATAGGTAATATAAGTGAACGTTGTATCAACATAATGTACAGTATTACTTTTTCTTATAATGTTTCAACATTTACTATGATTACCCTTATTCTAGTACAATAATACCTACTTTTTTCATCTCTATTTACCACTATGTTAACTCATACCTTACTTAAAGCTATACCTAAGGAATAGAGAACACATGGTAAACAGTGTAGTATCTAGTTGAATGGTAATACTTGGTTATTCATTAAAAAGGATACCCTATGGAAACACTGATTACATGCTATGTATGTTAAAGCTGATATGTTAATTGCTAATGTACAAATTATGGGAATGCCATAACTATAGGAACCGCACCAACTTCTTAATTTTCTGTAGGTCTTCATATTGGAAGATATGAAAGGGTGCCAATTAACTCTTGAACCAAAGTTGCATTCGCTAGTTTTGACTTTGCATTTGCTGATCAATTTTCCCAAATTGTAAGTTGACGTGGTGATAAGCAATTTGACATTTCTAACATAATTAGAATTTCATTTGCAAATATGGAAAGTGCTTCCTAGTCATAAAAAAATTAGATTTGTAGACAACCTTACAAATCTTGTATAAACTGAGGAATGGAATCTGCTCATGTTAAAACTACTAACTCAATGGTGATTTGCTCTTTCTATTAATGCTAATGGTTGGTATTCATGAAGTGGGTTGTTACAATTTGGTATTAGAGCTAGAGGTTTCAACACTAGGACTCTAGGGTAGCGAGGGGGATTTACCTGGGAAGAAAAATTACATGGCTGTTGTGAAATGGTAAGCAAAATATTGGGGAAAGTGATGCCCTAGTCCCTCAAAGGAAGGTCATTAAATTCATGTTTTCTATTTCAATGGATTTAGAAATTTGTATAGGTCAATATGGACCTACTAGCTTAGGTTTGATTTTTTGCTACATTTAGGTACACATCTCCATAATACAAAGCCTTACATTGTATTACGATCAAAGGTTATAAATTTGGTGTGGCTACTAGGATAGAGTAAAAAATAAACAGGCCTGGAAATGATAACCATTTCTGTGTTGGAAACAGATTTAAAATTTGTAAGCTAGGACCTAGAATAGTGCAAAGTGTACAGACCTATTTTGAAAATCTGTTGACTGCTGAATTTCTCCATTAATTTTGCTAGGAAATACTTTGATAATCCTGATCTTATATTATGTTACCCATAACCTCTCATGGCATTCCATTCATAAGGTAGGTGTATCAATGACCATTAGACATTTGGCATGCTGCTAGACAATGATAAAAAAGCAATGCTATTAGTTTTATGCTTATTTTATGATTTCCTCTTTGCTTCCTACTTGTTAGTTGGACATTGGTTGGATTAAAGGAATTCCTAAAGGATACCCATTGAAATCAACCTTAAAATAATATCTTCTGTGTTGAGACCTTGAGGAGTGTTGAGATAGAAATATTTGGATAGGAAAATCGTTGCCCATATTTGTTATACCCTGTTTCTTGCAATTATGCTTTAGTCATTCAGTGGGTATGGGAAACTCAATGGCCAAGAGCTTTTACACTCTTTGTATTTAATTCAAGTATGGATAGAATTTTTTGGAGAGAAAATTGTTGCCCAACTTTGGCATCTTCTTTCCATTTTGATCATGGTTGTAAATTAAAGTTTATAGGTAAATTGTTTCCCATCTTATACAATATTTGTGCATCACATTTATATTGAAGTAAATTGAAGTGTATGGGTAAAATGGAGAAGTTGAGAAAATATAGGAGTAAATTGTTGGATGTGGAAGAATACCACTTATGAAAGAAAGTCATGCTACTTGTCTTAAGGAAGGTGAAAATAACAAGTATATCTATAGATGCATTCATGCAAGAAAGGCACAAAATACCATTTGTAAGATCCAATACAAGCAAGGGGTAGTTCACTTTTGTTATAAGGATATCACATATTACCAAGTCCGAAGACAAGAAAACGTTAGAGAGATTATGGAACCCAGGGATGATTTTAAGGAACCCTGCTTATTTAAAAGTGTATAAATGTTGGCGAATATTACCAATTCTTAAAACACCAACTATAAAATGATTGGCAATATTTTTCAAAAAATATTTTAATTTCCAAGGATTTTATATCGTTTATATAATAATTTGGCGATTTTTAGGGTGAAAAAATTTTACCCCATCAAAATTGGGCGAAACAAGGCTTCAAAAAATGCAAAATGGCGAATCTTTTTTGGGAGAAAAACATGGAAAAATAGTCCACTGGGCTAAAATTTGCCCCTAAAATTATCCCTGATGGAACCTATTTCAAACTTCAACAAACTCGTTAGAGAAGAACAAAATGAAGCCCTCCTCCATCTAATAAGAGGAGGAGGAATTGAAAGAAGTATTGGAATATTTTCAATGGGATAAAGTCCCTAGCAGAAAGTGTTGGACCATATAAATTTTAAAAGGTTCTGGGGAAGTATCTTCCACTTGAAGTTATGGGGAAGGATCTCCCATTGTTAGTTGAAGAATAGAGAATGTTGATGAAGATATATGGTCCTCTTATCTCAACTTATGTATCCAATACCCAAAAATGTATAATCATGATCCTTTGTTTATTATAGTCTAATAAACTTCTACAATAATGTTTACAATATCATAGAAAAAATCATACCCAAAAGACTAAATCCCATTCAGAATCAAGGGAAAAACAATATTTGTTTTCCTTGATGTGACTAAAAAAAGACCTACATTCCATAAAAAAGAAGAAATTACTTATCCATAATTAAATTAGGATTTTCTGAAACATTTAATATAGTATATTGGACTTTTCTAAGAATGTTAATGCTGCACATAGGTTTCAATATCCGTGTGATTAATTACACTGACAAATATTTCTCTGATGTGTCTTTTGCAAAGTTGATCCATAGAGAAACAATGGTGGTGTTTTTAGTTTTTGATGTAATTGTACCTACACAATTTACAAATTTAGAGTGTAAATCTTAGCCAAGTATTGTAGACTCTAGACTATATAGCGACAAAAATTTAAAATGCAATCCTCATCGAGAACATGATCTATTGATAATGTTCTCTCTTCATTCATATAACTTTAGTCTCATCTATAGACTGGAGAATGACAACCCAACAATACGAATGTGTCCCTTCCAAGAAGTTATGTCCAAGGATAAAAGGAGTACTGTAGATCACACCTTCACCAAATGATCCTTGGTTTAATCTAAGAATTGTGACCTCCGTTTGTCTAGATCTCAACATAAGAGGTAATTCGCCGATTTCTCTAATTAATTAATGTCTGCCCAAGATGTTAACGCCTTCGACAAATCATGTGCACCTTCTCAAGCGATCTCTCAACCCTTAGTAGTGGAGTGTTGCTTTTATAGGAATATCGCTGTCCTCCTTTATGTACTCCTGATTTGTGTCTAATATCGAGCTTCCCTATCAGTGAAGATCCAAAGAGTCGTTTCCTGTGGATATGAATTCAATCTTGTCATAGTAACTCGAACTCTGCTGTAATGATCACAACTTCTTTATAATATGGATTGTTTCCTCAAATCTCAGTCTTGTCCCATGATTATGACAAGTATACCTTCATGAATGCGCCCCCATTTATTATACTCGGGCTTCTAGAATGGGATAATACTCCTCATTAAGAAACAATCTTTCAATGACAGTCCACAAGATTGGTAATTCGTCTAGCTTCCAATAACTTGATTTTTTCCATAGAAACTCAAAACAATTTCGATCTATGCTTAACAATCAACAATTCCTTAGCAATTATGCACAATTGATAGATCTGGATGATCTATCTAGGTGATTGGCTAGGGTGGATAGATTTCACCACCGAATCCAATTAGGTCAAGGTGACCCACCCTAAACCCTAAGTAGCTCACCGATCTCTCCAAACCTGTCTCCAAAATATGATTAATAACAATCATACCCTTTTGGTTCAACTACCTTCTTATATATATTTTAGGGTTTGCATGTCACTTTTAGGGTTTGCATGCATGCCATTTTTAGGAACATTACACCTTCGTTGCTACTAGACTACTTCTCCCTTTGGCACATGTTTGAGTAGAGTTGGAACCTTGGGAGAAACAAAAAATTATTGTAGAGGAAAACTTGATGTTGCAAAATTTGAAAGCAAGTTTTTGAGATAGAAGGTAAGCTACTAAATAATAAAAATTCAAGGAATTATTTCAGTTTAAGCATCTATTTTTTAGGTTGATGGGGATGCTTACATAAATTTTCATTTCAATGTATTGAGAGGTTCAAATACAATAAGAAAATATATTTTGAATAGTAAAGACACATTTCTATGAGACTACAGTCCCATCCTAATCAATTTTATTTTGTTCCATTAATAAATCTAACTAGTTGTAGTATACTTTCAGGCTTCAACATGATGCTAGACAAAAGGCTTATGACACAACACAAAGGCTTAATCTTTTCTTATCCTTTGATATCTAAAATTCATTTATGGAATAAGACTCACATTTCCTCTTTTAACATTCTAGAATTAATGAAAATACACAAATTAACTCTAATGCTACTACCGGTATGACATAAAGGAAAGGCTATATATATACATTATAAAAGTACTCTCTTGGACTTCTTGGCCTACAAATACATTAAATCGAGTTTTAAAAATATTTGTGAAAAGACTGGATTCTACAACTTACTAACTCATAAAAAATATTCATTAAATCATTCAATAAACCATTCAGTCATTCAATAGATGAGAAAACAATTCATTAAAACATTCATTAATTCATTCATTAAACCATTCATTTAGTCAATAGCCGATAAAAAAATCAGTAAACCATTCATTCATGAAATAGAGGAAAAAAGCATGTAAATTTTTTTATTATAAATAAGAATTACTCAAAATGTCTTTAGTCACTTCTCTTTTACTTTTCTTCTCTTTACATATTTATCCAGAAGCGCATCTTCCAGAATCTGCTCATTAGTCTCCCTACTAGGTTGCTCGTAAGGTTGACCTTGTGGCAAGGGGCTATGAATTTCTGCAATAATGTCAAAATGTTTCATTAATTTATTTTTATTTTTATAAATACAAGTATTTAATATAAAAAACCATTACAAAGGTGTTTTTTAACTTCACATGGGCACATCAACATGTTCACCATTATCCTGTATAGGCTCAACCTGTTCAGTGTTATCTGCATCTACATGCTCTGCAGTTGAATTGTGGAGAATTGGAATTAATGTTCATGGTCTGCAATTATCTATACAAAATAGTAACATATTAATAAATTCATTACCAGGAATCGAAGCATGATCTTCATCTCGTTGGTGTACATACTCAACATTAACGGTATCATTACTTTCCTGCTCAAAATGGAATAAATAATTTATGTTCATTTTTTATAACAAATAAACTGCATGAGAATTAATAAATTTTCATTAAAATATATAGTTTTTATATACCTGCACACCAGATGGATAACCAGAAGATCATGCAATATGCCTAGATAAGCTTCTTCGACGTTCAACGACGGCGTCAAAGTCGTGTTCGAAGTCGAGCTTCATGTCTTCCTCAGTGGGAAATTCTTTGAATCGGTCGGCTTGCATATTTGTATGATGTCATTAATTTTACATTTTTTCCAGAATAAAACAAAAATAATTTTCTATATATTATTTGGAAGTAGTATCAGGTTTTCGATACTTACAATTTGGGCCACCAAATTCGAATAACCACCAGGCCCAAGCTTGTGTTGACCAATTTTTTCCAACCTTTCCTTGGTGGCCTTTGATTTGTTTGACAACCTAATCAAGTATTGAATTACGTTATTCGATGTTCCAAATTCGATATAAAAATTAATAATAATAAGGCTTACTGTACATTGTGGAATGTATTACATACCTCCCTGTTCCTGGTGGTATCTTTTTGGCTTTCCTCAAACCCTTCTCTTTTCCATCTTCCACCAGGGCTTTCCACTCCCTTGATGGAATCATCGGAGGGTGTTCATACCTAGGGTTCTTTTCTAGTTGAACCCTATATTGGTCTCAGACAATCTTCAGATGTTGTCTAGCCTTCTGTAGGACCTTCGATGTATCAAAGGTATCTTTTCTGAACAGACCAACCAACTGATTAGTCAGATCATCCTTTAAATATTTTGCCTATCTGTCCCACCTTGTGCGGATGGTAGGCCCAAAGATATCCAAGGACAAATCATTTAGATTTTTATAAAATACATCATTTCCTGCAAAACAATCTGGCCATCATTAGTCAACATTAAAAAAAATTATCGGTATATTAGAAACAAATTATAAAAACTAAATTGAACAATCTATAATCACCTAGAATATTGTCTTTATTAATTGGAACGAGTTCATCGTTCACCAAAAATGTTGTCACTATTGAACCAGTGCTAGTGACATGAGAAGATTCAGGAAATGTTGCTTCAGCATTAGCATTAGTATCAAACCCTGCATTCACCCCTTCTTCTGCAGCATATGTTGTGGGTCGATCAACATCGGCTACACCCTCTGCTAGCATTGGGGGTGTCGCAGAGTGTGTTGCTGACTATTCAGTGGACAAAAATGGAGTGGTATGTGTTGTACGTGGAGTGGTTTGGTCACTGGGACCAACAACGCCTTCACCACCAGTGTTAAACTGCAGAATTTCCTATAAATACAAACTATTGTATTATAAGTTAAATATCATATAAAATTACAAATTATAAAGTTCTAAATTAATTTACATTATTATTTTGGAACTTACTTTCAATTGTCAACATCTCTGGATCAACAATTGCATCTTTGATTTGATCTTTTATGTTTGTGGAACTGTCAATGCCAGAAAAACCAGTTCCTCATTTTGTTTTTTCATGGTCTTCTGTAGCACCTTCAACGGATCTACAGACGTACCGATTTCATTATCTTTTATCAACCGGGAGACATCAAACTGTAAAGACTGCTAAGTTGGTGTTTCATAAACTGAATCCCTTGTCTGCAACATAAATATATAAAACATTTCTTGGTCTTTGAAGCAATAGTTTGCTCAAAAAATTATATTAACAAAAATTGTCTATCATGATAGATTCCTAGAAATACATCCAGGTTTACATGATGCCTATATGAGGGTGTGGTTTGATCAACAATTGGGTAATTTCCTTGATCATCCACCTGCAAAAAAAGTATAGAACATTTAATGAATGCAATATGTAAAAACTAAAAAATACATAAAAAAAAATAAACATTATGCTACATGTTTTATATGTGTACAATTTTGAAGTATTTAGAATGTGGAATTACATTTAGGTTTACAAATTTTCCCGAGGCTCCAGTCGTCTGATCAACAGCTGGGGACTTTCCTCGATCATCAACCGACAAAAAAAGTAGACAACATTATCATAATGAACGAAAACATAAAAACAAAAAAATACATAACAAAATAAACATTTTGCTACACGATATACACGTGTACAATTTTAAAGTATTAAAATGTAGAATTACATTCATGTTTACCTGTTGCCTCGATGCTGTATTTGTTTGATCAATTTTCGGTTGGCTTCCCTGATCAACACTCTGCATGGAAAATATATAAGATTATATAAACGAAACGAATATACTAATGAAAATACATTACAACGGATCTGTTTGTCCATCCTAAACTTTTACAATGGAAATATGTATACATGCCACCTTGAGGTAGGTCTACTAACATCTACTGTGAGGGAGGTGCCCCTGAAAGAACCCTACATCAAAAAAATACTAAAAATTACCTAACGAAACCAAAATACTCACTAAAACAATTTTAAAAAATTAAAATTTGATGTATACATATTTCCTCTCGGATCGTGTACTCCTCTCACCTTCTACTGGGGTGATGAGCCCCCCATCACCTACCTGCGAAGTCAACATAGGAAATTGAATAGAAAATTATAATTATATGCTAACAAAAATTCCTAAAGATGTTAAAATAATTAATAAAAGGTTGGGTAAATTGTTGGATGTACCACAACCATACTAACTGTGTTTGTATCTACACGATTCAAATTGTAATTAATAAGCAGTTCTTTCACAGCAACTATTGATTTAATGGCACATACAAATACACTGTTTCCTTCACGTGCCTCAAATATGCAGTTGGGTTGCTTAAGTGTAGACCCTAGTTTTGAACTATTTATAAACCCTGCAATATTCCTAGTTATTTTTGGCCTTCCGTCAATGTACAACATTGGTCATTTATTTTGATCTTTGTCTTTCAGTTGTAAATAATTTGCTAACAACCCATATCTACACATACTTCATGTATATTGGACCAAGCACATCCAATCATTGTAGTTGTAGAAGGGTCCAACATACTCCATCAATTCTGTACATTTGTCGTATCCAACCGTTATGCCATCCATGCAAAACAACCCCAATCCATGTAATGATGACGGTGCAATTCTATATATCCTCTCATTCACACAAAAATCAATGTTTACTTGAGGAAGATACCTAGGTACCCATTGTTTCACTAGGTTTTTTTACCTAAAGGGCACCTCGATGTCTCCTACTGTCTCATCATCACAGGAACATGACCCCACTCCTTTGAGAAAAAATTCCCTGAGTTTATTGAATTTTCTTCTGATCTTATGACATCTAGTTGATCTATCCCTTTTAGACCTACTCGATTTCTCACTTTCCTCTAGCCTTCCCAAAATCCCCTTGCTAGAGGAATACAGGTCTGACAAATACCTGCTTGGTTCTACCTGCACCATGGCCGGAAAATAAATTTGGCAAATAATAGAAAAATACCAGCAAAAAACTTGGAAAGACTTATAAGCATGACATAATGGTGATATCATCATCCTGAATAATATCAATAATTCCCTAGTATAATAGTTCATCACATAGTCATTTAACACGATATAGATAACAAGTTGTTCCATAGCAAATGCTTCAGCCAATTTATCTCAAAATACAAACTATGTTTTTTACAATATTCTTAGGTGTACTTATTTTAATTTAGTTTCTTTCCTCACCCAAAAATATTAAATACCCAGTTTACAGATCTCAATATATGTGATAAAATCATTTGCAAATATTTTGTAACTTTTTTTTCAGAAGAAAAAGAGGTGTTCCTTGATATTCAATAGTGAATAAAAGGTAACTTTTACATAGTCCTGACAATAAGTCAGTCCATTAACGAGTGGAGATCGTAAGTATCAAAAAAATTTCCAAGGGGAGGGATGGAACCCACAATCCCAAGATGACTGAAGTAGCAATACCACATAGAGAACATAAGGATCCCAAACAACTTATCCAAGGAGGCATCGAGAGTGGAGAAAACACACTCTTGAGGGGATGAAAACAAAGTCTATATCCCCAGCTAGAACAAGAAATATGTTGATGTATCCCATAGTAGAAAGAACCAAAAAAGACTATGCCACAGAAATAAAAAATCTCTTAAATTAACTGTATCATTCCTTCCTCATGATTTCTCCTTATAAAAGTTACGAGAAGGAGAGGAGTCCAGCCTTCATATTCAATGCTTCCTTGGATAAACAGTCTGCACTCATATTGTGCTCCATGTTGACATGGCTAAATTCATATATACTAATTGAAGATGTCGGTAGTATAGAATATATGTCGGATATCTGACAAAATGCATTACTTTCTCCAACCTCTATAGATGAGTTCACATTCTAAGAGCTTCTATCACTACACTGACCCAATCACACAACTTCTAGGTCACTTCTCCACTCTACATTGGCCCAATTATTCATTTTATTGGCCACTCCTCTCTCCTTAATCTACACCTGTAGGCTTACATATAACTTAGATAAACTTCCAACTCATCACAACAAACTCCTAAACTAAATGTTATAAAATTGTAACAAATTTTTAATAATAGATTCAACCCCTATATCCAATGAACCGAATAAGTCAATCCTTATCTATTCATTTTTTCATTAACTATTTTCTTGATATTTACACAAGTATCTACAAAGATCATATATTTATGCATGGTTTTACGCTTCCTCATTTTAGATCAAGATGGTTTTATGCTTCCTGGTGTGATGCAAGCTTGGTGAAAGATCAAGAATGGACTTGTTGGTGTTGGTGCTAACTTGTTTTAAGGATTTTGGTGTGGCTATATAGCTTGGTGGGACACATTTCTAGGCCTTTGTATTGCTCATTAGTGTTTTCTATTGATGGTAGACACCCTAGCTGCTAGGGTTTGGATGCATTGGAGACTCTTAGCTTGTGGATAAGCTTGAAGGACGATTTTTTACCAAATTGTGATAAGTTGTTGGTATGTACTTGTAACTTCATTTTTATGTATATGTCAAGTGTACATTCTTGTCCAAACTGTGTACTTGATGAGATGGTTTTCAAAGTATATTCTCATGGTGAATGAGTAGTTTCTAGGGTTGTTTGGTATGACGATTTATCTTAAACAATTAGTTAATTTTGTTGACTGATTTGACAAGTATATAGAATCTAAGAGGGAAGATTTGTGGTTGTAACAATTCTGTTGTTGATAAGTAAATTTTATATCTATAATATGTTGGGACTTGAGCCCTCAGGATAGTGTCTTTAGTTCTAGTATTCATGTAGAATCATGTGAGAGTTGATTGGATGAATTGTAACTTGAAGAAAACCTTTCTTGGAGTCTTTATACTTGTCTTTATGAAAGAAAGGAAGGTGCTAGGGTTTGTGAAAGACAAAACCTAGAATATACTTGAAGGGTTGGGGTTTCTTAAAGACAAAACCTAGAGGATAATTGAAGTGCTAGGGTTTGAGTCCATATGAGAAGGAAATAGGGTTTTGATAGTGGTTCCAACCTCATCAAACATCACATGGAGAGTAGGAGTTCGGTAGACAACACTTTTTATGAATGCAGGATTGGAAGGATTGTAGCCTTTTCCTTGGATTCTATCATGTATGAGAATATGGGAATGGCATTGAATCAAAATCACCAAGCCCTTTGTGTAAACTGATGTCAATGGTGCTGATTGTTGAACTCCTCGTTCATAGGCTTATAAAAACTATATCTTTCACTTAAGCCAAAATCCCTGATTAGGCATGTCAATATTTTTCTACAATATTTGCAAGGCTTGGCCATAACAGGTCTACAATTTACACTTACAACCAATGTACAAAGCTCAAAAATATACCATGGAAATTCCATTTAATGTGTGCCTCAAATTATAACATTAAAGTTGAATATATCCAATAAAGAGAAAATATTCCATTTAATAATCAGTCCATACATCACACAGTTCATACCTGATATTATCAAGTCTTAAGAGGATAAAAAGATCACTCTTCACAACCCTCCTATGATGGATAATAAACATTATATTAGCAGAATTATTTTTCAGGTAGGAAAAGAAAAAAATAGTACATGACAACAACCTTATAATGCAAAATGATAGCCTTGAATATCCCAAAATCTAAGTCCAAATCTGCAAATATATCTTCAGCATTCAACCCAATGGCCTAGGACATTTCTCCACAATGGAAGAAACACATTGCAAATGAGGATCTGCTATTCTTTTGTAGGTTTCCATTCAAATACCACCAAAACAAAAATTAATAAAATGAGGCCAAAACCTTAGGATGTTAGGCTTGAAGAGTTCAAATGTGCTTGACATATTCACCAACATGCCACTTGTCCTCTCCTAACATGAGCACTCTTTCTTAGATGACTTGCAAGGCTTCTTGGAGTGGTGTGACCTAGATATGTGTGCACAAAGAGCCTCAAATGTGGAGTGCTCCTCTTCTTAAATGATGCCACATGTGAGCAAAGGGCCATTTCATTCTTAAACCAAATCAAACTCTTACTAAAAACAAATACAAAGAAGGTGTGCACTAGAGAAGGGTGCAAACAGTGGGCTTGACAGTCATATATCCAAACACAACACTAAACACTTATGATAGTCCTATCAAATGGATGCAACATCCCTCATTTCATTATGCAATTACCAGTCAGTTGTAAGACTTTCCATTCATGTCAATAAAGGAAAGAGAACAACATGTGTTTGCATATGAGGTCTGAAATGTACTGTAGGAAGTTCCCTAGGCAGTGTGCATCCAAAATATGCTATTTTATTATTGATTTTAACCTCAACCAATTGTTTGTTTGCTATGTGTGCAGGTGGATGCTTAGGGTAGTGTTTAGAGACATTCCACAAAATGAATTTGCAAACTGTATATTGCTGGAATAAGGTTGTTACAACTTGGAACCAAAGAGGGTCGAGGGCCAATGTGAGGAGGAGAGGTTGTTTTAAGTCCATAGAAAGGGTGCTGAGGGTAAGAAAAGGCATCCCTTGGACTATTGGTGAAATTTCTATTTTAGGGATTTTTACGGGATATTTTAACGTTTTTACAATTTTTGGGGGCTTCTATACTTGGTTTCTGACTTATTTGTAGTTGGGACATGAATGTGTATCATACTCCTAGGTTGGGATATCACTATATATACTGTCTAGAAGATGGGAATTATTGTGTAAGCCCTCTAAGGGATGGGTCGTGATTGTATAATCCATCTAGGACTGGTCGTGGATTGTGATGACATCCATAAGCTAGTCATAGACTATGGGGGGCCTTCCAAGCTGGGCCATGGATTGGTGTGACCTTTCATTCCAATTCAATTCATAATTCCCCTTTCCTTTGTTGTTTTGAGAGTCATTTATCTGTTTAGGAACACATAGGAGGTTGGGGAAGAGAGTCTTTTTTCATTTTTCTACCTCTCAAATAATTCGAAAAAACCATTAAAACATGACGAAAATGCTCAAATGATAAAACAAAAAGGACCATAGGATAATTGTATTCTTAGTCCACTTCTCCCATCCATATTGTTTGATAATTATCCCATTCACATTGTCAATTAGAGTTTTTCAATCTAGAACACAATATTAATGTGTTCTATATTGATTGTATTCAGAAGAATGAAAAAAATAGCACTAAGACAAATTAAAAAAATATTTATAATAAAGGAAACTAACCACTTAATCCTCTTGGCCAATTAGCTAGGATTTTGTTGGAGACATTGAGAAAATTCAGTGGGGCCTAAGTGGAAAAGATAAAAAAAGTAATAACTTGTGTACCAAGGTTCCATTATTGTTAAGGTATACCCCACTCAACTAGCAGGTAGTACAAAAGTCATCCATAAGTGTTAACCACGTCCAATGAGCTAGAGAACCCCAATAGAAAAGCCTCCAAAGTCCAAATACCATCATTAACATGAAATAAGCCTAGTGCTTCATAAAAAATGATAATCCATGTCATCAAGATTCCAAATCAAACCAAAAATGATAGTGCACTCCATGAGAAGACTTGATCAATGTGTCATGATAAAATGACATATGAGTGAAGTTCACTATCATCTCATAGTGTTCTAGCTCGAAGCCATTAAACTTGCATAACCACATCAATAAACATATTTTCAAACATTGGATAGGAAATACTTCATCAAGGAGAAATTATTAACTCTTTAAAACTTACAGAAACCCTAATTTGATTGGTTCCATTCCATGAAATCACAAAGTGTTAGATGAATTCTAAGGAAAGATACTCAAGCATTCCAATATTACCAAAAAGAGAGCATATCAAAATCAATACACCAATATATCATGAGGATCCACCAACCAATCACCAACTAGGGAATCATCACAACTTTGTGTTGCAACATTATCTTCTAAAATTAACCAATGTGTGGCATGATTCAATGCATTCTTTCCAACTATATTGGCATTTGAAAGCCTTTTTTAGCATTTAGTTGCACATAAAAATTTCTTCGTGTTTCCTGATATTGAAAATAATATATAGTCAATATAATGATCTCCCAATTTGATATTCTTATACATGTTTTGGTTAGAAAGATGGTTTATGAGGTGATAATATTGGGAGACTAGGATGGAGGAAGAGAAATTTGTGGATTACTCAGAGGAGGCGGAGGAAGTTTTCCTGAAACCAATTTTTGGATGTAGGGATGAAGTACTAAAACATTGGAAATTCTCAAGGGTACCACATAACAACATCGAAGATGATAGTGACTCAAAGAAGCTAACCTATTCTAAGTCCTTGGCACCACCCCAAATCCCTAACCCAATGGTTGACCCTAGCACTCTGGAGGCCTATGTTGTAAACTTTTTGTTTCCCCATTATGCCAAGAATTTTTATTTTTCTGTGCTTGGGCCAACACCTATTATTCTAGGTTTCCACTTATTTATCCCTAGGTTTCTGTTTTCTAAATTTTTCTTCACAATCTTCATTGGTTTATGGATCAATTTGTGTTGTTTTTCCTTTTGTTGTCCCAATTTTTATGTTTTCTTTATATGCCATGCAACACAAAAATTCTCCAAAACCGTGTCTAATACTTTAAAAAATGAAAACCAAATATATATCAAAATAAAAGCTATTTGAATGAGTATCTAGGGGGTAAATTTCGAGGCCATTTTCATGCCATGAGCATTCAAAGGTGATTTTTTTGTATTTTGGGCAGTATAATAATGAGGAAAGGACCGAAATTCATACCTTGGCATAAAAGACGAATTATGGGCCAGTTTTGTAGACTGAACCAATATTCTGTGCATAGTGACAACAGAAAGCCAGCTTGTTGCAGAGGTTTTGGGCACTTTTGCACAAGTCTGGGCATGAAAAAAGCGTCAATATTTATTCACGTGCATATTTTAGGGCTAAATTAGCTGTAAATAGTCATGACAATTACCCTAAGATGAGTTTTGGGATACATGAAGGCTAAACATCAGTAAAATTATGCTTTTGGGCATAATTTCACCTAATATCAGTCATATGGATTGTTCTAGGTGTCTCTATAATGCAGTTTGTGTTAAAATGGACAGTTATGGGTGCCTTAAACCCATCTTTCCTAGTTTTAAGTGGATATGCATGTGATACACTGGTAAAAGGGATAGTTTCCTAGCACACTTGTTATAGCAGTAGCTCTAAATGCGAGTTGATCCACTTCAGAAGTACATGTTTATTGGGAATTAGGGAATGAGTATACATCCACACTACAAGTGGAAACATGTTTCTCTACTTGTAGAAGTAATAAATCAATTTCTAATATAAAACGAAGAACAGGATGTGACGCAGAAGAAGTCTTTACCTTTTCCAAGTGTGGCAACAAGGTTGCTTTCAGAATCATATGTAAAGTTATAAATTCTTGATATAGGTGCAGATGATGCAATGTTACTTCCTATACCTCTGTACAAGACTCTTATACCTAGAATCCAAGCAACCACTATTAAAATTTAAAAAAAAAACAATAGACAACACATCGGTCCTGGTAATCAGTCAAATGAAAAGTTTACAGGGATTTTTTTTTACTTTAAAAGAAGCATACCTCTCTCTGACATAATGGACCCAAAATTATGAAATATAAACCTATGAACAATAGTAAGATATTGAATTATTTTCTTCACAATATCTATTGGATGCAAGTGCAACCAAAGGCTTACTAACATTCCATCCAATGCACATGCTAAAAACCCTAGGGATAATTCAAGTGGTTTGAGTTTCCATGCCAAATTCAGAAGGAGGTCATAATATTGAATCCATGAGTCCCTTGGGGTCAGGCATACATGTCTGCCGA
>LPNX010135098.1:1784242-1814615 GCA_001517045.1 Pseudotsuga menziesii | reverse complement strand
TATATATATATCATATTGGTTTGAAAGTCTTTTTGCTATGGGAGTTGTTATCCTTGTTAAATAACAAGAATTTCCATGAAGATGCGTTGTTGTCCTTACTTTCAATCTACCAGGATTTGAGTAATGTTGGAGTTCTCAAAATATTTGGAGTCACTAGGAGACTTGTAGAGAGCCATAGAAAAATGGGGGATGCAAGAATAGATTTTTTTTGCACCAAGAAATAGTAAATTGCATATTACAAATTTGAATGGGCCTATGTACACATTGATTTTGTTCTAAACCCAGAATTCAACAACTTGATTCAGTCAATGATCCAAATGGTTCAAATTAACTAGGTCCGCAACAATGTAGCAAACATGTTTCTTCCTCCAATATTGATATTATGGGGTTTTTTCAAGCCTCTTAAGAAACTTATATAGGCTTAGTGAAAAATTACACCAAACAAATTTTTATTGTCCTAATACAGGTCCTTTACACAAGACATAATCCTTAAGCTTTATGTTATTCCAACCCTACAACTGGATTCTTGTAGGATGAAATATTCAAATTTATTTTCCCACTAATCCTATATTTGACTCTTTGTGAGAAAGGTTCTCATTCAATTAGCACATCCATGTTTAAGAATCGATCCTAACAAGAAAAATTTTTGTTGGTGCAAACATTAAGACTAAGGTTCTCACACAGAAGCAAAGAAATGGTACCATTGTAGTATATTGCACTGATGTTTTCAGTTCTCGTGGAGGGGAGGAAGGTCTCACCCAAATCAATTCCTAGACCTATGTGAAATGATGAAGAGCAAATTAAGGACATTGTGGAATTAATATGGCTTATTTGAACTTTTACAAAGCTTATGCAAACATACATATCCATCATATAGGAATTCACATCTGATTATAACATTAAAAAAATGTAATACATAGTGCTAACTGAACATTATGCATTACACAGCATTCATATAATAATACAAAATAAATTTTAAAGAGGGAAACCAATCTCTCATTTTATTATCTTCTCTAAAACCATTACATTTAGCTCCAAGACCTTCAACTAGTTCCCTTGTACAAGTAACAATAGAAAATATCCATGTACACTATAGCCAAAACAATACTGATAGCAATGATTATAATCCCCAACTAACAACAACACTCCCATTTTGCACCTCGCATGGAGATTTAGACATTCCTAAGTGGTTAATTCTGAATGTGTCAAGATTCCTAGTAACAGGGAGGCAAACTGCATCCATATCCTTGCATTAAATTGGATTGCTAATAACAAGCTGGAAACCATCCTCTATATCAAGCGAAGGCAACAATCACTTACTAATGAGATGGAGAAAAGGTAGCCTCTTTCCCTCTCTACATTCATATTGTCCTTGGACAAATTTGATAGGTACATAGAATGTGTAAAGGCATTGGGTACTCACTAGATATGACTTAGGGTCCACTGTCCACTTTTATGGGAAACTATCAAGGATGAAGATGAATCAGGATATTGGGCCAAGTTCATTGCACAATTTGGGTTCAGATACATAGAATATCAAAGAAATCTTCCCTAGACTGGATACGAACTTATTTCATTTCCTTATATCTAGAATAAATTTAAATAGAGTCCTACTTCTAGGTTGTTGTAGATCGGACCTACAAAATATTCAATTGGGGATAAATGTTGGGGGATGAAATTGTCTATATTTTGTTGCATGTTCATTGTATTTTTCCCATTACCTATTGTCTAATTTTCCTACCATTATCCATTCTATATAAACCAGTTGAATAATGTTTCAATATACCAACCTTAAAGTGCTCTATGAAATTCGAAACCCTCAACTACTGTGGTTCAAATGAAGGCAGCTATGAAAATAAAAACCCTAGTTCACCCAATGCATTTCCAAAACCCCAAACACTCAGAACACCCTTTCTGAAAGAAAAAAAAAAAGACAACTGTTAACCAACCACAACAATCATCAGAGAAAAAATGCTCTATAAAAAGAGTTGAGCCTCTTGAGCCAACACATAAGTCTATTAGCACAAAAGAGCCTTTATTGCAGGAGAGTGCCCCATTGGTTGAGGAAGAAGTCTAGCAGAAGTTTCCTGTTGTTGAGATAGGTAGTTATTACTTATCATGTTTATTGGGGTGGTTCTTTTGGATTTATGGCTTTGTGGATTTTTTTATCCATGATAAGTAGGTATATATCTATAGCAGTGTTGCTCATGCACTTCAAACTTTTCTTGTTTTCAGCAAGAAAGAAGAAAAATAAGCGAGCTCGAAAACTCTCTACTATTAAGTCATCTTTATATTGCTTTTCAATTGGGAAACTGATGTATTGGAAAGTGTTATATGATGTTGTTGTTTTGTATTCTATTTCCTAATTAGAAGCCATTGATGCATGTTGGGTTCTTTATCATTTTTACATCCAATGATATGCAGTGGAGAGCATCACAAGATTTTGGTGCTGAAGGGTTTATGATGCCATATGCTGCACATACTGCATATAATTCTTGTCCTGGTGCATAGTGGTGACCAGAGTATTGCATGGCATGTAATGGTGGTGTCCCATACATGGTTTATGGACCTAATCCCTTTGACATGCCATTTAGTGGACAAATTATGCCAACGGATATGTATGGAGCACATGGATATATACCAGGTTTTGTCCCTCCTGTTCAAAGGTGAGGTGTTATTTTGTATTGATTTATTTTACTATATCTTAAATGAATTTTTTAGATATAGGACCATACTTACAATACTTGTCTGAGTCTTTTGACTACTAGTTTTTTACTTGTTGAGTCAAGCATGATGATTACACTTGATCAAAATGGCCATAACTTGTCAAGTTTGAAGACATGGTCAAACACATCTTAATTTGCTAGTTTTATTGGTATTAGCCAGGCTTGGCAGACATGGACATACTTGGTGAGTTCTGCAAGACTTAGTCAAGTTTGACCTAGAAAATAAAAAACTATGCATACATACCCAAACCTAGAATTAAAAAAACGTTCCTGAATTGTTTTTGAAACATAGTTTTGTAGTGAGTTTGTTTGCCAAGAATTTACGTCGGTCTTACTCTTAAGTTTGCGGAGTCATTTCAATTTTTAATATTCTAAATTTAGATATTATTGAATAGATTTGTTTTAACTGTGTTAGATAGGACCCTCCATGTAGCCAACATTTATAATGTAACCAACCAAGATATCTGAAGATCTCTGACTCCCTAAATAAGATTTTAATGCAAGAAACCATTTAAGGTCAAGAAAACGCTGAGTAATCCATCTCCAATGTGAAAATACATCATGGAAATCCAAGGGATAATCATACACCATTATCCTAAATATCATAAAGCACCCACTTAGTGTAAACACTTTAAAACTAACCCCCATAGGTTAACAGTTTAGGTTTCTTATATGGGTTGAAACCCTAGTTGTTCTCGTGATAAAATCATTATCTCCCCTACGATAGGTGGTAGATATACACATGAATGTTTGTTATTGTATTTATTTTAGCAGGTGAGATGCCCAAGAGTATTTTTTATAGGTGGCTTATTTGTTCTAGTAGGTGCTAGTGTGTTTTGACTTTTTAGAGCTGGAGGATCTACTTCATTGTTGGCTGGTATGTAGTCTATAGTTTAGCAGTTGTGATACCCAAAAGGAATTTTGATTGACGGCTGATGTGTTGGATGCCAGTGTTTGGAGTGGATTGATTCTTGTAATAGGAATGCTTGACCCTTTGATCAGAGGGTGACAACTTCAACAAGCACCGAAAAGGGTTTATGAAAGATAAATTCAAATAGGGCTATTGTTACTTTTCTTGTTTCTTGAGCTTGATATGGGTGTTTTTGGCAGGATCTTCTATATCTGGTTTAAATATCACATCATTTATGTGGGGGTACCCAAAGTATGAAAACTTAAGCAAACTATTGATAGCCACCAATGTTGCTAAAGACGTAAACAACTAGACATGTCTCACCATACTCTCCCTACGCAACTCAATCTTGAATATAATAACATTACTAGATTTGTTGAAAACCTTCAAGTAATGGAGATGCGGTATGTTATTTAGTATCGCGTGCTTCTGGAATACATGGATTGGAATAGGCCGTAGCAAATGACCAACCATGTGACAATCGTAATCACTCTCAATCAAACCATAGGAAGGACACCTAAAGACTTGACCAGTTAACATAATTTGTTATAAAATGGGAAATAAGAATCAAGTAAATTACTGCTTATGGAGGCAGTTAATGAAAAATTCATGGCTTGTTAAGGAATTTTCTTACAATATGAACATTTAAAGTATCGGCACCGTGCTTTTATGTTTCGGTCTCATCCGACCTAGTGACAATGCGATTAATATTATATAGGTTATTTTTATTGCCAGGAACTTCAACTTTGTGTGTCAATGATGTTGGTTCCTTGTATTAATTAATATTTGGAGTCTTACCGAGTAGAGGCTGGAATTACAATCTTTGCACCTACAGACGATGCATTTTTAGCCCCTCTTGATAAATTGGAGGGACTTACAGCCAAAAAAGACCTGTTGTTTCCAAGTACTATGTATTGCATTGGCATCATTCGCTGAGTCAAGGTAAACAACTTAACTCGTACTCCCACTCCCCACCACCTCCCATCCTAACCCGTACCATTTGGGACGGTTCACCAATAATGGCAATTATGGGTAAACAAGGCTTCTCTATTAGCTAGGGTCTAATGGCAGGTCATAAGAACGAGGCTTGCATCATGAGTGGTAGGGTTTGATACTTCAATGATCACTGAATTGATATTTAGGCTAAGTGCAGATTTGTTTTGAATTTTCAACAGAGAGGGTCCTTAGACCATCGTGTTACAGTAAACAAAAATTTAACCATTAATATAGCAGTCGCAAACCCTAAACCCTTTTATTAGCGTAGGTCCTATTTGGTGTTGCATCCATAGATCCTTAAGGAGGAGGCCATAAAAATTACCAGTTGTAGGCCCTTCATAGTCAGCCTTTTGTTCATAAAACTCAACGCAAGGAACCAACCTGGGAGTCATCTGTAAAATGAATTCAGTGAACGCGAAGGGTTAAATCATTGTTTCTCTTTGTGAAAACACTATGGAAAAAAATTAACTAGTGGAAAATGCAGCAATTTACAATACCTATTCGATGGTTTGAAAATGATAACAAGCCTAGAAACTTTGTAGGCTTGTGTTTAAAGACTCTAATGAAGGCCGAGTCTACAGACTCCTCCACTAGGATACTGACAGGAACTTTGCAGGCGTATGTTTACAAACTCTAATGAAGGTTGAGTCTATAGACTCCTCCACCAGGATACTGACGGAAAATTTGCAGGCATATGTTTACAGACTCTAATGAAGGTCGAGTCTACAGACTCCTCCACAAGGATACTGACAGTAGAATAGAAGAGCTCAAGAAGTAAAAGAATATAGTGTGAGAATGAGGGCACCTCTTTTCCTTCACAAAAACAAATTCAAAACAATGATTTTAACCTTTAAGACAACCATGATTTTCATACCCAGTCCGTTGTTTTCCAAGTGGAGTTTTAATACTGTTTGCATGTGAAGTCCCGTATACCATTATTTTTGCTCCAAGGGTTTTAATATCCAGTCACATCGCCTTTAAAACCAACTCTTTAAATTTTTTTATGCTCCATCGACGTATAGTCTCAGCCTCCATTTTTTATGCCCCGTCGTATAGTCCATATCAATTTCTCAAGATGTTGAAATTCCTATTCTATAAAGTTCGAATCATTATTTAAAATATTGGAAATATGATAAATTATAATCACTCACTCACTCATTTCATGCACTCATGACTTAGTTGTGTAAGATGCCCAATAATAACTACTAGTCCACTACTAGGCCCGAAAAGAGCTCAAAACGTTGTGCCTACTGCCTATGTGAACCTCGCTACCAATGTCCACTCTTTTTTCATCAAAATGAAATTCAAAAGGTCGGTTTGACGAGTCCTCCTCTACAAGACTTCATTTCTTGCATGAATATCATGGACTCGCAACAACTATAAACAACACTCGGTGTCATGCAAATACAAATAATGGCATGTAGCTAGGATCACAAATTGTGTTGAGGTTGATTTATGCATTGCTAGAAAGAGGTGTCATTGGGCACCCATCAAATTGAAGACTATTAATGAACCAACAATTGTTTTTTTATTTCATTTTATTAATAACCATAATTGTTTCTCCATATTGTAATCTCCCTTCATCCTTCCAAACATTTGTGTTTAATCACAAATTTTTTCCTCAGCGCCACCAAAATACATATAAAACTTGTCTTTACATCCTCTTCCCTTTAGATCCTTATCTCACAGTCATGACTAAGGATTATTATGCATGCATATCCTCACCTTATAATACGAATTGGGTCAAGGCACAACGACAACCATAAAATATTAAATGTATCAGGATGCAAAGAGTAAGAAACAACTATAAGTAAGAGTAATGATGATGATGATGATGATGTTGATGATTATGATGAAGATGATGATGATGATGATGATGAAGATGATGATGATGAATATGGTGATGTTGTTGATGATGATGATGATGATGATGAAGATGATAATGATGAATATGGTGATGTTGTTGTTGTTGATGATGATGATGATGGTGACGACGACGACGACGATGATGATGATGATGATGATGATGATGATGATGATGGTGATGATGATGACGATGAAGATGATGATGATGGTGGTGATGATGATGACGATGAAGATGATGATGATGAAGATGACGATGAGGATGATGATGACAATGACGATGATGATGAAGATGACGATGATGATCATCATCATGATGAATATGATCATGATGATGATGAAGAAGATGATGATGAAGATGATGATGATGAAGATGGTGATGTTGATGTTGTTGTTGATGATGATGATGGTGATGATGATGACGATGAAGAAGATGATGATGATGTAGATGACTATGATGATGATGTTGATGATGATGCTGATGAATATGGTGATGTTGATGATGATGATGATGGTGAAGATGATGACGATGAATATGATGATGATGTTGATGATGGTAATGGCGATGATGACAGTGATGAGGGTCATGATGATGAAGACGATGATGATGAAGACAATGATGATGATCCTGATGATGATGATGATGATGATGAAGACGATGATGATGATGATAATGATGATCATGATGATTATAATGATGATGAAGATGATGATGATCTACATGATGATGATGATGATGATGAAGACGACGATGATGAACATCATGATAATGATGATGATGATGATGATCATCATCATCATCATCATCATCATCATCATGAAGACGATGACGATCATGATGATGATGATGATGATGACCATGATGTAAATTAAAACTAAAAAAACATTAAGTAATCTTAGATTTATTTTTCTTTTGTGAATCAATAGACTATGTTGATTTACTACCTTGTGTATATTTACAAATATGCATATTGATTTACAATATATATATATTATCCCACTTCATGTATATTAAGAATTAATGTTAATTAATTTTAATTTTTTATTAAATTAAATTTACAGCCTTCTATTATAATTAGTTATTATTATTATAATTATTTGTAATTTGTTTTATTTTTTATTATTCAAATATTATCTAGCAAGTAATTTAGAGAGATAAAATTCACATGATTCAATGCTAATTACCTTTAGCATACATGATTGTATATGTCTATTAGTGTCTACCATATTGATGAGTGCTCTCTTATTATTTATATTTATTTGTCATTCCATTATACTTAATCTAATTAATTTCTTTGGTTAATATTATGTATATGAATCTATATGCAATATATGTTTATAAAGATTTGGTTTATTTTTACATGTTATAACAAAAGTGTAAATTTTTTTTATGAGTTCTTATACGTTTATCAATGACCTTATTATAATTTTTTGTTTTTGTCTATATATGTTGTTTGATCGTTTGAAGTTTCCTCTTATCAATTATAATTGTGCTTGAGAATATTTTAGGGTGTTTATCCTCTCTATTCATTTGATGATGATGATGAAGATGACGACGATGATGATGATCAAGATGAAGATGATGATGATGTCGACGATGATGATGATGAGGGTCATGATGAAGATGATGATGATGATGAGGGTCATGATGATGATGATGAATATGATCATGACAATGATGATGCCAACAATGATGATGATGAGGGTCATGATGATGATGATGATGATCATGATCATGATGATGATGAAGATGATGATGATTATGATGACGATGATGATGATGATGATGATGATGATTATGATGATTATGATGGTGTTTATGATGATTATGATGATGATGATTATGATGACGATGATTATGATGATGATGACGATGACTATGATGATGAAGATGATGATGATGTTGACGGTAATGATGATGATGTTGACAGTAATGATGATGATGATAATGACAATGATGATGAATACGATGATGATGAACATGATGATGATGATGATGATGATGATGATGATGATGTTTATAATGATTATGATGATGATGATTATGATTATGATTATTATAATGATTATGATGATGATGATGAGCGTCATGATGATGATGATGATAATGATGAAGAAGAAGATGATGATGATGAAGACGACGATGATGAAGACAATGATGATCAACATGATGATGATGATGATGAGGGTCATGACGGTGAAGATGGTGATGATGAAGACGACAACGATAATCATCATCATCGTCATCATCATCTTCATCATGTTGATGAAGACGACAATGATGAACATCATTATAATGATGATCATGCCGAGGAAGATGATGATGATCAACATGATGATGATGATGATGATGATGATGATCATGATCATGATCATGATCACGATGATGATTATCATGATGGTGATTATGGTGATGATGATGATGATTATGAGGATGAGGATGAGGATGAGGATGATGATGATGATGATGAAGATGACAAAGATGGGGATGATGATGATTTCGACGATGGCGATGATGATGTTGATTATGACGACGACAACGACGACGATGATGATGATGATGATGAAGATGATGATGATGATGATGAGGATAATGATGATCATGATCATGATGATGAAGACGACGATGATGATGATAATGATGATCATGATGATGATGATCATGTTGATGAAGACGATGATGATTCACATGATAATGATGATTATGATTATTATGATGATTATGATGATGACAATGACTATTATGATGATTATGATGATGTTAATGGTGATTATGATGATGATGATGATTATGATGATGATGATGATGATGATGATGATGATGATGATTATGATTATGATGATTATGATGAGGGTCATGATGATGATGATCGTGATGATGATGATGAAGATGATGATGATGATGACGATGATGAACATCATGATAATGATCATGATGATCATGATGATGAAGACGATGATTATGAACATGATGATGACCATGATGATGATGATGATGAGGGTCATGATGGTGAAGATGATGATGATGAAGATGACGATGACGATGATGATGATGAAGACGATGATGATGAACATCATGATAATGATGATCATGATCATGATGATGGTGATGATCATGATCATGATCATGAAGACGATTATGATGATGATGATGATGATATTGATGATGATGACCATGATGATGAAGACAACGATGATGAACATGATGATGATGATGATGATGGTGATAATGATGATGAACATGATGATGATCATGATCATGATGATGAAGAAGATGATGATGAAGACGGTGATGATCAACATGATCGTGATGATGATGACGAGGATGATGATGATGATGAATATCAAGATGATGAAGATGATGATGATGATGATGTTGATGATGATGTCGACAACGATGATGATGATGATGATGGTTATGATGATGATGATGATGGTGATGATGATGATGATGATGATGATGATGATGATGATGAAGATGATGATGATGATGATGATGGTGGTGGTGGTGGTGGTGATGGTGTTGATTATGATGATCTACTATCTATAAATATATGATCTCATTAGTGTTAGTAACTCTTTAAAAAAAAGATAAAAGAATAGGTCTAATTATATGATTTACCTTTCAATATATTTAATCATATTCTTCATCGAATTCATCATCAGTATCATCATATCAATAGTCAACATTGTAAGGATTGGCCATATCATCATCGTCATCTAAGTCAGTTTCGCGCATCATGTCATCGTCGATATAATCTTCATGGGAATTGTCTGCTACATCATCTGATTCAACTAATTCTTAGACATCTTCTGCTGGATCATCATGATCATCTAACTCATGTTGATCATGCTCTTCATCATCGTCTTCTTCTTCTAGAGTACCCTCTTCATTACATGCGTCTAGGTTATACTTTACCGTCCTTCCCCTTGGATCGTGTCTCACACCAAATGACCAGCCTTCTTTACCTAGAACCTCCAAGTAAAATACATGTTCACAATGGATTGGAAGAACATAGGGCTCCATTCCTGGATCAAACAACCTTGTATTTACCATGGTAAATACATTATCATGTTCAATAATAGTTCTATTAGGATCACGTTGATTCAATCGTAACCTTTACCATTTGACAACGAATAGCACTACCTTGAAGGATTTAAAGTCACACTATAGAATATCTTCCAAATAGCCATAGTATCAATTTTCTAAATTTCTGTCACTTCTAGATGAAACATTGGTCACCTCAAATACTGCAAGTATCCCATAATATGAGGTTTTATTTGTTTCATCCAATTTTTTGATGTGATATCTACAACCATTGCAGACCATAGCCTTATGGTGTTTTACCTACAAAATGCAATACACGAAAATATTACACAACGATTCAATATTTATGCAGCCATACATGGAAAAGAACAACATGTACATCAAAATGTAATTTACAAAATAACAGATTTAGATTGATTGATTAATATGATTGCCTGCTTATCTTTTAAACCATATGCTAAATTGATTTCCCTTTCTGTAAGATTTGTATCTCCATTGAGATGTGATGCTTGTACCAATGAAGCCACACCTTCCCATGATATTCCATGACCCGTTTGTTCGCATCGTTCAATCCATACCTTCATCTAGTCAAGATTGTTTGCGATGTATAAATGAATTGCATCCACTCTCGACCAACTGTATGATGACAATAAACATTAAAATTCAAGACATATGTAAATTTTCTGAACAAAGTATATGCTCTTAATTGATGCAAAAAATTGAATATGCAATTAGAATATGTACGATATAATTAACATCCACTAGATAATAATTACCTTTCACCTTCCTCTATCTACCTTTCCCCTTCAGGTACTCCCCTTCAAAATAGTTATTGGAGTCCAGATCACAAATACGACGTAAATTGAGCTTTGACACTAACTTAGGAAGATATCCACTAACATACAACATGTTTTGGTATACCATATATCCTTCCATCATAGAACCCTCAGCACGTGATCATTGTCTCACCAAATCCTTCATAAATTTCAAGTGCCTCTCAACCATCCACATGGACCTTGAGTGCACAGGTCCACACAATTCAATCTCCTCAACTTGGTGTATGAGGTAGTGTTCATGTGCATTGAAAAATGCAGAAGGTAGATGCTTCTGCATTTCACACATGAGACGAGGAATTTCTCTCCTCCAATACTTTATATCTTCTTTATGGATTTCTTTATATGTTAACCATCTATGAGTGATGCAAACCAATACGGATATTTAACAAAAAAAGCATTAAATTACAAAAAATGAATTAGTGCACAAAAACAAAATTTAAATTATACGAAGAATTAAAGAAACACTAAGTGCAAGCAACTAATCGCTAGTTACCTCATTTATTTCCCAAGATTATATATAACTTGTTTGACATTGTTGTCAAAGTTGTTCGGGAGAGAGAGAGGTAGAACATACTGTATCAATATACAAACCACGCCATTTTTTAACAAAGAGTATACAAACAAGAAATAAAATTTATGCAATAAAATGAAAAAAAAAGTATATGGACATAACAATAATAATTACCTTGATGAAGACGTGCCAATCATGCTTTTTGACCCCCAAAAAATCACCTTTTTTGTTATGATATTCTTTAAGTTCGCATAAAATCCAATGGAAAATTTAATTTTCTGCATTACTTCTTTGACAACATTACTTTGTTGCTCCGTAAACATCCATGGAATTGAGTTTATATTAATTTGGTCTCTGTTGCTATGAAATTGAATGGTGTCTTTCATTGCATGGTTTCCTTCTTGAATGTCTTTGAAAGCTTTCAGAATTTTATATTTCTTGCTCCTTAGCTCCAGTAGTCGCCATAATGTTTCAGTCAATTCTTTCCAATATGCATTGTATCAAACAGATGAGCAATTTGTAGGTGCTCATAGTAGGGAAACCTGCTGAATTCTATAGGATAACTTTTCATTCCTTGTGGAAGCCCTTTAATGCCTTCATGATCACGATGGACATCATGAATATTAGTTTATAAATAAATTACAGAAATCACAAATGGACACTACAATAAAAAACTCACAATAAGAAGTAAAATACATAACAATTCATATACGATGATCCATATGTACAAGCTTGACGATTTCTATCGTATTGCATCTTCCAAAGGTGAGGTGTCATTCTTCGTGGTTTTAATGTAGTCTCCTGCTTCCCATTGAAAATATTTTTTCGGTTGTTCTATACCTATGATTATTAGAGAGGAAATTCCTATTCTCATCAAACACCTCCTTTCTTAATATTTTTGAGCGACAAGATTTGATCTTAGGACCACAAACTGGACATGCAAATTTACCCTTTGTGTGAAGACCTACAATATATAGATATGGAATATCTATGTCAATAATAATTATATATAAACATTAACTACTTCATATAATTAAATGCAATTAAAGCGGAACTTAAAAATACAAACCACAAAAATGGGTTAACCCTGGGGCATCATGTATTGTCCATACAACCATTGCATGGAATTGAAATTTTCGATCTCGTATTGGTCTAGATACTTCATACATAGTGAAGCCATTCCATAACTTCAGTATCTCATCTATAATAGGTTCGATATATGCATTCATATCTTTGACTTGGAACTTACCTGATTGATTTGAAGTACATATAAAATATATAATTATGAGAACCATTAAGATATATAAACCATGCATAAGAGTAAAATAAAAAAATATATATATGAAATTAGGAAACATAATACGAAAAATGAGATGCCACAACTACATTAGAAATAAAACAGTTGTATACAAAAAATACCTGGAATAATCATCGACAACATTATATGCTCCCTCTTTATTGACAACCATGGAGGAATGTTATTGTTGATAGTGAAAATAGGCCACATCGTGTAAATCGATTTCATCTATGCAAATGGATTAACACCATCTGCTGCCAAAGAAATCCTAAGATTACGTGGTTATTTTTTAAAGTGAGGCCACTTTTCCTCCATATCTCTAAAATAAGAACCATATGCATGCACTCGAATAACATTATCTTGAATTTTGTTCTCGACATGGTAATCCATAAATTGCGCTATGTTATTTCACCTAAACAGTCGTTGTAAACGTGGAATGATGGGAATATAACGAAGAACCTTGTGAGGCACCTTTTTTGTTACTTGATCTGTTTGATATCTACTTATATGAAATTCTGGACATTCTGTTGCAAATTCATGCTGATTACAATATATAACATGGTCATCGGGGCATGCATGAATTTCTTCATAATGCATTCCAATCTCTTTCATGATGGAAGATAATTCTCGATATGTGCGAGGTAAAATATTTGATGGTGGTAATGAAAATTCAGCTATCAAGCTACATCAAATAAAAATAAAAATATAGTTAATGTAATATATAAATAATATTAACGAAACACACTTCATCCGTATTAATTTGAATTATGAATTAACAATAAAATTATTAGAGGAATACATATAAACTTTATCACGATCGTATATATGTGATGGATTATTTTACATACCTTAGCATCCATGTGATTGACATGTTTGAAATACCATTCATAACCTTCAAGTTCATTATCAACAATACAACAGAGAGAAGATTTGTTTTGGAGCCTTCATAAAGGGGTTCATATGCCTTATCGAGAAGAGGTATATCATGAACATCATCAAAGTCATCAAAATTTTCATTATCATCGTCATCTTCAGCATCCATTCTAACATTAAATGAATCATGGATCAATTTATTTGTACCATCATCTTCAACTATGTTATCAATATGATCATTTTCTTCAATATGATCATTCACTTTTTCTCCATTAAATATAGACGCTCCATGATCGTCCAGAACTTGTTCTAAAAGCACTTCCTCTGGATGATATGCCGTAGGATGTATTTCCTTTATAAATACATCAATATATATAATTTAATATAGGAAATATTAAAATAATACATACATTTACCAAAGCAAAGAATATAAAAAACTTTATAATGCTAAACCTACAAATGGACGATATTCATTCCCCCCCTTAGTGTGTCTATGTTCCCTGCAATGTTTTGTGGCTGTTGAGATCAATATTCTTCTCCTCTTAAATCCCCTGCATTCAGTACATGGACAATAACATTTTCCATCACCCCTTCGTTTATGTGCATCCCATAGTCTAGCAAGCAATTTCCGATTGTGTTCATTTGGATCAGGAACATTTTGTCACAAACTTCATGAATGAATACTACCAACAATGTTAAAAAATCAAGTTCCATGCATCACAATTTTCTCAAACGGAGATTTTTCGAAGAATAAAAAAATTCCTGCAAACTGTCGATCGAAGAAAAAAAACTTCCCGCAACCGGCCATCAAAGAATAAAACAATTCCTCAAACCATCCATCGAGGAATAAATAATTTCCGCAAACCATCCGTCTCTTCTACAGAAAACATGTCGGAATGTTTAAAAATGTTTATATTTATAATTCAGCAGTCGTCGAATATCCAATGATATGAACCTACTTACCATTGGAAATATGGCTTTATACTATTTGAAATATGTCTTTATATTATTTGGAAAAATATCCTAAAGTCATCAAAAATTCGACGAACACCCCTTTACCTTTCGTCATAAATCTGACGAATCTGCCTTCAAGGGTCGTCACAAATCCGATGAACTAGGGTCACAAATTCAACAACTGAGTGTCGCATATCTGACACAATAGTGTAGAAAACTGTCATAAAAAAACCTACGATGAGGAAGTCAGAAAATTGACGATGCTTAAAGAAATCAGAAGGTACAGTACTTTTCATCATTGAAAACTGACAAAAATGTACTTTACGTTGGATGTCATCGGATTCTGTCATCAGATTATGGGCTCAAATCCTGTTGTGTTCCCTTTATTTTCTTTATATCCTACCACCACATATCCGCTTTTCTAGTTAAATTATATATGGCCATTTTAGCTTTTAGTTCTTCAGAATAATTATAGATTTGGAAGTATTTCTTCATCCCTGACAACCAGGCTTTCGCCTCTTCTCATTTTTCAATCTCACCATTAAAAATTGGTAGTTTAATCTCACCGTTAAAATTCCCAGCGATTTATTCATACGATTTGTACTTGTTTTTCTTTTTATTATCATCACTACTTTCACTGGAATCTTGTCTTTCTTTTTTTGTGTGGTGTTTGATTGATTACTCATTGGAAGTTTCAGCCCCATGACAGGAAAATTCCAGTTTCCTTCCCTTACGTTTGTAAGCTGTAGTTTTTGGCTTATTATGTTCAGGTTGTTTGTTTTTCTCTTTTTCATGATTATGTATTTTAGCTAGTAAAATATTATCGAGTTCCTCTTGAGCTTTCAGGATTTATTCATTACCCTCCTTAACTCTTTTTATCTTTGATCTTAGTTCTTTAATAGTTCTTTGTAGTTCAGATTTATTGTCTTGACTTTCATTTAGGTTTACCCAGATCCAAGGATGATTTTGGGGGCGAATTTTAGCCTAGTGGGCTATTTTTTCATGTTTTTCTCCCAAAAAAGATTTGCCATTTTGCATTTTTTGAAGCCCTGTTTCGCCCAATTTTGATGGGGTAAAATTTTTTCACCCTAAAAGTCGCCAAATTATTATATAAATGATATAAAATCCTTGGAAATTAAAATATTTTTTGAAAAATATTGCCAATCATTTTATAGTTTCTGTTTTAAGAATTGGTAATATTCACCAACATTTATACGCTTTTAAATAAGTATGGTTCCTTAAAATCATCCCTGCCCAAATCTCACCATCCCTTAGATTACCCTCTTCGTTGTTTATATGATTTCTAGGGTGAGGCTTTTCTTCTCCAGAGATCCCTACTTCTGCCATATTTTTCCTACAAAAATAAAGTTATCTTTCTCTTCCTGTTTTGTAAGAATATCAAACCAAAAAATTAAAAAAATATTAGTTTTTTGGTTTCTTTAGCAGTTTTAGTGTTGATCCCGTTTAGGACTAGTGTTGCAACCATGCTCTAATGCGATTCTGTCACACACCTCAAAAATCATAAATAAATAAATAAATGTACATACATTTAACTAGAAACTCTTCTTACAAATACTAGCAAGCATTAGTACTTATGACATGAGTTTAATTAATGATGTTGTGTAAAGTTACTTACATGATTAATATTTATTATGTCAGATTTCTCCATTGGTGGGTGTTAGAATAGTTTTAACCATTTCACATTCAGCCACACCCGAAGGTGATGTTTAAAACCTGCTTTTGTTTTTATCTTGGTTTATTAGGGCCTTGCTTAGCCCCAATTATTAGGAGACTATAATTATAGTCTTGATCCCACATTGTAATATGTAATAAGGTGTTTATAGGAGCACATGATTTACCATAGTCCTATGTGCAATGTATAAATATAACATTGGAAAGGACCTTGGTCCTATAGCGTAAGGGTGGTATGGTAAGGTTTTGATTTTTCAACTTTATGGTTAAAACATTGGTTATGGTGTTAAGCCATGGTTAAAATATTAGTATAATAAAGTCATTGGTTTATATGGTTGTAAGTTTTAAGTGGCTATGGTTTAAAATTATAAGTGATAAGGGTATTTACCATAGTTTTTGAACATTGGTCGATGCAATTATTATAAGCCATGATGGTTTATGGTCGTGGGTTATGATGGTGAAAAGGGTTGTACCTTGGTCAACTTAAGGTTTAAAGGTGTTGTCCTGGATGCGAGTTGGCAATGCAACCAGGATTTAACTATTTTCTTAGGTGTGCATCCTGACCGTCCACCTGTACAACATGATGCAAAGTTCTTGATAGGGTTTAATGTGTTGTATTTCTTGTCTGAACCCTTCATTGATTTTGTGTTTGGTCTGTAAGATTTCGAGATCTAAATGTCTTCTCTGTTAATGGCAATATTTCAAAGGGTTATCTGGTGTAAATACTTGCCACAGTTTTGATGGCATTATGTCTAGTTTATTCCCAAGGTGTTCTTGTGTTTCCCCACGGATTCCATGACTTCCTGTAGCATGTTGTTTCGCTTCCGAAATACTTATCTACCAACTCCAGCTTCGACGTTGCCTTTTCACATGTAGAAATTTGATTTTTTATGAGCTTCCAAGTTTTATTAAAAGTTTAAGTGATTTCATTGTATAAATTGATACTACTTTGTGTTTTGGTGCAAGAAGAGGAGGGATAAGGGAATCTAGGAGGACCTGACCCCTGGCCCTCTCTGCAACTCATCTAAGGTAAGAACTATAAGGTTTTAATTTATTGTTTATGTAGTTCATTTTTATAATGGTTATTAACTAAGGCTCACATGGTTCCAAGTTAAGAGCACTGGTGAGGAAGGCGACAAGGTCACCTCCTCCTAGGCCGACATTTTAGACCGCCAAGGTAAAGACAACTAAACTCTTACTTTGTTTGTTCTCTAAAATCCATTAAACATTTACCTATGTTGCTAACTGTTTAGCTTGGTTATGCAAGTAGCTTTGTCGACTATGGAAAAGGAGCCATGAAGGGAGTTTTAGGTTCTAGTTTGAGAAATATAAGTTACAGTGTTCCTAGATTTTACTTTTGGGTTTAAACCCTAATAGATAGAGGGATTTACAACCTCCCTACTCCTAGATTCATTTATGTTGCTGGTTAAAAGCATTTTAACTGGTTGTAGGGTTTACAATAGGTTTTTGTGGGATCCATCGGGGATGGACTTACCACTACCTACAACTTTATAAATTTAATGGAGTTTAAATAGTATGTGGTTTCCATTTGAATGGGCTTACACCCATATTAAGGTTGTGAAACTGTATTCTTTTAACCTTGTCATTTTTTAAAATTTAATTCCTATTACGACCCATAAGGTCATGCGATTTACATGGAGTAAATTTTCATACATTAATATCATCATTATATGATGTAATTCATGCATTTGGATTTAGATTCTTTTTAGATTTGGTTACTGTGCTTTATTAATACTCGGTTTCCATCTATGATGGGCTTATTACCGGTCATTGAAAAGGAAAGGTACGTTGTTGCGAATAGTTGGGAATCTTGATTTAAAAACTATAATGTGGATTATAGAGGTTACCTTAAATTTCTGTTGTTGAATGTTAATGTACTATTTTAGAAAGGATATTTACGAATCCATGATTGATTTGTTGGATAGGCTATGTTTATCATAACTTATATAATCCTTATTTATATATGATGATTTTTCTTTCTTATCTTAAAATATATGTATCATATATATATATATAGGGTATATACGATTCTTAATATGACAGTTTATCTATGTTGTAAATAATGAATTGTTTGCATATCTAGCTTGATGATTTTCATAATTAATATATTTGTAGATATTTAAATTTATCCCAATTATCCTGATATGAATAGTTTTTGTTTTGAACAGGGGTTTAAGAAATAATTAAATGATATCTCTGTAGCTTAACTCGATAGGGGATACATCCCGTGTATAGTAATTTCGATTAATTGTTTACAATTTCCCTTTTGTAATACATAATATGTAGATAATATATATGAAAATAGAGTAATTACAGTGATTATGATGGATCCTTATCTATCAACCTTCATCTGTGAAATTTAGATTTGTAACCGAGTTTTTAAATAGCATGCATTTAGAATTTTAATATTGTTATATTTATCTAACTTAATCCTAATTTAGCTAGATCTATTTTAATATATGACATAAGGAATAGTTAACAGAAAATAGTTCACATATATTTAATCAATTAAGGAAACAAGTGTTTGAAAAGAAATTGAATCTACAGTAGGAAAGAATAACTAGAAATGCTTGACTCGAGTATGGATGCCTGATCTAATAAGCCTTAAATCATTAAATCTAATATTTCACAGGTATAAACAAAGTATATAAACAAATATCTAGAATTGATACATGATATATTATTGTTCTATAAGAATGCATAAAACATTTATGCTTATGAATATAGCTGCAAATCCAGGTTTAAGATAAACATCCTACTCTAATTAGAAAAATAGAATAAGAACCTGGCACCACTGCTGGGAAAACAGAAATGGAAGTTCCTCCCAACCAACTCCTAGAGCATCCAAATTACTTGCTCCAAAACCCCAGATCTTGTTCGCTGAACCACAAGAGAGAAATCCACTTAATGCACCATCTCTTTCATTATCAGATTCAATCCCCGTCCAATGTTATCCTCATGCTTGCTAATGGACATACTATTATATAGTATTTTTCCTAGGACTTGGTCATTTATGAGCTTCGTGCTCTTTTGCACTCAACTAGGAGTTGTGAACTGATTTTGGGGAAGATTCCTCCTGCACCTTGATTTCTCACTCAAAAACTATAACCACTTGTCTTTTCCTCTTTTGGATCATCAAACGCTCTTCAATAGCTATTCCACTTTTGTCCCCTTTAGTATCTTCTATTAATAAAATAATAATTTGTTACATTTGTTTTATTTTTGACTTTCTGTCAAAAATATTTGGAATAATAAAATAAAAAGTCTTAGCATAAATTAATAATAAATTATCAATTCTAGGTTTATTACACTAAGTAATATCAAGGCTACGGACTTGGTGATAATACCAAGTCAGACTTGTGAGTAATATCAAGTCATGATTCTCATAGTAGGTACCCTATGAGGTGGACCTCTAGTTATAGAAGTGAAATTGTGAGTATATCAAGTTGAACTTGTGAGTATATCAAGTTGTGATTCTCATGCAGACCCCTAGTTATAGTGGGTACCCTTGGGGTGGTCCTCCAGTTATAGAGGTGAAAATATTTTCATTTTAAAGAATAAATGTTATCTGATATATTACTAAACATGGTCATATATTTTTATTAAGTCTCCTTTATAGATTAGATACCTCTAGAGTGAATTAATTTAGCAATGACTATATGGTCCAAGAGTAATATAATATGATCATAGCACATGACAATTCTTCTAAGTATACTATGATATGATAGATAATTAATGTTAACACATCTAGACCATGCAATAAATATAAAAAGATGAGCAATAAAAGAGATAATGCATAGAAAAATCAAATTGCGAATATAATGACTAAGTGAACTCGAATTACTAAGCTTTAGTGGATGTAGCAATGTATGTATCAGTTAAATATTGTAATGTTTAGTTAAAGTTACAATGTGTGCTTCAGTTAAATTGAAAGAGAACTCGCAATGATCTCTACAAGTAAATCAATCAACATGATTCAGTTAATAATAGTTAACTAAGTGTTAAATAAATAAGGGCTAGTTGACTAAATTATTTATACTTTAGTTAAACTAAAATACGACACTTCAATTAATGAAGTGTTTGCATGACGACACTTGAGTTAAAGCACCATGACACTTATGTTACCATGTTAACTAAGTGATCATAGTTTCGGTTAGATATTGAGTTCACCTTGATGTCAGTTAAGCACTAGTTAATGTCAAAGATGAAAGACATTGTGCATATGTTATGCATGATGTATATTCCAATGCACTAGAATTATTATTCATGAAGGAAATTCACGATTTTAGTGCAAGTGTGCACAACTCTCATGCATACATTCACTATTGAATGCATGGCAGCGTATTATTGCTTTTTATTAGTGTGCTAGGAACATGGCAAGTTCATACAGTTGATCATTATTCTCTGTTGCTTAGTGTTCCCTGTTATCTAGCACCTAGGGTACCGAACAAAATCTGATATTGTATAAAAAGACATTCTCTCCAATTTATCTAATTATACTTTGAAGAATTTCTAGGTTTTTCATCCTCATTATTTTGAGGGTTTTCCCAGGGTACATCTTGTGTTGTGGATGAATGATTTATGTGATTGAATGTTCTATTGATTCTAATGTTCAGTAATTCTGCAATTAAAGTTTTAAAGTTTAAATATATTTATATTTGCTCAAAAATCAACATGGTATCAGAGCTTGGGACATGAAGGAGCTGATATTTTGTAAGAAACAAGAAGCCTACGTAGATCCTAAGGAGTTGATTAAAATTTTTGAGAGTAATATCCATTCGACCAGAAGACCTTATTGAGAGAACTTACAATTTCAACACTTGGAAGGAAAGTGTTCGCCCTAGAAAAAGTTAGGCAGAATTCAACTAGAATTATGCTCAGGAAGATAAAGAATCTAGTCAAAAGAGAACATGCGAAAGAAGAGAATATGCAACGGAAGAGAAGATGCAATGAAAGAGAAGATGCGATGTAAGAGAATCCACGACGAAAATATTGGCGATAAGAGAAGTCATGACGGAAGAAATCATGACAGAGGAAGAGAAGAGTAGTGAAAAGGACATCTCGATTGATCATGGGTAAGGATTTAGTTAGAATAAAGCATTCTTTTTGTAATAATTAATCATTGCATTTTGGGTTGATATTGCATAGAGACCTAGGATATGTCACAAGAGAAGTTTGAGAAAAATGGATCACAATAAGATGAGATGTTTCCTGGTGATAGTGAGACTGAAATTGATGGTGGACATATAAGAAGTGGAAGAATATTTCGGTCAAGAAAGAGGAGAAGGAATTTGACCAAAAGAGGAAGTTGTAGCATGACCAGAACATAGGACTACAATCTGGCGTTGCACTTTGATGAAGGTTCTTGCAATGAGGTAGAGGAATACCATCCTATACTTGAAAATGAAGAAGAAGAAGAAGCTCCAGATCCAGAGTACGAGTACACCATACCCACTACCCCATGTACATCCATGGAGGTAAGATCTAGAAACTCATCTCCCTGTGGGATTGTTAATCAAAGTAAAAATAGTCGTGGGAATAGTAGACAAGGGATTCCCACTAGCTAAGAAGTGCCTAGAATGAATATAAAGGTTGGGAATGATATTAAGTTACCAATATTGAAATGGGTTAGAAGACTCTAAGCAACATTGGTTTCTATCTGAAGTCGTGTTAACTGTGCGATAGGTCCAAGATGAAGCCATCAAGAAGGGTCAAATGATCACAACCCTTAGGGGTCAAGAATTGGATTGGTACATGAAATTATCTATGGTTCTGAAAAGAGTCCCATAGAATAAATTAGATCAAATTTGATCAGGACTAATAGATGAATTCCCAAATCCAAAATCAAAGTCACAGTAAAAAGAACTTGAACAATTTCCTACAGAATTTGTTTGGCATTTTGAGCAGATATTTAAGACGTTGATGTCCAAAGTGAGTTTCCATATGTCAAATTTTAAACACACATAATAGTTTATTGCAGCATTGTTACCACACATATGGATCCCCTTGATGCAACAGAATATTGTCTCGCAGACCGAGGCTCTCGAATTGGCTATGAAATTGAAATCCTCACCTGTTGGAGAGACTGGTGCCAAAATGATGCAAATCCAGTCACAACTAGCCAACCTTACACTACAACTTCAAGAAATTAAGAAAAGTAAGGAAGTACAAGAAGACATTTGGCGTACTACATGCAAAATAGAGGGACACCACAAAGACAATTGGACAACATATATAAATTGTGTCACATCGGTAGCACCGAGACCGATAAATACTCAAGGGATTTCTTGGTGTAGAATATTCCATAGTAGAGGCCACAGATCAAAAAAGTGTTTGTACTTAAAGATTATTTTAAGTGTGTTGGCTAGTTTATATTGCAAGTTTCTTTCAATTAATAAGTTGTGATGAGAAAGACTTCAGGGCATATAAGCTATTGCAGGAGAAAACAATTGATACTTATTCAATGAAGAATGACGAACAATTGAAGGTTGAGCGGAATCAGGTTCAATATCTGTAGGTTCAATATCATTAGATCCAATACCCTCAAAACAAATATCTGCAACAATAATACCCTCAACCTAGGGGGGGTGGAAATTTTAGAGGCCGATGACAAGGAAGAGGATTTGGTCATAGGAAAGGCCAAATTATATGGTATAGTTGTGGGCATCCCAGAAATTTTTCGAGGGACTGCACGAGACCTACTATGACATGCTTGTATTGCAAAGTTTTTTATCATACTGTTGAGAAATGTTCGTAGTTGATTGCAAAGTGGAAATTTAGGAATGTGGGGAATCCGAACCCCAATCAGAATATCAAGATTTCTATTGAACCAAGGGAACCACATATAGTTGTCATAACAAGAAGAGGTACTCCAGTGGGATCAGATCAAGAAGCACTGTATTAGAAACCACAGGTATGACCAACGACACAAATGAAAGCACCATTCAACATCCAAAAATAAGACCCTGTGGAAGAGAAGATGCATCGGAAGAGAAGTTACAACTGAAGAGAATCCATGACAAAAATATTGGCGATAAGAGAAGACACAATAGAAGAAACTGTGACAGAAGAAGAGCAGAGAATTGAAAAGGACAACTCAATTGATAATTGGTAAGGATTAAGTTAGAATAAAGCACGATTTTTGTAATAAAGCATCATTGCATTTTGGGTTGATAATGCCTATTTTTCAGTTGTAATTGAATGTACGAGAATACAAATGACATCCCATTGGCTAACAAAAATAGTCAGTATATTAGGACAGGTAGAAGATTATAAAAGGGTGAACCCAAGCAACATGTGGGATTGTTGTTGGTTATTGATTTTTTGTTAGAGAAGAGAAGACGAGAGCCGATTAGATAGAGGAATGATCCAAGTTGTGTGCAGATCGAAAGAGGAGTGAAGGAGAGAGGAAGTACCTAGACCTAAAACTTGAGAGCATGAGGGGAGGAAAGTCTATCTAAATTGTAAAGAATACCTAGAGAATATTCTATAAGTTGAGTGCACAAAAAAAAGGTGCTAATATATTTCTCATGCCAGATGAAGAGCACCTTTTTGGTTTTTCCCAGATGGGTTTCCACATTAACTATTGTCTATGTGTCTCATTAATTAATGTGTTTATGTCTGTTGCATATATTTTGTAAATAAGTAAATCAGAATGTGTCACTCTACATTTGTTTATGAAGGATCCTTCATATCCATCTGTTGCACTACTTATTGAATGAATTTGTAATAAGGTTGTCATGTTGATTAATATGGCATGTGTCGAATGATAAGTAGACTGGTATATTGAATGAAAATATAAGGGATAAGAAGTATAAACCCTAGATTCGGTCAAGTGTTGTGATAAGGTGTAACAAAATTATAAATACCCAACTAAGTGAATAAAATTGGTTCTGGAAGTTCCCCATAAGGATATCTTGGGTGAGACTACATCTGTGTCGCAGGTGTTGTTAACGGAGCCCTGCTCTGTCGGGTTGATATATGAGTCTTTTTTTATGATCGAGGATTTGAACCTGGGTTGACTGGAGGAGAAATCCAGCATTAGAGGAAATTTCAATTTAAAATGGGCCTTCCAAAAATAATACAAATTCCCTGTCATCATGTATTAGCCAATCAAAATGCTTTAAAATTAAAAAATGGAGCACCTCTTAAACAATTTTTTAATATAAATTTGGGGATAGGTATCATAAAAAAAACTACTTAAATCCGCATCCAACGAACTCTCCCGATCAAAATTTGAGTAAAAACACAGGGAGATATGTTGAAAATACGAACAAAAAAGTAGTTTTTTCTTTTCTTCCTCCAAAATTAATAAATATTATTTTATTATTTAACTATAATTTTATTAGTTTTCCTTAGGAGGCCCATTTTGAGTTGAAATTTCCTCTAATGCAAATGGTTCTATTGTTGGGCCATTAAATCATTTTAGTGGGGATATGTTGTGGATCCCGACGAAGCCGAAAATTCAAGATTGGGTGGATTCTAAGGCACTAGAATTTGCACGAAAAGAAAGTGAAGAATCTCGGATGAATCTGACTGAGTGGTTGGAACGAAACCCCTATACATATATTCATGAGATTTTCTTTTGTGAATTTCATGTTTTGTTTTATGAGTGGTTGTTGAGGCTAGCAACCCATATATTGGAGCCCTCAGCTGATCCAATGACTAAAAAGTGTTAGCAACCCCATATATCAGGAGGTTGATTTCTGGGTTGATAGTATTTTGGAAGGATACATCACTGAAATTGTTGTTGACACAAAAAAATCATACAATGAGGTGGAAAGAAAATTTTTCCAAGGGCATAGAGGTCATTATTTGAAGTCTTTAAAGGTTTGGATCAATATGCTTGTATATGAGAAAGGGATATTAAGAATGGAGACTGACGAATAAGGATTTGTGCTTAGAGACCTTGGATATGTCACAAAAGAAGTTTGAGAAAAATGGATTAGAGTAAGCTGAGATGTTTCCTGGTGATAGTGAGACTGAAATAGAAGGTCGGCCTCTAACAAGTGGAACAAGAATTCGATCAGGAAAGAAGAGAATAATTGCAACCAAAAGAGGAAGTTGTAACATGACCAGAATAGAGGACTACGATTTGGAGTCGCACTTTGATGAAGGTTCTTGCAACGAGGAATAGGAATACCAACCTATACTTGAAAAAGAGGAAGAAGAAGAAGATCCATATCCAGAGCACGTGTACACCATACCCACTACCCTGCATACATATCCAGAGGTAAGATCTAGAAACTCATCTCCATGTGGGATTGTTAATCAAAGTAACAGTATTCGTGGGAATAGTAGACAAGGGATTCCCACTAGCCAAGCAGTTCCTAGAATGAATATAATGGTCAAGAATGATATTAATTAACTAATATTTAATGAAAATGGCTTAGAAGACCTTGAGAAACATTGGTTTCTATGTGAAGTCGTGTGGACCATGTGAGAGGTCCAAGATGAAGCCATTAAGAAGGCTCAAATGATCACAACCCTTAGGGTTCAAGCATTGGATTGGTACATGAAATTCTCTGTGGTTTTGACAAGAGTCTCATAGAAAAAATTAGATCAAGTTCGAGCAGGACTAATAGATGAATTCAGAAAGCTAGATTCTGAGTTGCAGTGCATTACATAGATTAAAGAAATTAAACAATTGCCTATAGAATTTGTTTGGTATTTTGACCACAGATTTAATATGTTGATGGACAAAGTAAGTTCCTAGATGTCGGATGTTCAACACATAATGGTTTATTTCATCATTGTTACCGCACATCCGTATCCCCTTGATGCAACAGAATATTGTGTTGTATACTGAGGATATCGAATTGGATACGAAATTGGAATCCTCACATGTTTGAGAGATGAGTTTCAGAATGATGTAAATCTAGTTTTAACTAGCCAACCTTACACTGCAAATTCAAGGTATTAATAAAGGGAAGGAAGTACAAGAAGAGATTTGTTGTACCAGATGCAAAACAAAGGGACACGACAAAGACAATTGGCTGACATATATGAATTATGTCACATTGGGAGCATCGAGCCCGATAAATACTCAAGGGATTCCTTGGTGTAGAATATGCCATACTAGAGGCCACCAGTTGGAAGAGTGTTTGTACTTAAAGAAGATTGTAAGTGCATCGGCTAGTTTATAATGCAAGTTTTTCCAATCGGTAGACCATGATTAGAAATACTCAAGGGAATATTAGTTGTTTCATGAGAAAACAATTGATACTTATTTAATGAAGAATGAGGAACAATTGTAGGTTGAGTAGACTTAGGTTCAATATCTACGAGTTCAATATCCTCAGAACCAATACCGTCGGAACCAATATCCTTAACAACAATACCCTCAACCCATGGGGGGTATAAATTTTAGAGGTCGAGGACAAGGAGGGGGATTGGTCGCAGCAGAGGCGAAATTATATGTTATAATTGTGGGAATCCCAGAAAATTTTCTAGGGATAGCAGGAGTCCTACTATGACATGCTTGTATTGCCAAGATTTTGATCATACTATCGAGAAATGTTCGTTGTTGATTGTGAAGTGGTGGGTTAGGAACGTGGGAAATATGAATCCACCGTAGAATCACAATCCGAACCCAAATCATAATATCTAGAAGATTTATGTTGAACCAAGGGAACCACAGATAGTTTTCGTAACAAGAAGAGGTACTCCAGTGGGAGCAGAACAAGAAGCATTGTATGGGAAATCGCAGGTGCGACCAACGACACAAAGGAAAGTACCATTCGGCATCCAAAAAGAAGACCCTATGGAAGAGAAGATGTGACGGAAGAGAATCCATGATGAAAATATTGGCGATAAGAGAATCCGTGATGGAAGAAACCATGACAGAAGAATATCAAAGGAGTGAAAAGGACAACTTGATTGATCGTGGGTAAGGAGTTAGTTATAATAAAGAAAGATTTTTTTCATAAATAATCATTGCATTTTGGGTCGATGGTGCCTATTTTTCAGTTGTAATTGCATGTACGAGAATAGAAATGACATCATGTCGACTAACAGAAAAGAGTCAGTTGATTAGGATGGGTAGAAGCTTATAAAAGGGTGAACCTAAGCAGTGTGTGGGACTGTTGTTGGTTATTGATTGTTTGTTAGAGAAGAGAAGACGAGACTCGATTAACTAGAGGAATGATCTAGGTTGTGTGCAGATCGATAGAGGATTGAAGGAGAGAGGAAGCACCTAGACCAAAAACCTAAGATCATGAAGGGAGAGAAGTCTATCTAAATTGTAAAGAATACCTAGAGAAGAGTCTGCAATCTAAGTGCACAGAAAAAAGGTGCTAATATGTTTATCATGCCAGATGAAGAGCACATTTGTGGTTTTTCCCAAATTGGTTTCCACGTTGACTTTTGTCTCGGTGTATCATTGATTAATGTGTTTATGTATGTTGCATCTATGTTGTAAATAAGTAAATCTAAATGTGCCCCTCTGCATTTTTTTATTAAGTATCCTTCATATGCATCTGCGGCACTGCTTATTGAATGAATTTGTAATAAGGATGTTATGTTGATTATTATGACATGTTTCGACTGATAAGTAGACTAGTATCTTGAATGAAAATATAAGGGATAATCCCTGTTGAAATATTGTAACTTCGAAGAATATTCTATATGTATCTTTTTGTGGTCCCCGAGGGTCCTATCGGGAGAACCACTTGTATTACTTTGTATCCCGATGCTTCTAATCAGAAGAACTAATAAGAGTCATGAGGTAGTCCCCTATAATTGTAAAGGTGGGTCATTAGTACCCCAGTGTGGTTACTTGAGCCTACATGTGTAACTCAAGATTACATGATTAACTCGAGCCTACATGTCAGATGAGTTAATTAAATTGAATGGATGAATATAAATAGAGGTGTGGCGCTCCTCATTTGGACACACACACTCTCACTTGTGTAGCGCATTAGTGGAGAAGAGAAGAGTAGCAGGAGAAGGAGGAGGATCAGGATTTGATCTCCTTGATAGTTTTATCTTTTACCTTTTTGGGGCATCTATATTGAAGGAAGCTTTTGCTAGGTTTTTCCCATGAGCGTTTTCCCAGGATAAATCTGTGTTGTTCTTGTGATGTTGTTTCTTTCAGTGATCCTGTTTATATGCTTTTCTTATGAAAATGAATGAAATACTGATGTTCTATCTTAGCATATGAAAATTTAACATGGTATCAGAGCTAACCTGAAAAGGATAGCTTTCACAAGGTGAAATAGCTCTCTCTCCCCGGAAGAAATTAGGGTTTTCAGGAAAAATTTTGAGTCTCAAAAAATTGATTGCATGGAAAGTTGCGCCCTCCCAGAGTGCATCTTTTGAGCCTGGAATCATAGTTTTTGGATGTGTGAGTCTCCAAAAAATTCAAACCCTAGTTTGACAGCTATCCCAGAAAACTGTTGAACCAGAAAAACTGCAGAAGCTAAATCTTGCAAGTCTGATTTGAAAGGTGAAGAATTGAAATCTCCATAATCCAAGCACACCAGTCAAATCACCTCATTCAAGTGCATCTCCTGGTAAGTTCAGTTTCTCATTTCGCAAAAATTTCAATTTTTTGTGATTTTCTGACAAGATGGCCCCGAGCACTAAGCTTGAGGATAAGCTAGAAGGCATAGAGAATTTCTGAGCATGGAAATACAGGATTGGTCTCATTCTCCAAGAGAATGATCTTTATAATTATGTCAAAGAAGAAGTCTCAGAACCTGAAGAAGCTAAAGCCAAGGAGAAGCAAAAAAAGGATATGATTAGGGCACAAAGGATTATTGCTGAGTCCATTAAGGATCACTTGATTCCTCAAGTGTCATCCAAGAAGACTCCAAAAGAAATGTATAATGCCCTTTCTAGAATGTTTGAGGGAAGAAACATCTATAGGAAGATGAATCTAAGAGCTCAACTGAAGAGTACCAAGATGAGTCATGGAGAATCCATCCAAGACTACTTCACAAGGGTTTCTCAGATCAAAGAGCAACTAGAAGTTGTTGGAGATAAGCTTGATGAAGATGAATTGGTTATGACTACTCTCAATGGTCTTACTAGACCCAGAATATCCTTCATCCAGATGATGTGTGCCAGAAAATAAAGCATGATGTTTGAAGTAGTATGGGAAGACTGCATTCAGGAAGAGACTAGAGTGGCAAATAGAGAAGCCTTACTAAAAGAGGATGATCAAGCTCTAGCCACTCATACCAAGAAAAGAAGAAGGAATCAACCCATCTTCAAGAATGGAAACCACAAAGAGCATCTACCTCCCAGAAGGTTCCAAAGATCAAGAGAAAACAAGGACTACTCTGGTTTTCAGTGTTTCCATTGTGACAAGATAGGACACATTGCTAGGAATTGTCCTATGAAGAAGCAAGAATATAAGAAGAGGATCAACAACAACAAAATATATCATGCTCATCTAGCTGAAGATGAGGATGAAGAAGAAGGAGGAGGACAAGGACCTCCAAGAAAGCAAGCAAGAGAAGAAGATGCAGAAGAGTATGTGCTATTCTCTGCACTCTCTGGTTCTATAACACCTGGAGAAGACACTTGGCTGATTGATAGTGGTGCTTCAAACACATTATGGGAAAAAAGAATACTCTATCCAAATTTGAAGAAAGGAGCTCTCCTTAGAAGGTATCACTAGGAGATTACTATCAATATCCGAT
>LPNX010135098.1:1742052-1783848 GCA_001517045.1 Pseudotsuga menziesii | reverse complement strand
GTATGTGGTCCAATGTCTTCTACATCCTTAAGTGGCTTTGAATATTATATCACATTCATTGATTACTTTTCAAGAAAGACTTGGATATACTTCTTGAAAGAAAAGAATGAAGTGTTTAATAAATTCAAGGAGTTCAAAGCCTTGATAGAGAATCTTTCAGACAAGAAGATAAAGACACTCCAATTAGACAATGGAGGAGAACATACCTCAAAAGAGTTTGAAGATTTTTGCAAAGATGCCGTAATCAAGAGGGAACTAACTACTCCCTACAATCCACAACAGAATGGGGTTGCAGAAAGAAAGAATAGAACCATCATGGAGGCAGTGAAGACAATGATATATGATCAAGATCTTCTAATGCATCTATGGGCAGAAGCAGCAATAACTGCTGTGTATGTACATAATAGAATATCTCACAGTGCTCTTGGGTTCAAGACTCCAGAAGAGATGTTCACAGGAAAGAAGCCTGAGGTAAGTCACCTCAAAATATTTGGTTGTCCAGTATATATTCATATACCAAAAGAGAAAAGAACCAAGTTAGATCCTTCCGGAAAGAAGGGGATATTTGTTGGATATTGTGAAGTATCCAAAGCATTTAGAATTTACATTCTTGGATTCCATCGCATGGAAATCAGTCGAGATGTGACATTTGATGAAGAGGCATCCCTCAAGAGATCTAGGAAGTGCCAACATGAAGAAGTGTATGAAGAAGAGACACCTCCTAGAAATGAGGAAACTACATATCTCCCTGAAGAAGAAGTTCCTAAAGAACATGACATGGCAGAACCACAAGAACCCCCTATGATGGAGATATCAAGAAAGAGAAAGCCTTCTTGGAAAAGAGAAATTATACATGAGGCAGAAAGATATGGAGCTCCTAAAGGCTCCACAAGGGAAAGGAAGAAACCTAAGACCTTTTCCAACTATGTAGCCTTGATGTGTGATCTTGTAGATCAAGAACCTACAAACTATGAAGAAGCAGTATAGAAGAAAGAATGGAAAGAAGCAATGACTGAAGAATACCAGTCAATAATGAAGAATGATGTATGGGATATAGTTCCCAAACCAGAAGGAAAGAGTATAGTATCCTCCAAATGGATATACAAAATAAAGCATGCAGCTGATGGAAATATCGAGAAGTATAAAGCAAGATTTGTGGCCGGAGGTTTCTCTCAAAAAGAGGGAATTGATTATGAAGAAACAGTTTCCCTAGTAGAATGGTATAATTCAATTAGAGCTATCATGGCACTTGCATCCATAATGAAGTGGGACTTACACTAGGTGGATGTGAAAACAGCCTTTTTGAATGGTGTGATCAAAGAAGAAGTATACATAGAACAACCACAAGGATTTGAAGTTGAAGATAGAAATACTCATTAGAGAGAATTTGAGGTCAAAAATGGGCCTCAAAAGGACCAAAATGTACTATAAAAATCAACCAATTACATTCTAGTAGATGACATCATCCCCCATGGTTGAGGTGGCATTGCATGAGTTAAGAATGCTTATTTGTCACATTTTCAATGATGGATGAAAACCCATAGTTAACCAAGGTAGTGGTACAAGTATTTTTAAGTCATAAAGTGAAGTACTCACAATAAAAGTCATTTCACACTTTCTCATAAAATAATATTATTGTCATTTTCAAGTAAAGTACTCATAATTCATAAAAATGTCTTTTCACATTTTTTTATAAAATATTATATTGTCATTTTTATGTTTTTTAATTTTAAATTATATATTCACTCAATTGTATTTAATATCATAATGTCAAACTAATATATATATTTATATATAATCTTGTCCTTTTAAATTAAATTAAATTCATGAATGATATTTATATGAAAAAAATATGTTTATTCATATAAATTAAATTAATTTTTGTTTAATTTTATTTACAAGTTCAAGACAAATAAATGCTAAAGGACAATAAATTTTTGGGAATTTACAATGAATCTTAGTCACATCATTGTAAAGTTATTTTATTAATTTTATTTATAGTCAATTTAGAAAAGTAACTCAACCATGGTTATTTATATTGTACATAAAAAGTAGTGTAGGAGGTGAGTTGTCATATATACCTACCCCATAAAACCCTTAACTCATAATATTTTAATATATATTATATTTTTGTAGTACATCTCTTAGGAGGCCCATTTTTCGCCTCAAATTCTCTCTAATGCACATATGCAAGTTGAAGAAGGCCTTGTATGGCCTGAAACAAGCTCCTCGAGCTTGGTATGAAAGGATAAATAGTTTCCTATCAAGCATGGGTTTCACCAAGAGAAAAGTTGATCCTAACCTTTATCTTAAGGTTGTAAAAGATGAACCTGTCATCCTACTGTTATATGTGGATGACTTATTCTTGACAGGGAGTGAGAAACAGATTATGGAAAGCAAGAATAAACTAGCAAAATAATTTGAGATGAAAGACCTTGGATTGATGCATTATTTCCTAGGTCTGGAAGTATGGAAAAGTACAGAAGGAATCTTTCTCAACCAGGGAAAGTATGCGGTAGAGATATTGAAAAGATTCAATATGTTGGAATGCAAAGCCATGGCCACACCCATGGACTCCAACCTGAAGCTGTTGGCTGATGACTCATCAGAGTTAGTGGATGTGACCCAATACAGGCAAATCATTGGGTCATTGATGTACTTAACAAATACCAGTCCAGAAATTTGTTTTGCTGTGAACACCTTGAGTCAATATCTTGTTCAACTAAGACGGGTTCACGTAGTAGCTGCAAAACATGTAATGAGATATCTGAAAGGGACGATAGACTTTGGTATATACTATGATGGTAGTCATGAGTATATATTGTATGGCTATACAGATGCATATTGGGCTGGAAGTGTCTCAAACAAAAAAAGCACATCAGGTGGATGTTATAGTCTGGTATCTGCTATGATTTCATGGTTTAGCAGAAAGTAGTCTAGTGTTGCTCTAAGCACAACCGAAGTAGAATATATAGTAGCTTGCTCTGCTAGTTATGAAGCCATATGGCTACAAAAGCTGATGTCAGGTTTATTCAACCTAGATTTGGATACTACCATGATTCTATGTGACAATCAAAGTTGTATAAAGATGACAGAGAACCCAGTATTCCACGATAGATCGAAGCACATAGAAATCAGGTATTTCTACATTCGAGATATGATGCAGAAGGGAGCCATAAAGCTCCAATATGTGAGTACTGATGAACAAGTTGTTGATGTGCTGATGAAGCCTCTGTCTCGAGTAAAGTTCGAACACTTTTGAGACAAGCTTGGTGTGGTTCGGAAGGACCTTCCTTGAAAGGGGGAGTAGTGATGTTGCAGTGGGATTGTATCATCCCTGGGCACCTACCCTAAAGTGATCCGATGACCTTGGTCCTCGAGAATGAAGAGGGATTGTATCATCCTGGGACATCTATCCAGAATAGATCCGGTGATTCAGTCCTTGAGAATGTGATGGGATTGCATCATCCCTGAACTTCGATTCAAAATGTATCCAGAGGTCTCAACCTCCGTGAAAGTGCTGGATTGCATCATCCCTGAACCTCGGTTCAAAATGTATCCGTAGGTCTTGGCCCCCATGAATGTGGTGGGATTGCATCATCCCTGAACTTTGGTTCAAAATGTATCTGGAGGTCTCGGACCCCATGAAAGTGGCGGATTGCATCATCCCTGAACCTCGGTTCAAAATGTATCCGGAGGTCTTGGCCCCCATGAATTTGGTGGGATTGCATCATCCCTGAACTTCGGTTCAAAATGTATCCGGAGGTCTCGGCCCCCGTGAAAGTGGTGGATTGCATCATCCCTGAACCTCAGTCCAAAATGTATCCGGAGGTCTCGGCCCCCATGAAAGTGGTGGATTGCATCATCTTTGAACCTCGGTTCAAAATGTATCTGGAGGTCTCAGCCCCCATGAATGTGGTGGGATTGCATCATCCCTGAACCTCGGTTCAAAATGTATCCAGATATTTTGGTCCCCGTGAAAGTGGTAGGATTGTATCATCCCTGGACTTAGGTCCAAAATTGATCCAAAGAATTTTGTCTTCATGTTGTGGATTGCAGGTTGTTGATGATGATGAGGACGTACTAATCGAAAGATTAGAGTATGATGATGATGATGTTGTTGTTCGAAAGATCATAGTATGATGATGATGTTGCTGTTCGAAAGATCAGAGTATGATGATGATGTTGATGTTCAAAAGATCAGAGTATGATGATGATGATGTTGCTGATCAAAAGGTCAAAGCGCTGAAGATGATGTTACGAATCGAAAGATCAAAGTGCCGAAGATGATGTTGCTAATTGAAAGGTCAAAGTGTTGAAGATGATGTTGCCAATCGAAAGGTCAAAGCGCTAAAGATGTTGCTATTGATCAAAAGGTCAAAGATGTTGCTGATCGAAGCAGTCAAATATTGTTGCTGATCAAAGAGGTCAAAGATTGTTGTTGATCGAAGTAGTCAAATATTGTTGCTGATCGAAGCGGTCAAATATTGTTGCTAATCAAAGCGGTCAAAGTGTTGATGTTGTTGAAGACTGAAGATTGATTATGAAGACTACATGATGTTGAAAAGCTTCCAATGATTTATAGATGTGTTACCTTGATGATGTTGATGATGTCCTATCTCTCTCTCTCTCTCTCTCTCTCTTTATTGTTGTTGTTGATGTTGTTGTAGAATACCCTTCTTGTTAAGGGGGAGTGTTGAAATATTGTAACTTTGAAGAATATTCTATATGTATCTTTTTGTGGTCACCGAGGGTCCTATCAGGAGAACCACTTGTATTACTTTGTATCCCGATGCTTCTAATCGAAAGAACTAATAAGAGTCATGAGGTAGTCCCCTCTAATTGTAAAGGTGGGTCATTAACACCCCAGTTTGGTTGCTTGAGCCTACATGTGTAACTCGAGCCTACATGATTAACTCAAGCCTACATGTCGAATGAGTTAATTAAAGTGAACGGATGAATATAAATAGAGGTGTGGCGCTCCTTATTTGGACACACACACTCTCACTTGTGTAGAGCATTAGTGGAGAAGAGAAGAGTAGCAAGAGAAGGAAGAGGATGAGGCTTTGATCTCCTTGTTGGTTTTATCTTTTACCTTTTTGGGGCATCTATATTGAGGAAGCTTTTGCTAGGTTTTTCCCTTTAGGGTTTTCCCAAGATAAATCTGTGTTGTTATTGTGATGTTGTTTCTTTCAGTGATCATGTTTATATGATTTTGTTATGAAAATGAAATGAAATACTGATGTTCTAGCTTAGCATATAAAAATTTAACAATCCCCACCTAACTGCAAAAACCTGGTTTTGGCAGTTCCCCATAAGGATATATTGGGTGAGATTGCATTTGCATCGCAGGTATTATCGACTAATCCCTCCTCTGTCGAGTTGATATCTGGGTCTTTGTTGACAACTGAGGATCTAAACCTAGGTCGACTGGAGGAGAAAGACAACAAATGGTGTTGTTTTTGGGACCGTAAATCATTTAAGTCGAGATATATTGTGGATCCTGATGAAGCCAAAAATTCAAGATTGGGTGGATTCTAAGGCACTAATTGCATGAAAAGAAAGCAAAGAATATAGTTTGAATCTGACTGAGTGGTTGGAGCGATACCTCTATACATATATTCATGATATTTTCTTTTGTGAATTTCATGTTTTGTTGTATGAGTGGTTATTGAGACTAGCAACCCAGTGGAGAAAATTTCAAGGGGGAGAACAAATAGATTGGAGCCCTCGATTGATCCAACGACGGAAAAGTGTTGGAAACCCCATATCTCGGGCGGTTGAATTCTGGGTTGACAGTAATTTGGAAGGATACATCACTGAAATTGTTGTCAACACGAAAAAATCATACAATGAGGCAGAAAGAAAATTTTCCCAAGGGCCTATAGTTCATTATTTGAAGTCTTTAAAGGTTTGGATCAAGATGCTTGTATACAAGAAAGGGATGTTAAGAAATGAGTTTGACGAATAAGGATTTATGCATAGAGATCTAGGATATGTCACTAGAGAAGTTTGAGAAAAATGGAGCAGAGTAAGTTGATATGTTTCTTGGTGATAATGAGACTGAAATTGAAGGTGGACGTTTAAGAATTGGAAGAATATTTCGGTTGGGAAAGACAAGAAGGACTGCGACCAAAAGAGGAAGTTGTAGCATGATCGAAGCTTAGGACTACGATTTGGTGTCACACTTTGATGAAGGTTCTTGTGATAAGGAAGAGGAATACTAGCCTATTCTTGAAAAACAGAAAGAAGAAGAAGCTCCAAATCTAGAGTGTGAGTACACCATACCCACTACCCCGTGTACATCCCTAGAGGTAATACCTAGAAACTTATCTCCCTATGGGATTGTTAATTAAAGTAACAGTAACGGTGGGAATAGTAGACAAGGGATTCCCACTAGCCAAGTAGTTCCTAGAATAAATCTAATTGTTGGGAATGATATTAAGTTACCAATATTTAATGGAAATTTGTTAGAAGACCTTGAGAAACATTGGTTTCTATGTGAAGCCCTGTGGACCGTGCGAGAGGTCCAAGATGAAGCCATCAAGAAGGATCAAATGACAAAAACCCTTAGGGGTCAAGCATTGGATTGGTACATCAAATTCTATGTGGTTCCAAGAATATTCTCATAGAAACCATGAAATCAAGTTCGAGCAAGACTAATAGATGAATTCAAAAATCCCAAATATGAGTCGCAGTGCATTACAGAGATTAAAGAAATTAAACATTTTCCTACAAAATCTATTTGGGATTTCGACTAAAGATTTATTATGTTGAGGGCCATAGTAAGTTTCCATATGTTATATGTTCAACACACATAATGGTTTATTACAACATTGTTACCGCACATCTGGATCCCCTTGATGTAACAGAAGATTGTTTCGCAGACCGAGGATCTTGAATTCACTATGAAATTGGAATCATCACCTATTAGAGAGACTGGTGTCAGAATGATGCAAATTCAGTCCCAACTAGCCAACTTTACATTGCAACTTCAAGATATTGAGAAAGGGAAGGAAGTACAAGAATATATCTAGTGTACTAGATGCAGAACATAGGGACACCACAAAGACAATTGGATGACATATATGAATTATGTCGCATGAGGAGCATCGAGCCCGATAAATACTCAAGGGATGATTTGGTGTATAATATGTCAGACTAGATGCCACCGGTCGAAAGAGTGTTTGTACTTAAATAATATTGTAAGTGTGTTGGCTAGTTTATATTACAAGTTTTGTCAATCAGTAGGCCACGATGAGAAATACTGCAAGGCATATCAGTTGTTGCAGGAGAAAACAATTAATACTTATTTAATGAAGAATGACGAACAATTGTAGGCTGAGTGGACTCAAGTTCGATATCTGCAGGTTCAATATCCTTAGAACCAATACCCTCAAAACCAGTATCCAAAACAACAATACCCTCAACCTAGAGGGTGGAAATTTTAGAGATCGAGGACAAGGAGGAGGACTTGGTCACAGGAGAGGACAAATTACATGTTATAATTGTGGGTAGACCAAACATTTTTCTAGGGACTACACAAGTCCTACTACGACATGCTTGTATTTTAAATATTTTGATCATATTATCGATCAATTTCCACAGTTTATTGTGAAGTGGAAGGATAGGAATGTGGGAAATCTGAATCCACCGTAGAATCCCAATATGAACCCCAATCAAAATATCCAAAATATTTTTGTTGAACTAAGGGAACCACATATAGTTGTCGTAACAAGAGAAGGTACTCCAACAGGAGCATATTAAGAAGGATTGTAAGGGAAACCGTAGGTGCGACTAGTGGCACAAAGGAAAGAACCATTCGATGTCCAAAAATAAATGGAAGTATTCTTGGTCACATGACAAGAATTCATCGACAAAAATCAAGTGTCAACTTGAAGAAGACCAATATTGGAGATGCCTAAAAGATCTGACCAGCTACTCCGAAAGCAACTGGCCAGCATAGTTAGTAAACTAAAATGATTCTTTAAAATTCTCTTAACGGTAATACAAGATAAATATGTTGTCATATAATTGGCATATTTGATAGAAGAACCCCAAGAAGAGGTGCGACTAGAAAAATGGGTTAATCATATCGGCAAAATACTGAAGAGTGCTCACGAACTGAAGATGACAGCACAAATAGGAGATTATGATATGGATTGTATGATTATGTAGTTGGGATATGATGTCAACATTTCGACTAGACAAACATGTGAAAACAAGGGAAATCCGAGACTCATATGATCTCATTTCCAACTCTGATTAGCGAATCAGTCAAAGGCTCTACTATCGGTCGACTGACTCAAGTTCCTATTGAGATAGAAGGCCTTAAAACTTATGTTGATTTCAAATCGAATGACATTGTGGACAATACAAATCCATATACCGCACTTCTAGTGATTGACTAGGCAATTGATAATCAAACAATTATAGATTTTAAGAAAAATAATCTTAACATTTGAAGATTCAGAGATAAGGGTGTTCACACCAATTGATCCACTAGAAGGACAAAGATACATAGAGCAAGTTAATAGTGAAGTAAAAGGAGATTATATAGACCATATTTATAGCATCACTTCTACAATGTATTACTATGTAAATCTATTAGCTGACGAAAAGTTGGTGAAGTGTTAGTTCCTATACATCAGATTCTGGAGAAGCCTTGGAAAACTAGCAAAACCAATTGCATGAATTATCGATGAGAATATGTGCAAGAATTACACATTTTATGTGACAGGTAAGTAGTGAGGAAAGTGAGCTTCCCACATATGAAAAATTACCTAACCTGACATCTTTTCTAACAGAATTTGAAGAAAAAGTTACAGAACATCGATGCTTATCCTCTCTGGACTTTGCACTGAAATTTACACCTACCAGATGGTAGGTCGCACATAAACAATCTATCTTAGACTGGACTCATTGCCATAAATTGATGGAGATCCAATTTGGAGAGAAGATCAGTTATAATGGTCAGAAGTACACAGGATTGACTAATCTTGTTGAGCACATTGAGTACTATCATGCGGCCTGGGAGGCATGGCTATAACAAGAATGGGTTCATAATTTTGTACATACATTGGATTTCATACCAAGGAAATTGTACACGTCGATTAACCTGAGACGAGCAACTCTTGAATGGGATGAAATAGCTTCTATATTTACAAACACATTCGAGTTTGTCGATGTCCATCCTTCTATTGATGTTGTGTTGCAAGTGATTAAGACAAATATATTTAAAGATATCCCTATGTCGACGTCAAATTTTAATCAGAGTAGTATGATAGTCTAGCACTTGATGGATTGCTATAATGTGATGGGTGGACCTGATAATTATGACACATAAGAAATGGACATCCCTGAATCTAAAGGTACTCACACGGTGGAGGGATTTGGTATTTCAAGTAACTAGTTCCTAAATCCATTAAAAAATAAGAAATTAAACATTGGATCTCTAGAGAATGCCAAGTTCACCAATATTGGGGATTATTAGGATGTTGAAATTGTTGGGAGGATCACATACTTACTACATGAATTCCACGATCTGTCCCCTACAAAATTTTCAGATATGAAGGAGATATTGGAGACCTGAAGAGATGAAGATATCGTGAAAACCTGACACAAGGCCTTTGAAGTAGCGACCATACTAGCTGAATCTGTGGTATAAAGAAAAGGTCAAGACTGAATTAGATTGAATGCTAGATCCGAGTATCATATAACTTGTTGAAGAATCAGAATGGATCATCCTAATAGTAGTGCATGATAAGAAGACTATCAGTGAAGTATGCATCTATGTTGACCTAAGAAAGTTGAATGATGCCTGCCAATATGACCCGTTTCCGACTCTGTTTACAGATGAGGTATTAGAAAGTGTTAAGGGTCAAGAAGTTAACTATTTTACTAATGGGTTGTATGGCTACCATTATATCAAAATCGCAAAGGAATATTGACACAAGACAACCTTTGCGATGGAGTGGGGATGTTTTCAATACACAATCATTCCCTTTGGACTCAAGGATGCTTCTGCTATCTTTTCCATGGTAGTAGTGGCTGCTTTCAAGGATTTTATTCATATGTTTCTTAAGGTCTACTTCGATGACTGGAAGGTGTTTGGGATCATAAGGGATCACATTGAGATCCTCATAATGATTCCAGAACAGTGTCAACAGTATCAAATCTAGTTGAATTTAAAGAAATGCATATTTTTTTCCTCGTTTGGAATTATGTTGGGCCATGCAGTTTGTCGCGATGGAATCCTGGTTGACCTTGCTAAAATTGTGATTATTGTCGACCTACTAGCCCCTGCAATAGTGAAGCAGTTGAGAACGACATTTGGACATACAGGATACTATAGAAAATTTATCAAAGGATATGCAGAGGTAATTGCTCCAATGGAAAAAATGTTAAAAAAGGACATTAAGTTCGAGTGGAGGGAAAAATGCAAAGAAATTCTGGATCTCCTGAAGAAAAATATGGTCACGAAACCCATACTAGTTTTTTTCGATATATCATCTATCACACTCAATGTTATACTAGTGCATCCTAGCGAAGGATCCATTGACCATCATATTTCCTTTGCTAGCAGAAAATTGTCAACAACATAGAAGAATTACACTATGACTAAAAGAGAAGGCTTAGCTATGGNGGGGGGGGGGGGGGGGACAGATTTGTTAGTGGCTCCTTGATGCAGGAGCATCGTGGAATGCCAACAATGTGATGAGTTGGTCACATGTTGTGGCATAATTTTGGTTTTTCTTCTGAGTCATAGTTTGTTAGCATTGGTAGGAATGATTGCAGATCATGACTCCCTGCAAGGAGATCAAGCCATAGGTTGTTTGTTGTGACAGGGACGTTTCATCATGCTTTGTAGTTGTTTGTTTTCAGTTGTAGGACCACTCGATGGGGGAGGTAATAGTTTAGCTTAAATAGGAAGGTTAGAGAAGTGTGAGGGGTTTTTCTCTTCAGTGTGAGAATTCCAATTTGCAGAGAGAATGACAGACCTACATTTGATTCCACTTGTAAATATTTTGAAAAGACTGAAGAAGGAGAGTCAAGTTGTGTGTTTTTCTATTGCTTAATAGAAGTATTAGTTGTGTGTTTGCAGTGTTGTTAGCCTATATGCACGCGTTGTGTGAACGGTGTATCCGTGAAGAGCCAACTTCGGTGCTTTTCTGAACATCTGTGTATTTATGTGAAATTGTTGATTCACACATTAAATCATTGCTTGAATAGTTGAAATAGGTCGTAGATGCATGAATAGAAGTGTTAGGCTAATGAATCATGAAGATCGAAGACTGGATTCATCAATCCTCTGATCAATCAGCACAAAACATAGATTGTCTGCCATTAACGTGTCTTTCCAAGAATGGAAGGCGGGGATTGAATCCACAGAAGAAGATCTGACGGTCTAGGAAAGATCCACAATAGAATTTGTGAGTACGATAATGGATCTACAAATATCTATGATATCCGCATCAAGGAGTATATCGATGGTCGTGGTGAAGGCCGCACAGATCAAACAGTTGTAAAAATATTGCAGGAGAAAAATTGTCGAAGACAAGTTGCAGGGAACAACTTGGAAAGTTGACATCTTGGATCCCGCATCCCCCAACCTACATGCGAAAATCATGTTGCAGAAAATTTGTTGTAGAAAAAGAGTTGTGGGAAAGTTCTTGCGGGAAGGAAGTTGCGGGGAGGTAATTTTAGAGCCGAATTTGGCTGAGGGCTAAATTTGGTAACCCTTTCTAAGTGTAGGAGCGACCAAATCTTGTAATTTCTGGTTGGGTTGGTTGTAGTTGATCCGACCTACACCAATTTTGGTATTAGAGTGAGGAGAAGCTCATGTGAGAAAGAAGTGTAGAAGTAGAAGCCTAGAAGGATCAAAGAAGAGTGCTCAAGAGGTTCTAGATAGAGTACCAACGTTACCAAAATACCAAGTATAGAGAAGGGGCTTGGTGAGGTAAGTTGTAGCATTGTGAAAGAGAAATTGTATTGCATAGGATTAGTGCAAGAGGATGGTTGCACACATAGACAGAGCAAGAGGTCTTGACATAGGTCGAGCAGCGGTGAATGCAGAAGTTATGGAGGAAATGAGGGAGCTACGAGCATGTCTGGAAGCCATGGAGACAGACATACGAAGAGACCCAGAAGCAAGGGATGTAAGTGAACCTGAAGATGAATAGCAAAAAGAATAAGCTGCAACTATACAGGAAACACCTGAGCTAAGGTATTTAAGATCGATTCTAGGAGAAACTTCAATGCCGAAGCCTGAGTTGTCTACCTATGATGGAAGTCTCATTTCTGAGCATCTCATTGACTGGATCAGTGGGATGGATAAGTACTTTCAGTACAATGATATTGAAGAATACAAGAGAGTCAGATTGGTTGTGATAAGGTTGAAAGGGCATGCATCCTTATGGTGGAATAGTGTGCAAGCAGAAAGAAGGAGGAAGAATCAGTCATTGATAAAGTGTTGGGATAGGATGGTAGAAAAGATGAGGGCTAAGTTCTTTCCCAAAAATTACCAGTTAATTCTGTATAGATAGGTACAAAACCTTAGACAAATATTGTTAACAGTGAGAGAGTACACTGAAGAGTTCTACAAAGTAAACCTAAGGGCAGGATACGTGGAAGAGTCAGCAGAAAAGGCTGTTAGATATGTCAATGGTATAAGGATGGATATCCAAGAAGAGATTAGCATGATATCACCTGGAACAATGGAGGAGGTGTATCAATGTGCCTTAAGGGTAGAAGAAAATATAGTGAGGAAGTAGAGCTTCAACAGAGGTCAAGCTTCAACTAGAGGAAGAGGACAAGCAGCTGGAAGAGGAATATTTGGAGCACAGAGGGGAGAGTCCAGTAACTCTAACCTGCAAGAGCAGCATGGTAGAGGAGGTGACTCTATCAGAAGAGGACCTTACCAAGGAGGTAGAGGTGGAGAAATAGGCATAGGAACAGTTTATAGGTGCTACCAATGCAACCAATTGGGGCATAGATCATTTGAATGTCCAGGGAAGGAAGACGTAGGACAGAGAGGAGCCTATGTAGCTCAGAATGAGAACCAACAAGAACAGTCGATAGTGGCAAAACATTTTCCAGATACATGAGAGGCTTTGATGATGAATAAGGTCTTGTTGAATCCTGAGAAGGAGAAAGAAGAGCCTGCTCAAAGAAAATATTTATTCAGGAACACGTGTAAAGTCCAAGGGAAGTGTTGTAAGATGGTGATTGATAGTGGGAGCACTAACAATATTGTTTCCACAGAGATGGTGGAGAAGTTGAGTTTAAAGAGGACCAAGCATCATGTTCCATACAAAGTATCTTGGTTACATAAAGGACATAAAATCTTGGTAAGTGAGCAGTGTGAAGTTTATTTCCAAATAGGTCCATATAAGGACAAGATTATGTGTGATGTTATTCCCATGGATGTTTGTCATATACTGTTAGGAAGATCGTGTCAATTTTATAAGAAAGTGATTTGTGATCATAGGAGTAACTGTCATAGTTTTGAGCAGAATGGGATAAGACATGTACTTCACCCTTTACAAGAAGGTGGTACAGCAAGACAATCAGCACCCAACTTCCTGATGTTGTCAGAAAAAAAGAATATTTGCAATAGATTGAGAAGGAAGAGTTGAAATATGTTGTAGTATGCAAACCAAGAGCAATGACAATGAAGACTAATGTGACAGATCTACCTGAGGAGATTCAGGAGATGTTGAGTGAGTTTAGTGACATCTTGGTGGATGATTTACCCAATGAGTTACCACCAAGGAGGGATATAAGCCATCAAATTGATTTTATTCCACGAGCCATTTTACCAAACAAGGTAGCGTATAGGTTGACACCTCAAGAGAATGAAGAAGTGAGGAGACAGGTCCAAGGATTGTTGGACAAAGGATTGGTCCGGAAGAATCTGAGTCCATGTGCAGTACCAGCAGTATTGACACCAAAGAAGGATGGTGAGTGGAGGATGTGTACTGACTCTAGAGTAATTAACAAGATTACTATCACATATAGGTTTCCATTACCAAGGATGGATGACATGATGGATTTCTTAAGTGGGGAAATGTGATTTTCGAAACTAGATTTGAAGAGTGGGTATCATCATATCAAAATCGGAGAAGGAGATGAGTGGAAGATAGCCTTTAAGACAAATGATGGGTTGTATGAGTGGTTGGTCATGCCATTTGGATTGTCCAATGCACCAAGCACTTTTATGAGATTGATGAATGAAGTCTTGAGATATTTCATAGGTAAGTTTGTGATAGTTTACCTTGATGACATTTTGGTTTTTAGCCAAACAAAAGAAGAGCATCTGAAGCATCTAAGATATGTTTTAGAGAGGCTGCAACAGGAAAATTTACTAGTAAATGTGAAGAAGTGTACATTTATGAAGCCAGAGCTAGTATATTTAGGTTTTGTTATCTCAAGAGATGGGTTGAAGAAGGATCCTAAAAAAGTGCAAGCAATCATTGATTGGCCTTCACCTAGGAACATATTTTAGCTAAGAAGTTTTCATGGATTGGAAATTTTTTATAGGAAAATTATAAAGAATTTTAGTGGTATTTGTGCATCTATTGTCAAGACAATTAAGAAGGATAGACAGCCATTTCAATAGACAGCAGAGGCTGAAAGGATTTTTCAATTCTTGAAGAATAAGATCATTGAACAACCAGTATTGAAGTTACCAGACTTCAAACACCCTTTCCAAGTAAAGTGTGACACCAGTGGAGTAGCAATCGGAGCTGTGATCAATCAGGATGACATGCCTATAGCATATTTCAGTGAGAAGATGAATGATGCAAAGTAGAAGTATTGATCTTATGACAAGGATTTTTATGCTATTGTTCAAGCAATGAAGCATTGGAGACATTATTTGATGCCAAGATAATTTTTGTTATATTTTGATAACCATGCATTGTAGTACATTATGCAGCAACCTAATTTGAACCTAAAACATGTCAAGTGGGTTGATTTCTTACAGATATTTACCTTTGTGTTGAAGCACATAAGTGGACAGTCAAATAGAGTAACAGATGCCTTAAGTAGGAGACTATTGATTGTGCGATAGAATCATATCCAAGTCTTGGGATTTGAGCATTTAAGGGATTTGTATGAGACTGACATTGATTTCTAGGAGGCTTACAGGGCTTGTAAGAATCCTGTGGAGGTGGAAAGAGATCCATGGATGGAGTATATGCTACAAGATGGTTTACTCTTTAGAAATAGTAAGTTGTGTATACCAAAGTGTTCCATGAGAGAGAACTTGATACAGGAAAAACACAATGGAGGTATGGCAGGTCAGTTTGGAAGTGATAAAACCTTTGAAAAGTTAGGTCATTTCTATTTTTAGCAAAGGATGAGGTATGAAGTTGAGAAGTTTGTAAGCATATACGGAGTATGCCAGCATGCTAAAGGAAGAATCCAAAACACAGGGTTGTATACACCATTTCCTATTCCAACCGGGCCTTGGGATTCTGTGAGTATGGACTACATTTTGGGTTTACCAAGAATGCAGATGGGACATGATTCTATCTTCGTAGTTGTTGATAGATTCACTAAGATGGTACATTTCATTCCATGCTACAAGACTAGTGATGTTAAACACGTTGCTAACTTGTTTTTCAATTAAGTTGTGAAACTACATGGTTTACCTACAACCCTTGTATCAGACAGAGATGTGAAGTTCACAGGTCATTTCTAGAGGACCTTATGGAAGAAGTTGGGTACCAAGATGGACTTCATTTCAACATATCACCCACGTATTTATGGACAGATGGAGTTAGTTAATAGGATTCTAGGGAATGTGTTGAGAAGTCTGATTGTAGAGAGTCCGAAGGAGTGGGACAGAGTGTTAGCTCAAGCTGAGTTTTCCTATAATGATTCACCAAAAAAAAGTAAAGGGATGAGTCCATTTCAAATTCTGTATGGAATGCATCCAAGAGGAGTGTGTGAACTTCGTGACTTAGGTCAAATGGAGAAAAGGAGTGTTGATGGAGAAGAGTTTGTAATAAGGATTAGTGAACTATAGGAGCAAGTGAAAGCAAGGTTACAGCAAAGTAACACCAGTTACAAGGCTAGAGCAGATTCCAAAAGGAGAGAGAAGAACTATGAAGTAGGAGATTTGGTCTTAGCATATCTAAAGACAGAAAGATTTCCAAAATGATAGTAAAACAAGTTGAAGATGAAGAATATTCGACCCTGCAGGATACATAGAAAATTCTTAGCAAATGATTATGAGTTATAGATGCCTATCGGAGTGGGTATTTCACCAATATTTAATGTTGCGGATCTATATCCTTATGTAGCAGGTGATACTAGACCCTTTGCAGAAGGTAAATATCCTACTGAAGACCTACAATAGGTGAGGCAGAGGCCTGTGGCACAGCCATTGGATGTTGAGGAAATTATGGACACTAAAGTGGTAAAGAGTACAAGGAAGAAGGACTATCTGGAGTATTTGGTCAAATGGAAGAAGAGACCAACAGAGGATACTACTTGGATGAGTGATGCAGAGTTGGAAGCCAAGGGTTTTATTATAGATGATCTAATGAATAGGGGTTCATAATTTTTTACCCTTTTGAGTCTTATGTAGGAGCATCGTGGCATGCCAGCAATGTGTTGAGTTGGTCACATGTTGTGTCATATTTTTTGTTGTTTTGATGAGTCATAGTTTGTTAATGCTGGTAGGAAGGATTGTGGATCATGACTCCCTGCGAGGAGATCAAGATGTAGGTTGTTTGTTGTGGCAGGGATGTTTCGTCATGCTTTGTAGTTTTTTGTTTTCGGTTGTAGGACCATTCAATGAGGGAGGTAATAGTTTAGCTTAAATAGGTAGGTTAGAGAAGTGTGATGGATTCTACTCTTCAGCATGAGAATTTGAATTTGCAGAGAGAATGCCAGACCTACGTCTGGTTCCACTTGTAAATATTTTGAAAAAACTGAAGAAGGAGAGCCAAGTTGTGTGTTTGTTTTATTGCTTAATAGAAGGATTATATTTGTGTTTGCAGTGTTTTTATCCTATATGCATGTGATGTGTGAACAATGTATCTGTGAAGAGCCGAATTCGGCGTTTTTCTGAGCATCTATGTATTTCTGTGAAATTCTTGACTCACACATTAAATCGTTGCTTGAATAGTTGAAATAGGTCGTAGATGCATGCATATAAGTGTTAGGCTAATGAATCATGAAGATCAAAGGTTGCATTGATCGATCCTGTGATCAATCAATGCAGAACGCAGATTTTCTGCCATTAACATGTCTTACCGAGAATGGACGGTGGGGATTGAATCTGCAGAAGAAGATATGACGGTCCAGGAGAGATCTGCAACGAAAGTTGTGAGGACGATAACATATCTACAAAGATTTGTGAGATCTGCATCAAGGAGTAGATTGACGGCTGTGGTGAAGTCCACATAGATCAGATGGTTGTAAAAATATTGTGAGAGAAAAATTGCGGGAGACAAGTTGCGGGGGAACAACTTGGAAATTTGGCATCCTGCAACCCACATGCGAAAATCCTATTGTGGAAACATATTTGCGGGAAATTTTTTGTGGGAAGGAAGATGCGGGGAGGTAATTTTAGAGCCAAATTTGGCCAAGGGATAAATTTGGTAACCCTGCTAAGTGTAGGAGCGACCAGATCCTGTAAGTAGTATTTGAGTTGGTTGTGGTTGATTCGACCTTCACCACTCCTCCTTTTCTATGAATTTGATTTTGAAGTTATTGTTAATTCAATCCTAGTAAACTTTGGACCAGACCACCTGTCGAGGCTTGAAAGTGGAAAACAACCTGTGAACCTCTACAATATTCTTCATGATGCAAAACTATTTGTGATCACGATGTTTGGTGATCAATACAAATATATTACATTTTTTTAGTAAGGGATATGCACCGAAAGGATTTAGTACTGTGCAAAAAAAACAACTAGTGGTGTGAGCTACAGATTTCCAATTGATAGTTGGACATCTATATAAAATGGGACTGTATGAAATTCTTCATCATTTTGTATTGAAACACGAGTGACCAATGATATTGAATGAAGCGCATGTTGTTGTCGCAAGAGGCCATTATGCCGAAAAATATATAATGCGCAAGATATTGCAAGAAGGATCATGGTGGCCCACTTTGCATGAGGATGCTAAATAATATTGTTGCAATTGTGATATATGTCAGAGAAATGGAAATCTGTCACTATGGGATGAAGTGTTGTTATTATCTCAAATAACTTTGCAGGCATTTGACAAATGGATTGTTGATTTTGTCCGACCTATTAACCCACCAGGAAAGAGAACAGGTGCAAGATACATTATTTATGCGATGGATTACCTAACTAGATGGGATGAAGCAATGCTAGTGAAGGATTGTACTGCTACGACTACTAGAAAATTTATGTTTGACAATGTTGTCACTAGATTCAGCTACCCAAAAATTTTGATAAGTGATCAAGGAACACACTTTGTCAATTAGCTAATCGAAGAATTAACTAAACAATTCCACATCCAACATAGGAATACAACACAATATCACCCACAAGTGAATGATGTTATCGAAGCATTCAATGAAATCTTGGAGAACGTATTGCCAAATATTTTCAATTTTCAAAGAGACTACTAGGACCATAAAATTTATGCGGTACTGTAAGGCATCCTGGAAATCTGAAAACACATTGGTTGGGGCCTTATGTTGTCATTCAAATCATTAAAGGAGGCACAGTACAATTGGAGAAATTAGATGGAACACCTTTTAAAGTACTGGTGAATGGAAGTTGGATAAAGCCTTACCAGGATAGTTGCGACTTGGTTGACTTAAAATATAAAAATATATAAAAAGGAAAAGGAAAAGAAAAGAAGAGAAAAGAAAAAGCCAAAAATATGAAGATTTATGAATGTTTATTTTTTGTGTCGCAGATAATACGTTACTTGAAGAAAAATAAAAGTGTTCACAGACTATCTGTCTATCATAGAAGAAAAATGGTGGTGCATGCCATTTGTTTGTTGCAAGGGAACAAATGTTTCCATGACTAAATGCATGTTGCAGGAAGAAATGAGTTGTCACATGAGGAAATTTGGTTGCAAGAAGAAAGTTGGTCGTACTTGAATCACAGACATGGGAGATTTTGGTGGCGCACTTTTTGGTCACTTCCGTCTTTATTTCATAATAACCACCATTGAAGTGATAGGGAAAGTGACGGTTGAGTGTCGGTTTCCTTGTAATGATTCGAACGATTTCCCCATGTGACAAAAACCGTTGCCACCCTTCCAATTTATTTATCGCTCGCACGAAGGAAAGACTGGTTGAACGAACAAATGCATATCATCTTCACACCAAAGTTTTATTCATTATGTTTGCACCCAACCGAGTAAAATTAGCTATTATTTATGTAACTCAAAGAACCGAGGAGGTTTTTCACAAAGTATGGTCATATCTATCTACAGTACAAACATTGTTGGAAAATCAGGTGTCAAGACACCTTCACCAACACCCATTATGGAATACATTGCTGCCTATGTTCCATTGTAGGTCATGGTTGTAGAAGAAATTGAACAGATACCATTCATCTCTAGATTGAGGTTACAACTAGACCCACTTGGCACGTCGAAGAGGAAACTGTCTAGTAGCCATAAAAAAGAAGGAACACCACCACCATATGTTGAAGAACTAGGTTCCATGACCATGCTTCTAGATTATGTTCCACCCAGAGCAGCTGATGTGCCTAATATTCGAATCGCCAAGAATGCAAGGTACCCACTAGAAGTAACACCGAATGTACCAAAAGGAGTTCGAATAAATATGAAAATACATCCAAATCTAAAGAATATGACCTTTTAATACCATCACCTAAGGATATTTCCACAATTTGCAATGGAAAAATACATGTTTGTTGTTTGTGAGTCATAGGATGTCCCTACCCACTTAGTTCCAATGGAATGGGAAATACGAATGGACAAGGTTGGGTTACTGTCACTAATGTACATGCTGCATTTTGGTTGCAACATAGAGGTGAATACATGTCTTAAACAATTGCTGGTATCATTCCAGGGTGGATTTCTATGGCTCAACCGAAATATTTATGTGGATGTCGATATTACAACAGCAATTACGGGACTCCCACTTGCCGGCATTGACCCAACAACATTTTTTGCTAGAAAATAACTAGACACCTTATTCACAAATAAGATGAAAGAGAAGTATGAATTTACAAGAGATACTAGATTTTTTTTCCATTGCCTTTATCAACAACTACACTTTTCGGTTCGCAACTAAAGTTCTATCTAGCAAGTTCCTCCGACAAATGCAATCGAACAGCTGCACCACAGGGACAATTGTTGCGACCGAGTTATGTCCAACAGGTGTTCAACTCAGTTAGTCGCAATATATTCTAAATGAACTATTATCATATGCGGAGGAGGCACCGAAGAAAGGTAGCGCATTTCATTACTCATTGCTATTTATCTTGATTTGGTTTGTTGCATGGGTAGAACCAACAAACTACAAGGGGGTAGATGTGCTAGTTTTATGTCGAGGATCTCGATACCATAATCTATGGTTTGAAAAAGATTTAAAGTAGAGGCAAAAAGACAACAATGTAGAGTTGTTTTTGCAAGCAAAGGCCCTACGACATCATGTCAAATCAAAGTAGGACATAATTATTGAGGTGACCATTTAGCAGTTCATAAACATTAACATATTGTTGGTCGCAGCTCATCATATCTTGTTTAATACACAGAAAGACCCATAACGCCAATGGTTTGCGACATAGTATCAACTGTTGGCTATAGAAATCGATGCCATTATTCAATATTAGTCGAAAGAATGGAGATTGCATGTTGCAAATAACCAGCTACCTGTAGATGAATATGTACAATAGGACAAACCACTGATACAGAAGGATGGGGGCCATGGAGATAACCCACTGAAGGAGAACCCAGAGGAGAACCCAAAATGAAACCTAGAAAATACCCACAATGAGTGAAGCACGACCCCAATAGACCCAGTAGTAGGGAAAAAGAGGAAGCAAACATAGAAGTCTGCAAAGCGCCATAAGAAGAGGAAAGGCAACAAATTAGATGGAACAATTGTCTTTACCAACGATGATTATACACTGTTAACGGATACAATGAAAAAGGTCACCAATCAAAGCCTCAAGAATATAGATGAGCAGAAAATAGAGCTAACCAGCAATATCATACATTTATTACAAAAACTTTGTAGGGCAATGAAAGAAGTAAGAATGGAAGTCGACTACAGATCACAATTGCTCGAGTCATAGGAATTAGCTAGCTTGTCGGAGAACTGGCCTAGTGACGTTTCGAATCCCATCCCACCAATAAAAAATTAAGTATTGGGTGAAGCAATCAACTTGGGGACAACAGATATGAATTCCATGGTAAAAAATATGGGCCATGTCACCATAAATTTATTTGCAATACCAATGTACGAAGTGTATGCCATTCAAAAAGAAGCATTGGAAGAAATGAAGGTTAGAGAGGGTGCATTAGTCAAGAATGTTAGAGAATCAAACAAGATTGTTCATAAGATGAAGAAAATAGTCAAAGAAGAAGAACAAAAAGCTAAGACCTGGGAGGAGAGCATGTATTGGCTCGATGCATCCGTAACACTTACTTGCAATTGTTTTACTGATGAAGGAATTACCCATGAGATTTTTGCAGAATCCAAAGTGTTTCAACTTAGCGATATTGCATAGAACCTCCACAATAAAGTCACAGAGTTGGAATCACAAGTGACACCCAGTACACCTTTAGAAGTACTGGAAGAGAAAATAAATGCAGATACAGATGTTGCGAAGAGAATAGAAGAGGCGAAGGCACATTGCACCGAAACAGTCGAGCAAGTTTCTTAAACATGGGAAGCTTTGATTGACGATGAATAGTTAGAGAAATATGTTGAATAGTTGCACACTAATGAGATAGAGTTGAACCAGTTGAAGAATTAAATGTAGAAGTTTCCATTAGTATAGAAAATGGCTAAGTCTTCTGACATGAAGAGGCTGCAATAGCGGGTCACAACATTGCGAACACAACAGCAAAAGAGTACATGTAGGGTCGTTGAACTGCAAGAAAAAATAGAGAAAATTGAAGTTATTATTCAACCTGTACACCAAAAAGTGAGACAAGTAGTAGAGTCAGCAAGACTTACAACTTCATAACACATTAGTTTCGAACTTGTTGAAAATTTGAAGAAGATAGGAGCATACTTACGGGAGGAGAATGAGCGCATAGTAAAAATATTTCAATATTTTCAAAGTAAGTTTATAAAAATGGAGGTCTGAGAGTAATGTGGCCCAGGACAAGGCACGAGTGAGTGTTGAGGATATTCATCTAGAATTCTGCTTGGGAAGATAAATAATATGGTTGAAAGAGAAGATGTGATGGAAGAACATCCATGACAGAAAGATTGGTGATAAGAGAAGTCGTGATGGAAGAAAATGAGACAAAAGAAGTGAAAAGGACAACTCGATTGATTGTGGGTAAGGAGTTAATGTTTTTGGTAATAAATAATAATTATATTTTGGGCCGGTCAATAGTGCCTATTTTTAGTTGTAACTGAATGTATGAGAATGGAAATGACAATGTGTCGGCTAACAGAAAAGATTCATCTGATTAGGACAGGTATAAAATTATAAAAGGGTGAACCAAATTTGTGTGTGGGATTGATGTTTGTTATTGATTATTTTTTAGAGAAGAGAAGAGGACAGTCGATTAGCTAGAGGAACGATCCAAGATGTGTGTGGATCGACAGAGGAGTGTAGGAGAGAGGAAATACCTAGAACTAAAACCTAAGAGAATGAGGGGAGAGAAGTCTGTTTGTATTGTAAAGAATACCTAGATAAGGGTTTGCAAGCTGATTGCACTGACAAAAGGTGATAATATATTTCCCATGCCATATGAAGAGCACCTTTGTGGTTTTTCCCAGATGGTTTTCCACATTAACTGTTGTCTTTGTGTGTCATTAATTAATATGTTTATGTATGTTGCATGTATGTTGTAAATAAGTAAATGAACGTGTAACTATGCATTTGTTTATGAAGAATCCCTCATATGTGTTTGTTGCACCGCTTATTGAATGAATTTGTAATAAGGTTGTTATGTTGATTATTGTGACATGTGTTGATTGATAAGTAGACTGGTATATTGAATGAAAATATAAGGGATAAGAGTATAAACCCTGGCTTCATCCGATCACTGTGATAAGGTACAATGAAAGTAGAAATCCCCACCTAACTATAGAAACCTAGTTCTGGCAGTTGCCCATAAGGATATCTTAGGTGAGACTACATCTACGTTGTAGGTGTTGTCGGATGAGCCCTGATTTGTCGGGACGATATTTGGATCTTTGTTGACGAATGAGGATATGCACATGGGTTGACCAGAGGAGAAAGACAATAGCAAGTGTGTTAAAAATACTATAGAAACATGACTTGGATACATATCCACATTAGTAGAGGAGAGGAAAAACAAGAGAAATTTAGTGTGCACCAAAGAAGAGAATCTTTCCCTCACGACAAGGATAAAAAAAGAGAGAAAACCATTCACTTCAAAGAATTTTTCTCATTCAAAGAAGAAAGAGATCAATAAATATTTTGACAATTCGAAAGTTCGGTCCTGCAATTGTCAAAACAAGGGTCATTGTGAAAGGGAGTGCAAAGCAAAGAAAAATGATAAAATATCAATTTCATGTTTCCACCGCTATAGAAGAAGCATATATCATACATAAAGTAGCATGATACTCCTTGATGGAGGACCCATATTATGATTCTCACGTCCTAAATAGTGAGAGGGAGAAGCTAGATTCACTAGATCCTGAAGAACCAATAAAACTGGTTGATGAACCTCCTGCTAAGAGGAGATATGCATGGTGCTCATATATAGAAGGAAGCATATCATAGTATTTAAGAATATTGGATGATTCTTGAGATTATAGGTGTGGCTGAAACAAGATAATATTTTCCTCAGTTACAGAAAATACTCAATAGAGATCCTAAAGAGATCCAAGACAATAGACTGTAAGTCCATGGCCACACATATGAATATGAATATGATTCTTATTCATATTTGGAAGGTATTAAAAGTTGTTGAAATATCCTATATGTATCTAGTTAGTACCAGGAATAGGTATATGCTTTGCAGTAAGTACATAGACATGTACAAAAAAGCATCTGATATGGTACCTACTGTAAATTTTCCTTTAATATTCAACTAGGGTTGAACAGTGCATGCAAAATATCAACTGATAACCACACATGAATATCTTTTACAGTATGCAACAGAATATAAAACTGAGAATAAATTACAACATCACATCACAATATTGACACTATTATTTTGGGTATGGAAACCCCAAAAAAAACCCAAGATGGGAAAACCGGTGCAGCAGTCAGATATAGATTTTATTATGAGAAAATATGGAACTTTTACAATCACTACAAATTCACCCAAACCTAGCGAATGTAGTACCCAGCAGAATCACTGGGAAAATCCCAGCTAAACCTCAACACCCTCCCGTGTGAGTGTACGACCCAGGTGTATGAAGCTCGATGATCCTGTTGCACACTCCTCCGTCTTACCAGCTAAATCCTCTGTCTGACTTTCTCTCCTTGTCTGTATTTTGTCTTTGTCAGAATACAAGTGTGTGTGTTCTCTCCAACAATTGATCTCTCTTTTATAACTTTAGGTAAAGAGAAAACCATAATTTCACTTTCACTTTAACTAGTGGTAACGCAAAAACCCTAATTTCACTTTCACTTTAACTAGTGGTAAAACAAAAACCCTAATTTCACTTTCACTTTAACTAGTGGTTCACTAAAGTTAATTTAGATCACTTTAATTTATTTTCCAAATTAAACTTAGGAAAAGTAAATTAAATACAACTGGTTTCCTATTTTAAGTAATCTGCATGCAAGAACACATGCATGCAGGAATACCTTCCTTGTTGCTACTAGTTTAACACTCCCTCTCAATGAGGAAGGGATTTAGTAGCAACCCCAACTTATCCCTGAAATTTACAAAGATCTGTCTGGAAAGTGCCTTGGTGAAAATGTTCACCACCTACTCATCTGTCTATATGTAATCCAACTGAATGGTTCCCCTCTGAACACAATCTCTTAAGAAGTGGTATCTGATGTCTATGTGTTTTCTTCGATCATGGAACACTGGATTCTCAGATAGCCTGATTCCACTCTGATTGTCACAGTGAACTACTGTAGCCTCTAGCTCACACTCAAACAACCTTGGAAGTAACTTACTCAACCACATACCCTCACAAGCAGCCATGCTGGCTACCATGTACTCAGCCTCTACCGAGCTCAATGCAACCGACTTCTACTTCCTGTTGAACCAAGAGACAACCCCTTATCTAATGTTGAAACAATAGCCTGAAGTACTATTTTGGTCCTCTACACATCCTGCCCAGTCAACATCTATGAAACCTGCTAACTGTACACTCCCCCTGCGCCCATAAGCCAATCCATATTCCATTGTACCTCTGATGTAGAAAAGGATGTGCTTCGTAGCCATCCAATGCACTCTCTGAGGGCCCACCATGAAATAACTCAAAGAGTTGACTACAAAGCTAATTTCTGGTCAAGTGTTGACCAAATACATAAGCAATTCGATAAGATGACAACACAAGGTAGGATCAAATCCATCTGATATTAATGCATCAATCTTCCTCCAGTTGGAAACTAGAGGTATGGCCATAGGCTTGCAGTCCTCCATCTTGAATCTCTTGAGGATATCTACTGCATACTTCCCTTGTTCGATGAAGAAGCATCCATCTCTTTTCCAAACCTCCAAGCCCAAAAAATTAATGCATCAGCCCAACGTCTTTCATCTCAAACTCTACTGCAAGGTTGGACTTACACTCTTGAATCAGCCTCTCATCTCCTATCAAAAATATATCATCCACATATAAGATCAGTATGAGATGCACCTCACCTGTCAAGAAGTACAAGTTGTGGTCATCCTCACTCCACTGAAATCCCATCTCCTATAGATAGTTTTCAATCCTCGAGTACCATGCTCGAGGTTCCTGCTTGATCCTGTAAAGAGCTCGATTGCAGTCTGCATACATGCATCTCCTTGTTCTCCACATCAAACCCCTATGGCTTCTCAATATACACCTTCTCCTCTATAACTCCATTGAGGAAGGTAGTCTTGACGTCCATCTAATGGACACACCAACCCATCTCAGCTGCTAGTGAGATAATAGTCTGAATGGAAGAATACCTAGAAACAGGGGCGAAGGTCTCCTCATAATCAATACCCTCCTTCTGTGAAAACCCCTTTGCCACGAAGCGCGCCTTGTACTTCTCCACACTTCCATCTGTTGCATGCTTCATCTTGTAGATCCATATGGATCCCACCACCTTTTTCCCTTGTGGCCTCGGCACAACCTCCCATACTTAGCTTTTCATAATGGATTCATACACCTCAAACATATCTTCCTGCCACACATTATGTTGTGCATCCTCCCCAAAGCTGGACGGTTCAGAGTTAATCAACTTTGTCATCGGTGCCATATAACTAAGCCTCTCTGGTCGTACACTCTGTCTAAAAGATGTCTGCGGATGATCTACCTACATGGAATCCTGCACTATGGATCTAAACCACTTAGGCCTTGGCCTAGTGTCAACCTACTATGGCTACTGGATATTCGTCTCCTGCTACACCTCATCCTTCAAGTCAATGACTGAAGGATCCTATCCACCTGACTCCCTCTAACCATTAGAACATGTGCTATGTGTCTGTACTTGTACATGTACATCTGGCTCCTCCAACTTGACTGCCAACTCCTGTGCTAGTTGTTGCTTTGTTGGTAAGTCCAGAGATCTCCACAAGGACTTGTCCTCATCGAACTGGACATCCCTGCTCACAATGATCCTTCTGTGAGCAGGAATGTAAAATCTATATGCCTTCGAAAACTCGTTATAACCAATAAGTAACCCCTTCTCTCCAAAAGGGTCCAGCTTCTTCCTATTGTCAACATGAACATGACAATAGCAAACATTTTCGAATATGCGAATGTGACTCACATCTGGCCTAGTGCCTATGAAGACCTCCTCTGGTGTCTTCCTCCCCAAGGTTGTGTGGGGACACCTTTTCTGAATGTATATTGCAGTCTTGTATGCCTCGGCCCAGAGGAATAGTGGTAATCCCTGATCAAATAGCATGGCCTTAGCTGCTCTAACCATAGTCCTGTTCTTCCACTCTGCAACTCCATTCTGTTGTGGGGTATGGGGAACATTGTGCTCCTTCTTGATCCCCTCAGCTGAAAAATACTCCATGAACTCATTGGAAGTGTACTCACCACCGTTGTCTATCCTCAACACTCAAATATTATTTCCTATTTGGTTCTCCACAAGAGTCTTGAACTCTCAGAACCTCTCAAAGACCTCTAACTTGGCCTTTAGGAAATAGATCCAGGTTTTCCTGGAATAGTCATCAATAAAGGTTACGCAGTAATTGTAACCACTGAACGAATGGACACTCATAGGTACGCATACATTTGAATGCACCAGGTCCATAGGGTCCTTATACTTGTGCTCACTCTATGGGAAAGGCTTCCTGATGTTCTTCCCCAAAGCACAACCCTTACAGTGGTTATGCTTTTCCTTTTGTACCTGAGGAACTCCAATGATTTCCTGTCTCAAATGATTTAGTGCTCCATGGTGTAAGTGTGCCATCCTCCTATTCCACAACTCCCCCTGACTACTGCTCTTGTTGCTGACTAGAGCCTTTGCAGGCTCAAAGTGTAATAGGTACACTTTCCTGCTCCTTCTACCAATCACCCGATCCAAGCTCCTATCTGACCCCTTGGGCCTGATATACACTCTATGGTCACGGAACATCACCTAATATCCCTTGTCCTCCAAGGTGGATACTGATATAAGGTTCTTGTTCAGTCCTGGAACATATAACACATCAGCAAAACTGAGGGGTTTCCCATACTTCCTCTCAAATGAAATAGTTCCAACTCCCTGTGCTTGATATCGTGCATCATCACCCAGCTCAACGTGGATCCATGTTCCACCCTCCTGCAAGTCTTTGAAGAATCTATTTTATCCAGTCATGTGACTATATGCTCCACTGTCAATGTACCATATGCTACTCCCTGTGGTGCTTTCCATGCAAGCTATCAAATAGAAATCCTCATCGAAGTTCCTATTGAACTCATCCACCTCTGCAGATCTAGCCATCTGAGTGTTACTCTTCTTCTTCATGTTTGGGCACTGGGAGGCAAAGTGTCCCTGCTTGTGGAAGATAAAACACTTGACCTTTGACACGTCAAGGTTCTTCTTACCATCCTTATTCCTCTTTTCCTTCCCCTTGCTCTTCCCTGTGAGGGCTCGAGCCTCCTCATCCATAATCTGTGGGGCACTGCTGGATGAGCTTGATCCTTGACCCATGCAGGTCTCCTCCTGCACAAAGTCATCCCATAGTCTCTGCCAATCAGGGAGCTTCTCCCTGGCCACAACACCTTTGAAAAATGTGTCCCATGTCATAGAGAAGCCATTGAGGGCTATCCGAACTAGATCCTCATCCATTGTCTTAGAGACAACAGCTCCAAGTTTGTCCCTAATCTATGTGAGCCTCATGAGATAAGGCACCACTCCTTCTCCCTTGGCTATCTTGGTGATGCGCATCCTCTCTTGCAACACCATCTTCTAGTTCTCATTCTTGCTTTGGTATAGACTCTCCAAATCCGTCCACATCTATGTTGCGGTATTCTTACTAGAAAGGTGAGGGACTATATGGTCCTTCACTCCATCCATAATAATTAGCATGGATCTAGAATCATTCTTCTTCCAAGCTGCTAAATCTGTTGGATCTGTGGGTGCAACCTTCATGGAGTCAATGTTCTCCTTTGCATCACTGATGTCCAAGATCCTTGTGATCCTTTCTTTCCATGTAGGAAATTTCTAAGCACCCTGGAGTCTATCCTCAACTCTCAACTACATGACCATAGTGAAGTGTACCTTTCAACCCTAGATCTGGAAGTCTAGGTTTGTGTCTTCTTATAGATCTGCCCCCGATCTATCACTGCTACTACAAATCTCTCAACTTTAGCTCCAAAGCTCTGATACCATGTAAATTTTCCTTTAATATTCAACTAGGGCTAAACAGTGCATGCAAAATATCAACTGATAACCACACATGAATATCTTTTACAGTATGCAGCAGAATATAAAACTAAGAAATAAATCACAACATCACATCACGATATTGAAACTATTATTTTGGGTATGGAAACCCTCGGAAAAATCCAAGATGGGAAAACAAGTGTAGCAGTCAGATATATATTTTATTATGAGAAAACATGGAACTTTTACAATCACTGCAAATTTACCCAAACCTGGCGAATGCAGTACCCAGCAGAATCACTGGGAAAATCCTAGCTGAAACTCAACACCCTCCTGTGTGAGTGTATGGCCCAGCTGTACGAAGCTCGATGATCTTGCTGCACGCTCCTCCATCTTCTTGGTTAAATCCTATGTCTGTCTTTCTCTTCTTGTCTGTATCCTATCTCTGTCGGAATACAAGTGTGTGTGTTCTCTCCACCAATTGATCTCTCTTTTATAACTTTAGGTAAAGCGAAAACCCTAATTTCACTTTCACTTTAACTAGTGGTAAAGCAAAAACCATAATTTCACATTCACTTTAACTAGTGGTTTACTAAAGTTAATTTAGATCACTTTAATTTATTTTCCAAAGTAAACTTAGGAAAAGTAAATTAAATACAATTGGTTTCCTATTTTAAGTCTTCTACATGCAAGAACACATGCATGCAGGAAGACATTCCTTGTTGCTACTATTTTAACACCTACAAGGTACGAGTGGATATGGACTCAGATATGCCTTGGCCAGTGAAATAAAAATTCAAGGATATATGGATTATGACTATGCAGTAAAAGAGAAAGATCATATCATAAAGTTGCTCCAAATAAAGCATATTGTGAAGCAGTAAGGATTCAAAAGGTTCCTAGTCAATTATATCCGAGACATAGTGTAGAAAGGAATTGTACAACCCGACCACATATCCACTGGTGAGAAGAATCTTCATCATACTTACCAAGCCTCTATCCAAAGTAAAGTTGAGTACTTACGAGACAAGCTTGGTATAGTATAGAAAGACTCCTTTAGTTATAGATAAAGTCCCATAGGTATCCATAGGTAGCAACAAATAAAGTCCCCACTAGCTAGTGATGTGAGATATGACTCAAGAATTCCTCCCCACCGATTAGCCATGCAGTGATATATGACTCTGACATCGATTAATCCATATAGTAATATATGGATTATCTATGTAGTGGATAAGCCACTAAGTTATACATATTTATGATAATTCATGGTACATGACTCATACAACTAGAGTCTATAGTATATCTTATAGAGAGAATCCACATGGGTAGAGACATACTCAAGGTCTTAGAGACTATCAGATACTCAAGAAGAGTTATATTTTGTACTATCGGGGAGTAGTCAAACCCCTTAGGGAGGTCAGATATCCAAAATATTTGGTAGTGTGGTACTTTCACTGCAACAAAATACCCTTTTGGGGGAGGTTTTTTCTTGCGGTGGTTTTTCTAACCCCCCCCCCCCCCCCCCCCTCTCCTCGACAAATTTTTTTTAGGTATTTGGGGGTGGTTCTTAAAAACCCCCCTCAAAAGTCCTGAAAATTGAACTTTTTGGGGTCTAAGTTCCTAAAATTGCTTTTCCTGAAGAGTATCCCATCAAAATTGCACTAGCTCTGGCTGAAAGAGGATTGATAGGATATTTTATGGGGCTTTGGCACCCCGAAAAAACCATCGATGACTGGATCTAGCATAACTGGAGACCCCAATTGAAGAATACTATAACCTGATACGCCGTTGGAAGAGGATTCTTCATTTTCGAGTTCATAACCAAGGAATATCAAGATCTAGTCTTCAGGAGTGGCATGTACTTCATGGGGTCTCAAGGTCTATATCTCAACAGGTGGACGCCTGATTTTGATCCCACGGTCGACATGCCTAAAGAAGTGCCAGTATGGGTCAGGATCCTGAACCTTCCGGTCCACTGCTGGAACTTCCATTCGCTGCAAAATATTGGAAATGGACTTGGAAGATTTATTGACATAGCAGACAACAAAGGCCAATACACTTGCACCAAGATCTGTGTAGAAGTGGATCTGGAAGCCATCCTTTTAGAAGCAATAAAACTTATTGTTGGGTCATGGCAGCATTATCAAAAGCTAGATTATAAGCAGCTCCCATTCAAGTGTAGAAACTGTCATGAGCACGGCCATTTCCAAAGGAACTACCCTAAGGCACAACCAGAAGACAAAGAGGATGGAGAAGGTTGGAAAAAGGTCAAAAAGAGCAAGGCAGCCCTGAAACCTAGTGAAAAAAAAGCCCAATATCAACAAAGAACCCCCCACCAATCTCTAAACCCATAGGGAAGTCAAAGGATGAATCAAATTTGAGGAAAACCAATGAAACCCTGGAGGGATTAGAGAAATTTGGGAATGATGTGAATGAAACTGGGGAAATTGGGAACTTGGCAGACCCGACTCCCCCAGTGGACGATCAAAGGGAAAAAGAAGCAGAGGAATATCACATTATCCTAGGCTCGGACTCTGGTGGGGAATCCGAGGATGGGAGAACCAAATCTGGCATCTCCCATGTCAGCCCTGTCAAGGTCTCTATGAGTCGAAAGACTAAGAAGAAACAAAAAGAGGAAAAAACCTACCTTGATATTCTCCAAGGTTCCCAAAAGTCCCTCAAAGGAATGATAAATACCAGACCCACCAACAAGCAAGGCTAGGCTCCAAAGGGAGCCACAAATTCCCAAGCTAGTAAGTAATGCAATGCATCTCCTGACTGCAGAGGTCTAGGAAGCTATCTGAAAGAAGAAGCTCTTAAAGACATTGTAAGATTGTATTTGCCCAAAATTCTTCTCATCCAGGAGATAAAATTAGAGGAACTCGCTCTCCTCCAAGCAAGCAAAGCATTTTGGAAAAAAGGTCAAGGAAAAGCAGTCAGCACAAGAGGAGCCTCAGGAGGGATAGCTACCTTCTAGGATAACTCCAAATATGACCTAGAAGCTGAAGAAAGTAGCACACATTGGTTGTTCACCAAACTTCTCCATAAAGAATCTGGTCATCATGTAAGTCTATTTAATGTATATGTTCCTGTATCACCAACTGAAAAAAGTATATGTTGGGACTCCCTAAAGTCCTATCTTAGCATGCACTACCTTGTTAATATCATTATTTCAGGGGATCTTAATTTCACCCTTGCAACAGAAGAAAAAAAAGGAGGCTCACTGGTCAGAGATCAAGCTAGAGAATGGGTTGAAGACATCATTCTAGATTGGGAGTTGGAGGATATCAAGCCCTCCTGTGGTAAATTCACCTGGACGAACAAAAGAAGGGGCCCAAGCCATATTACTGCTCACCTGGATAGATTCCTAGTCCAGTCCTCTTTCCTGACCTTTAATCTCATGGCCTCCTCTAAAATTCTACCCATTTACACCTCTAATCATAAACCCATTCTTCTCGAGTTGTCCTTGGGAAAAAATCTTGGTCCCATACCATTCAAACTCAACCCCCTCTGGATTCAGCAAGAAGGGTTCATGGATGTGGTCTCCAAGGCTTGGATCCGGTAGATCCAAGGCTCCCCATTCTATGTTTGGGAAGAGAAGCTGAGGGTCATCAAAAAAGTGTTGAAACAATGGCAAAAATCGCTGATTTCACCCACCTCCAAACGAAAAGAAGCATAGGCTGCTCTAGAGAGCCATCAACTGATCATGGAGGATGCTGAAGTCTCTCAAGATCTGTTACAAATTGAATAAAATCTTCAAAAATATTTCCACAGAGCATGCAGGGTGGAAGAGGAGTACTGGAGGCAGAAATCCAGAAGTATGTGGCTACAAGCAGGAGATAAGAATACCAGCTATTTTCACAAGCAGGCCGAGGCTCGCAAGCATTTCAAAACTGTAAATGAAATACAGTTTCAAGGAAATTTGGTCAAAGAATTCAAAGGCATTAAGAAAGAATCCCATTCCTACTTCAAAGACCTCTTCTCAGCCCTAGAAGAGGACCCAATTGATGCAAACTACTACCCGCTTGATCTCGTTCCAAAGCTAGTGCAAGAAACTGATAATCTCCTACTGACTGCCCTAATCAAAATGGAAGAGCTTAAAAAAGATTTGGATGGTATGGGCGCTGACAAAGCCCCTGGGCCTGATGGGTTCACAGCAAGGTTCTTCTCTTCTTGTTGGACCATTATCAATGTTGACCTCCTGAGAATGGTCTGGAAATCTCAGAGTAGCAGCAAGTTAGGGGGCAATACCAACTCGGCATTCCTAGCCCTGATCCCAAAAGAAAAAGGAGCCTATAACTTCAGCAAATTCAAGCCCATCTCTTTATGTAACACAGGCTATAAACTAATTACTAAAATCATTGCCAATTGGATTAAGAATATTTTGTCGGCAATCATCCCTGAAAACCAAGGTGGTTTCATAAAAGGGTGGAAGATTTTGGACAATATAGTGCTTTTTCAAGAATCAATCCACTTGATCTTTCAACAAAAAGAAAAAGGCATGCTAATCAAGTTTGACTTAGCGAATGCATTCGATAGGGTGAGACATGATTTTTTGTTTGTAGTAATGGGAAAATTTGGGTTTTCTAAGGACTTCATAAACTGGGTTAAAGCCTGTATTGCCTCCCCTTGGATCGCCCCTCTGGTCAATGGACACTCTACAAATTTCTTACAAGCCTCGAGAGGGCTAAGGAAAGGTTGTCCTTTGTCCCCGCTCCTCTATGCCATCCAAGCCTCAGTGCTCAACTTCCTGTTGGATCAGTGCCAGCAGATCCGCTCCCTTGCTGGCCTCCAGATGGTCCATAATGTTAAAGACATAAACCATGCCTAGTTCACCGATGATACTCTTCTCCTTGGGGGAGCTAGCATTATCTCAGCCAGCTTTTTCAAAAGAGAGATTGACATTTACAATGAGGTCTCAGGAAGCAACATAAACTTTCAGAAAAGTAAGATATACATTTGGAACTGCTCCACAAGGGAAATGATAGGAATCACAAGGCTCTAAGGGATGGAGGGGAATCTCTCCTAATATTTCTTCAAATATCTTGGAATTCTCATCCTCAAATTTGCTCCCAAAGTGGCCCACTGGATTCCGCTGCTGGACAAGCTGAAAATTAGAATTCAAGCCTGGGGGGTATCCTGGCTTAATTTAGCAGGTAAGGTGACTCTCTTAAAATCTGTCCTTTCTAGTATCCCTGTTTATTAGAACATCATTATCCTCACCCATAAATCCTTCGTCAGCAAAGTGGACACCCTATTGAGAATATTTTTGTGGGAAGGTGGGAAAAACATTGAAAGAAGGCTCCATTTAGTGAGTTGGGACAGAATAAAGAATCCAATTCTGGAAGGAGGTCTCCAAGTCTGAAACATTGTTGTTCAAAACTTAGCGTTAGGATCCAAACTCCTCTGGAACTTAGTTTCTGGGCACATCAGCTAGAGTAATAAAGTTCTTTGGAAAAATATTTCCAAGGTAGTCGCTCAAGATGCTTGGATAAGCCTCCAAGAACTTCAACTGGATCCCCAATCTTCAAGCTTTGCCTCGCAGCACTGGAGCACTTCAAATATATCCTCTACTGGATACCTAGAAATGGGAAAAATATTAGATACTGGGATGATTCGATCCTTGGGGACCAACCCCTCGGACAGAAGGCTGAGCTGGAAAATATAAAAAATTGGATGCAACACAAAAATCTTCTTACCCTGTGGGACATTTCCATCTGCTCTGATGATGCCGAGAAAAGTTGGGATAATTGGGACCTGGGAGAGATACCAGAAAATTTGAAAGGAGAATCCAACTCCTTAATGAAGCTCCTTCAAGGAAAATCCCCGTTAAAATCAGTCTCAAAGGACAAAAGAGGGTGGGGTTCGACCTTAGGATCGTATTCAACAGCTAAAGGATACAAATCCATCCAGGAAATCCCCAATGTCCCCCAAGATCCAGCTAAGTGGAAGTTTGTTTGGCTCTATGCTTCTATCCCCAAGATAGATTATTACTATTGGACCCTGGCTTACAAAAGCATCCTCACCAGCAACAACTTAAGGAGAAGAGGAATGGAAGGGCCCTCAAGGTGTCCTCTGTGTGTTTCTGATGAGGAGAATGCAGATCATCTACTTCTGCTTTGTCCTTTTTCCAGTGAAGTCTAGAAGGAATCGCTGAAAATAGACCTAGACAGATTCACCATGCCAGTAAATACCCAGGAGTTGATAAAAACGCGGGCCAACATATTGCCGTTTAGCACTACCAAAAAGGATCTCCTCAAAGCCAGTTGGATGTGGCTTCCCAAGTTCATTTGCTGGAAACTGTGGATTGAGAGAAACAACAGGATATTCAGGGAGAAGAGCAGTCCTCCGACTAGAATAGCATCCAAAATCAAAGCTCTTCTAGGAGAGGCTCTAGAAGCCAAAGCTACCCTCACTAATGCTTCAGCTCTGTCCAGCGAAGAAGATAAGTGGCTAAAATAGCTAGTCCCGAACCATCAAGCAAGAATCAATAACCCTTCTCCCTCCATTGCTGATTGGAACATTAGGTTGATAGAACAGGACTTCATTAAATGGAGGTCGACCCTCGAGGAGCATTGCCTCTTCTTCAATGGGGCATCGAAGAGTAATCCTGGGGCGTCCGGTGGCGGTGGGGCTATCCTGGATCCTAGAGGCAACACAATTCTGAGCTTTTCCTAGGGGCTAGGCTATGATTCCGACAATAAAGCGGAGGCTCTTACACTTTGGCAAGGGCTCAAGCTTTCTCACAGCCTGAAAATTACCTCTCTGTCAGTCTTTGGTGACTCTCAAATTTTAATCCATGCTACAAACTCAAAAAGAATTCTAACTTAGGTGCATCTATCCACCATTTTCAAGAAATCCAAGCTTATGCAATCAAAGTTTCAGAAAATAAGATTCTTTCATATCCTGTGAATCCTAAACTCTAAGGCTAATCTGGAAGCCAACAAAGGAATTCTTCTGAGCAAGAGCACACTATCAATAGATGGGTCAGAATCCTTGTGCAATATCCCCTAAATCTAGAGGCGTGTCCGCAAGTCGGGTCCTCAAGTATTCACCTGCCATAAAAGATTCTTTTCACTGGGCCTTTCAAGGCTCTATCCTCAACATTCTGGCACAACCCTGATCCGTCAGTCCCTTTGGTCAGAAATTGGGACAAGTCAAGAGCCCAAGTTTTTTCTCTAACTGCTCGTCGAAGTACCTAAGCTCTATCAAATCCAGAAGATCAGGATTTCGCTAGATCCTCAAAGAGACTAGCTTTGTTAATCAGCCTATTTGATGTCATCCTCTATCCCATTTTCAGCGCTAAGAGCTTCAGTGGAGGGGCGCATGGACTCTGGAAGCATGAGTCCCTCTTTTCGTTCCTTAGTTACAATGGTGATAATAGCTGGGTCGGTCTAAAAAACAAGGATTTCGGCGTAGTCATAGTGAAATTATTCAAAGGATCGTTGGGTCTCAAACATTCTGAACTGCAATCCTTGGAGAAACCAGTAATGAAGGATGGGAAATAGAGACATTATCTTTGGCAGATGTCATTCAGGACAATTGTTTCAATTGTAACTCGTCTCGGTGATCAGGACACTTCAGATTCCATTTGTCAAAATGTTAGTTTTTAAATGTAAATAGTACTCGGCAGCTGCTTTGCTGACCATCAAATCTACCTCTCACTCGTTATTCTAAAAAAATATATATATAGTAGGATCACTAAAAGAACAACCAAACATAGAAATAATAGACACAATATTTTGACCTTGGAAACCACAAGGGATAAAACGCAACAACCTTGTGATAGAGATCTTATTTCAAAGTGCAACATGCATACAAATACATAGTAATCACATATAGCAAAAGATAAACCCTGAGAACAAAGGAGAAACTCATCCAAAGATAGGGAACCCCAGAAAATACTTCTTCTAGATAGTAATGAACTTCTTCCTTGAGTGGAATGAACTTGGTTGGGTGAAAATTAGTGAGGCACCTTGTTATTTATAGTTGAATTTATGTTTTCTTGTTCACTTTAACTGGGGCCTACAACTTGCACACTTAATATGGTCAAACTCGTATTTTATGCATAATAACCATTGTTTATTATTATATTTTCTAAGACCGACTTGGGGAGGATGACTCACATAGCTACTACATCAACACTCCCTCTTAACCAAGGAGGAATCATCATATTAGAACATGTATGGATATCATCTGTAAATCAAAACTATCTCTAACAACTCTATATCATAAGCAAGTTCTTACAACACAATCTCAGTCCATCGAGAAGTGTCAACAACTCAACCCAGTCCATCGGGGAGTCAATATGCACCAACTCAACCCTAGCCATTGGGGAACCTACATGTAACAACTTAACTAATTCTATCAAGGAGTCAATAACTCGACCCAGTGCATTATTGGGTCCACATACACTAACTCAATCCATTCCATTGGAGAGCCTACATGTAATATGCACTAGTATGCACCAGTATGCACTAGTGTGCACCAACCTCTCCACCCCATCACAGGGTGTCTCAGAGATCTCTCCACTCCATCTAAGAGTGTCTAGGAGAATGCACTAAATTTATCCATCACATCACATGATGTCCAAGAGATATCCCCACTCAGACATAGACTATCCAGGAGCATGTGTTTGTCTCCATCCCTTCACAGGATGTCCGAGAGATATCCCACTCCATCACAGTGTTTGAGAGAATGCAGTGGCCTCTCCACTCCTTCAAAAGTTGTCCAAGAGACATCCCCACTCTATCATAAAGTGTCTAAGAGAATGTTGTGGCATGTCCACCCCTTCACAAGGTATTCTGGAGATATCTTCACTCCATCACAGAGTGTTTGGGAGAATGCAATGGCCTATCCACCCCTTCACAGGGTGTCTGAGATATCTCCCCACAACATCATAGAGTGTAATATGAGACAATGCAGTGTTCTCTCCACCCCTTCACAGGGCCTCCAAGATATATCCCCATTCCGTCACAAAGTGTCAGAGAGAATTTCACTATAAAATCATCCTTCCCTCTCAATGAGGGATTCAGCATGGGACTAATATCCCCACTCCATCACAGAGTTACCAACCGAAGGTGCAGTCCCATTTTCAGTCATCTAGGGACTATTCTCCCCACTCTATCACAGAGTGTTTGGGAGAATTCATTGCCCCGTTCTAACTCATCTACCCTTATCCAAGTCATGTGACTAATACTGGGAGAATGTCTACTTGATGTTGCAGACATCCATCTTCAAGCTCATCACATCTCCCTCTGTACTAGAGAGCCTTTCTCCCTAAACATATGAGCATCATACTCTCCCTCTATATATTCGTACAAGTTATTCCATCAGCCTATATGACGTGTCATTTTAGGTCCCAATATGAACACCAACTGTCACAGATAAAATAAGCACATATCCTTAGATAAAGTATCTATCCTAGTGACAACCAGGTACATCAAGGATCCTCTCAACTTCATGTACAGTGGGATCCACCAAATATGAATAAAAAAAACAGCACTTATATTTGTTACCATCAGTGTAGACATGTATCCATAGTCCATCATGATATATCTGCTCAGGATCTCAACTGTGTTCTTCCCTTGAAGGAGGAAGATCTCATTAGGTCTCAGCCACACCTCCAATACCAATACATGGTATAATGGTCCAAGATCCCCATCTTGGACTCAAGGTTAACTTCCTCTACACATGTTAATAATTCTCTCTATATCCTTAGAAGAAAACTGAGTAGTTGATCACGTCCTTCAGGACTAAAATGCTCTAACCACTTCTAGAGTCTTCTGTGACTCCAACTGGATTCCAACTTCTTCTCATGATCATCAATAGAATGAAAAATTATAGAAAAGAGATCATCATTCATTGGGGCCTCATACCGACCATCAATTCCCATATGCGATCCTCTAGACCTTTGTTTCATGTTTCCACATATGACTGAATGTACTATATTCACGTCTATTTCAAATTAGTGACGCTCACTTTATCACAGAATCCATGCTCCTAGAAGCTTTCGAATTTTGAGCATCCTTCTCTCTCTCGAACACTGAATATCAATGAGATCTATATGTCCGTCACTTGTCCTCTAGAACAAGTCTCTTTATCCTTTCTTTGCAGGACATGGCATATGGTATTTCCCTACAAGTCAAATCCAATCAGATAGTAGAAATATTGTAGAATCATGAAATTCAATCAAATTATGTTGACATTTCAATGCAATGACAATAGTTCACACATTTATGTAAGTATATTAGCCTATTCTTCAGCACAAAATCCATTCATATCCCAAACACAATTGGTAACCATCTAAATTTCTTCCATTTTCACCAGAACAAACTATCGAGATTGTGCACAACTCTAAACATGTTAGCAAAGAGGTTTCATATTATACTAGCTCCATCAAGGGATCATGGAATGTTATGAAACACTATATCCTCCACTTGCCCAATTATCTACATAATATGCAATACATAAGAAACAAATTATGGGAAAACATATCTATATACAACTATTATGAAAATATCTTCAAAACATACAGATATGATCTACAAGAGACATAATGACAAATGATAATCCAAATACAAATACTTATCTTTTGTTGTTTTGTGGGATCCATCTTGATCTCTGCATCCTTGCAGAAATCACATGAGTCCTCTTACCTTCATATTCTTTCTTGTAAAAATCCCATTAAAGAAATTGCAATCTTTATCTTTACACATTATCGAGGAAAATCACATCATCTTGATAAATTCGTCATTGGTGCATACATGGAGATTACTAGAAGAATAACTCCTTTCGACGATCCTCCATACTTTCTTCAAAATCATCATTCCTTGACTTTCTTATGTGGAGTATATGTATAGATATTAGCAGTTGAGGCTTGGTGTTTTCTCTTTTTTGATCTGTGAAACTTTTTGGCATAGTGACCATACTTATGATATCTAAATCACTGAATGTGAGAAAGATCCTTATTCTTCTTTTGTTTTGGATTGGGACTTGATATTTCACCTTCATCTTTTCTTCCATGAAACTTTCTTCCCTTACCTTTCCCTTGTTGGTAAATTTGGATCACCCACTAATATACTCTGAATGAATGCTTCCTAGGAGGAGGTGAAACCATTAAGAGACATCATGATAAGTTCTCTATCTTCAATCAATTCTCCAATGGTGCTCATTGATCTCTTAGCTCAAAAATATTCATGAGGTAGGATGCAATTGAGTCTGAGTTTGTCATATTGATGTCATAGAGTTGTTGTATTAAGGAAAGAGCTCTATTGATGTCGTTATTTCCAAACAATTTCTTCAAGACTCCAAACATATTTTTGGTTTTCTTCTTCTGAGAAATATGAGGTACCAAGTGGTATTTTACTGCATCTATCAGGATCCTTGTTTCCTTCACATCATTCTTCCTCAATTTAGTCTTCTTTGCTTCTTCTTCTGGTTATAATGGTACCTTTTCATTTACAAACTTTAGAATATTATTCTCCTCTAGGATAATGAGTATCATAGACTTCCATGAGTTTAATTTGGAATCCCCATCAAGTTTATCTTCCACCTTCACATTATTCATCTTGACTAGAACATTGAGATCTAAAGACTAACCTAGAAACCCTGGCAGGAGAGGGTCAAAATCGAAGTTTAGATTCTTGCAAATATGATTCCATAGATAAATGTGCCCTCCTAGGGAAAGTTGAATAGACTTTGTTTTTTACTAGACCTATGGAAAGAGTAGTAACAAAATGGAATCCCTAGTTTTTGATACTGACAAAATTTAGGTCAAAACTGAAAGTTCTTGAAATGAGGATTTGCTTCCATAGAAAGATGTGTCGCACCAAGGCGAGTTGGAGAATGTCAATACTGAACCAAATAACTGGATAGAAGGGATTGAATCAAGAAACCCTATATATTGACCACAGCAGAATTAAGTCAAAATTTGAAAGATCATCTATCCATAATTTTCCTCCATATAAGAGTGTGCCCTCCTAGGGCGAATTCCTCTATGCACTTTTCAAGATGAAACTAAGGTTGTAAAGCTCTGAAGTATGGAGCCCTAGTTTTTTGCAATGGTCTCTTTTAGAACTGCTCTGATACTATGATAGTTTTTAAAAATAGTAGTATAATTCCAATATTATATGCATCATAACATATAGTATGATCACTAAAAGAACAACCAAGCACATAAAAAAAATAGGAACAATATTTTGACCTTGGAAACCACAAGGGAGAAAACCTAGAAACCTTCTAATAGAGATATCAGTTCAAAGTACATGAATATACATCCATATACATAGTAATCACATATATCAGAATATCAACCCCAAGAACAAAGGAGAAACTCCTCCACATATAGTGAACCCCATAAAATAATTCTTCTAGCTTGTAGCGAACTTCTTCCTTGAGTGGAGTGAACTTGCCTAGGTGAAAATGAATGAGGTTCCTTCTTATTTATAGTCAAATCTATGTTTTCTTGTTTGCTTTAATCTAGGGTCAAATTGCACACTTAATCTAGGCCAACTTGTCTTTTATTCACAATAATCATTCTTTATTATTATATTTTTTGAGGCCAACTTGGTGAGGATTCCTCACATAGCTACTAAATCAACATTACATTTTCAATTCGATGTGATTTTAAGATATATGTTCCTATGTAGAGGGAATAGTCTTCATCGTGATTTTTGGTGGTCATTTAGAGT
>LPNX010135098.1:1726060-1741973 GCA_001517045.1 Pseudotsuga menziesii | reverse complement strand
CCCCCCCCCCCCCCCCCACACTTTCCCCCACGATCCTCCCATACTTGAATTGATTTTGGAGGCTCCATCAAAGATGAGTTTAAAGAACTTTTGATAGTTTAACAAGCCCCAAAATTCATAGTCTTGTAAATCTGGTCTCTAAGCTATTTTCTACTAGTTTATAGAAGATAGATTTGGACCAAGGGGGAATCTCAAATACAAGATCTCTTACCCAAGAAATTTCATGAAAGACAATAAGATATTCATTTTTAAAGAATCTTAGGTGTTGGAACTAGAAGGACCCTTCCACATATTTTTATGCATAAATTTCCATACATTGCTAGTCCACATGGCACATGAAGCTCACCCACTTGGCTTGTTGCTTATTTTCCATTTTTATGCATAAAATTCCATGTTCTTAACAACTTCAAAAAAAGTATGCTTAAGTATTCCAGTGCATTTAGAAAGGTTTAGAAATGAGCTTATGCTAAGTTGTTATGCTATTTTGATGTATATTATTTGTTGTAAGTTGCATCTCAATTGTCTTTTGGATCCCTCTTGGTGCTTAATAGATCTGAATCTAAGATTGGTTTACACTGGTTTGATAAAATTATAATATATGTATTATTTTATGTTCTCATAATGTCTAGTTCATTGTCTATATGTTCCTGTTAGAAATGTTTTTAGCTATAGTTTTCATCGTTCAATGTTAACCAAGCATTATATATTTTGATGATTGAAAGAAGGCGAGGACCATATGGGTATCTTTTAAAAAATGAACATTTAACGCTCATGTTCTCAATGTGTTTAGAGATTTTCCTTCAATTGAATGTCGATCTCCATGTAATATTCCCTCCCGAATTCGTGGCCCAAGGTAAAGATACATATTTTTAGTCCATAACATGTGCTTTTAGGTGGATATGGTGGCCATTTTTAGGTTTGTCACATTATGGACATTGCTTGGTCATTAATCCATCATTTGATGCCAAAACCCATGTTGTTGGGATAAAACATTTTTTAATGGGCCTCGTGGTCTTTGCATAATAACCAATGTCATTGCATAGGGCCTGTGTAGGGAATCCTTAGCTGCCTACATGTGATATATGGCCACCACATTGAGGAGGGGCACACTAGGGATGAATCTTGAGGACAATTCCATGGTCTAAGGAAAAATATACAACCTTATGTTTTCATGGTCCTTGTGTAGGGCCCTACACATAATTACTTTACCTTACAAGTGAGATATGGTGGCCATTTCAATATGTGTAATATTGATAAGGATTATTATTGTGTCTTATAGCATGGCCTACGAACTAAATGTAGGGTCTTATGCCATATTAATTTTCTATATTGTTGATGGTACAGGCATGTTAACCTAGAATACCATATAAGAACTACGTATGGAAACTCTAGCCTACATGTAACAATGTGTCTCATGAGTGGTGTGTCATAAGGCCTTGAGACAACACATAATCTCTATGGAGGGAATATTATTTCAACTACAAGTGGGATATGTTTGTATCTTGAGATTTATAACATCACAAATCAATCTCTTGGCCCACACCACGGTATAGGGTTTAAATTTATGGCCTAAATTCACACCATTTGTTTACGAGGTCACGGACCATCATGATTCCCTTAACCATCACATAGCATGAATCTACATAGAAAATATCTAGTCTACATGTGAAATATGGTCATCATTTTGAAAACTTGCACATAAGGTATGGTTCTTGATGCGGGACTTAAAATATAATCAAAACTATGGTCTTAGGCTGTAACATTTGCCTCTAAAGCTCATGCTCCATAAACAGGGCCCCAAATTACCACCACAAGCCCTCCACTAGGAATATTTGGCATGTAAGTTGGATATGGTCATGGCCATATTGAGGTTTAGAAAAACATGGATGGTTACAAATGATACCAAAGTAAAGGTTTCATGGTCCATAAGTTGTGGGGTCCTTAGCTACTACGTAGGCCTTATAAATGGGAACTTTGTCATGTGAGTAGGATATGGTGTCCATTTAAAGTTTGTTACACCAATTCGATTTCAATGCCAAAAATTTAGGTTGTTGGGTCAAAACTTTAGTGTACTCTAAGGCTCTTCATGGGCACCAGGAATGGTTCTCATGGTCTGAGCTATCATTCATGGACAAAATTTAGGGCCTTGTCGATGACAATGATTATGATGAGGATTAAATTTTTATTTTGATTAGGGTGTAATTGGTTAAGGGGTTAGGGGATTTAGGAATATGGGGTTTATAAGGAGTCATGGTTATGGTTTAATGAGGTTATGGTCACTATGGTCTTTATGGTCAGATTAGGGGGTTAGGGAGTTGGGGTGGGGGTTAAAAAACCACCTCCAAAAGTCATTAGGATTGGAATTTTCCTCACCTATATTAATAGTTTGGGATAGAAGGTTCTACATAATTCAATGCTTAGCTATTAGGTGTTTTAGTGGTTATGTTCCTTATGGTCACATTATGATGTATGCATTGTGAAAAATACATAGTCACTATGGTCACAGTGGTCACATTAATTAGAAGTTAAGGGTTTTAGGGGTTAGGGGATTTGGGATTAGGGGTTTTATAAGGATTTAGGGTTATAGTTCAATGTGGTAATGGTATCTATGGACAGTAAGGTCACATTAGGGGGGTTAGGAGTTAGGTTTATAAGGAGGTTTAGGTTTAAGGGTTCAAGGGATTAGTTACTAGGGGTTTTGGTGGTTAGGGGCCTTATGGTCACGCTATGTCATATGAATGCGTTACATAATATACATAGTCACTATGGTCACATTTAGTGGTTAGGTTCCTTAGGTTTTACGAGACTTAGGGGTTATGGTTTAGTTCGTTAAGCGATTAGAGGATTTGGGTAATTTAGGGGGCTTATAAATACTTAGGCTTAGGGTTTAATGGGGTTATGCTCACTATGGTCACTATGGTCACATTTAACGGTTAGGGACCTTAGAGGTTAAGGTTTAAGGGGTTAAGTGGTTAGGGTATTTGGGGTTATGGGGTTTATAATAAGTTAGGGTTTATCATTTTCATATCCATCATCATCGTCGTCGTCGTCATCATCATCATTGTCATTATTTTCATCATCATTTGTGGATCTAATATGCCTTTTTCTATAGCTATACCCACAAAGATAAGTAACGCCTTAATCTTGTCCATATTGTTACACCCATTTCCATGCTATCGGGTGAAGGTAAAGTGGTGATCCTTGGTTAAGTAGGTGAATTCCCCACACTTTACATAGGTACAAATTTACCATGAAAGCTCTGTTAAGAAAACCCTATGGAAATATTTTGTCAATTTCCAAATGCCCAGCCTGCATTGGTAAATTTATTCTCAAAATTTTCATAAGTCGATCATATGCATGCTAAATCTTCTAGAAAAATTGCAATGGAGATGTGAATTAGTATTAAAACATCACCTTGTTCCTAGCTAGCCATGTTGCCTACAAAATTATAAGAGGATGAATATTATGTTTAGCAACCACCTTTTCATCCAACTAGGTTTTGTGAGCTTAATCTCCATTTGAGATTCCTTCTCAAACCCCTCCTCCACCAGTCAATGAGTTTGATGTTTCCTAGGCCTTCCTAGAGTAACGACATCTAACTATAAAATTTTATATTTCCTTTGATTTACTCTTACAGAGAGGACACATACTAGTACCTTTCCATGTGCATCTCATTAAAACATCCCATGTGATTACTTTGTTTTATAGGTCCACCCACATAAATATTATGGCCTTCAATAATGATTTGAAAACTTTGACCACCACGAATTTCCCTCAATCTCTCAATTGTTTAAAAACATGGCAATATGTCTAAAACACACTATGTAGCTTCCATTATAGGGTTTTTAAACCACACCAATATACCTTCTTCAACTCTAATTTTGAAAAAAGTATAAGATATATATTGAACCAATCTATTCCATATTCCAATTAAATATCCTCCAACAACACAATCTCAACAACATATTTCCATTATTCACTTCAATAGTTGCAGGCCTTTACCTTAATCAACCTCCACTTAGATTCAAGCACATGCATCTATTGTCAAGCATGAGATTTGACCATGTCTATGTATTTACCAAATATGTTTCCAATGGTTTTGAATGTTTCATCATCCAAACAAATAGAAACAATTGTGTAAGTGTTACCTGAAATTATAATGTGGTTGGGACTCTTATTGTTATTTGAAGTCAAACATCCACCTACTCAAAGACATTTAACGTGACCCCACAAACTATGGGTCATTTTTTAAAATATTTTCCTTAACCAAGGTTTATCTCAAAAAAGAAGGTGTAGAATCCATTTGCATATAAATAGTAGAGGGTCTAACCCCCTTCATGTGAGGGATCCACTACTCATGGAGTTAGTTATCAACGGTTTTTGGGTTTAACTAATTACTTGTAAATATTTCAGCCAGAGTTACTTTTGCATAGATAATGACTTTCCTCTTGAGCGCATTTGAGTAGGATATTAGAGTTGGGATTTGGTCCATTTGTTTTTAGACGTTGAGCCATATTGACAAATGAATTTTAGGGTTTTAAATATTAGAGTTTTCATTGTTTTTAAAGTTACCACAATAATAGTAAAATTAGATGATTTTCCCCATGCGAAATGATATTCAATATTAGAGAAACCCTTAACGAATATTCCATAATAACATAGAAATCGTAGGAATCTCCTCACACCAGTTGCATTCTTTAGAGTTGACCAACTGGATATGGATTTGATATTATTGGGATCTACTTTGAATCCATCCTCTTATATGATTTTCCCAATTTATTGAATTTCCTTTATAAATAAATCATGTTTTCTCAACTTAGCATGGATTATATTTCTTCATGTCCCGTGGTTCTCTACTTTGTTCCATTATGTCCCATGCATCAAATAGTGTTGGCAAAGAGGAGCACAATCTTCACAATAGATGTATGTGGAACCACCAATATCTTACCCATTTTCATGATTGTCACTATCATTGTTTTGATGATGATTTTCATCGTTTTCGTCATGGTTTTCATCGTCGTCATCATCATCCTCATATGTGCATCATCCTTGTCCTCGTCATCATCTTGATCATGGTCCTCCTCTTCCTCATATTAAACATCACCACTGTGATTATCATCATCATTGTCATCATAATCATCATCATTCTATGATCATCAATGTTGTCATCATTATCATCATTGTCATTGCCATCATCGTCATCACTCCACTTGATTATATGATTTCTCACAATGAATTTTAATGAACAAAGCATCTAGTCAAAGGGAACAATTTCAATCTATTCCTTCCCAAACTACTATTACATTGTCTAAGCTAATGGATTGACTCTAATAAACCAAATCTCATTATTATTATCATCATTTTCATTGTCGTCATCATAATTATTGTTCTCATTATCATTACAATCATCACCATGAATCTCATGATAATCACCATCAATTTTGAACTTAAATACTTAGAGGCATCAATCCACTTTAGTGCGTACAATATTTGACCCCTTAAAACCCAAACTTGAGGATTTCATATATATAACAAGGGAAGTGATAGAATTCAAATTTGGGTAAAATTACCTCTTCATCTTTTTGAAAGCAGGGGGCGCCAAGTTTTGTAAAATATTGCTCCCATGCAACACACTGACATCAGAGGAACTCGATCAGGTCTCGACCAGAACTACAAGAGAGAAACTTCATGTAATGATCAAATCCAACAACCTTTGAAGGAGGGATAACCATTGCACCAACGAGATAGGGTAATACCATCTTTCTAGGAAGGAAGGTCGCTAGGTGGGATAGACATTTAGAAGAGGTGATTCAAGCTTTACAAACCAAACATCATCTCACAACACCTTCTCTCCTCTTCTTCAGTATTCATGATTCTAGCTCCTTTCATCAGGCACCCATGGCTTCTCAGTAACTACCAAGCCGTGACATAAACAAAATCTATTAACAGAAGAGTAATAATGATTAGTCTTCCTTGCCATTCCGCTCTCCAAGTTGTTAAAAACACAATCATCCTCTCTTATAGCTCCAGTTTATGCTCTATGATAGGTTGCTCTGCATATTTCTTCGAATGACAAAATAGGTATGATTTGTTTCTCTGTCAGTTAAATAAACAGTTACTTTAGGAAAAACTTGGCCATCATCATTTTTTGTTTGCAGAAAAAAGAATGATCCTTGCTTTTTATTTGTTTCTGTCTACTAGGGTATTCATTGCATTTTATGTATATGGTATATTTTTCAATGTGGTATTTTCTCTTGTCAATGGATGTAGGAGGGGAAAAAGTAAAACTGAGGAAAGTTATGCTTTTTCTACTATAAGCAACCACGAGTCTTATGAAATTCTATTGGGAATGGTGTGCATTTCATTGTTTCTTTTTCTGAATACATTTTATGTTATTTTGTTTGGAAATCACATTTCTTTCAATTCATACTTCAAATCCTGAATTTAACCTTTATGTGAATGCACATGAATTTCATAATTAGTCTTCTGAGTATGAGGTAGACAATGAAATGATAATAGTGAAACATATCTTATTTTCAATCAACTAAATGACTTGTTATGTTAAAGTGTAGAGTTGTTTTATCAAGAGATTCATACTCTCATGATTCTATTAGTTCCCCTCCATCACTTGAATCAAATACATCAAAAGCGTCAATTGTTCCCTTAACGATACGGGTGGTGGAGGTTTTCAAACTCACGAGAGAGAAGATGAGTGGTGTATTGTGGGCTGTACTGAATTAATTAGGTTTTCAACTTGTAATGGCAGGAGACTTAAGCGGGGAGATGTTGTCACGTTCTCCTTTCCCATACCTTGCAATGGTGCCAACAAACAATGGGGAGGGGGGAGAGATGTTGCTGTATGTTCAGAGATTGTGAGGTACTCCACAAAAAAATATGGTGAGGTGAGATCACTTTTTATTAAGAGCCTTGTAAACTGAAATTTCTGGTATCATAGTCTCTCAAGAAAAAGATTTGTTTCATACTGGAAGAGATGTTTTTGAATAAAATTTATTTTCCAACAATGTTATCATTGCTTGTGTTCTTATATTTTTGGTTTTGGATGAAAATTGCAGGTAGACTTTCTTCCTACAAAGTGAACTCGATGCTTGATACCTTTAGTTGATTCAAAGAAAGTGAAGATACAAGTTTGTTGTGTAGTTGCACCTGAAATCCTTGGTTTGATGGACAGTATACTACTGACAGCGACGTAAGATTGTTGTGTGAACGAATGAATAAATAGATGGATGAGTAATATTTAACATATATATACATTCTCTTAGGCCAAGTTGGAAAGTTGTCATGAGGTTACAAGTTATATATGTTTATTAGGCAGTGTTTTTGTTCCATTTTTTCTATGAATCAATTCCCTGGTGGGTTGGAAGTTTAAAGCGATTTGGTTTTTATCCAGTGTTTAGTGGGTTATAATTGGAAACTTTGGTTACTTGTTCACTACTTATGGGAAAATTTTACTAGGCCAAATTGTGGGTTGTTGTATTGGGTAATGCTAAGCCATCCTATATCACCACGGGGTTCAAATTTGGTTCCTGTTATGCTGAGTTATACATTGATATTCTTTTTTTTAGCCTATATATTTATCTTTTTGTATGGATGTAATGTGCAGGTTCTCAACAATTCAATCTTGCAAAGCTCAACCAGGTTTCCACCAAAGTTTGTTTCTTCATCAACAGAGGACAGTGCCATAAACCCTCTTCCAACATTGCTTCGATTGTTTGTCAAGGAGTCATTTTAGAAGGTAAATTTAATATGTTTTTGAAATTGAAGCATTTATTTTGTCCAAGGGAACAGTTTTTCTAGATGATTTGTTTTATTGTGTTGATTATTATGGGATTATGCATACATGTTAAGTTGTTAACAGAAGGGTATGTTAAATAAAAATACCTATTTGACAAAGGGTCCTATAACAGTACAAGTATTTGATTAATTTGGTTTCTTGTATTTTTAAGTTGCTTCTAATCTTTAAAGTGACAATTTGAGTTTTAATTCTTTTACAAACTGATTTCACTCCATATGACCTTTACATGCACAAATGTTCATTAGGTTTTAAGGTACATAAGTTTGTTCACATTTTTATGTTTTTGGTCATAAGATGGTCATTTCCTGCTAATTATAAAAATTTCATGGCCTGCACAGAAGAATCAACACCTACATCTTCAATGACTTTAATGAATAACTCACCCATATATTGTGCATCTTTGTATTTTCCAAGATAATTCACCACTTTCAGAAAGCTTGATCCATTATGGGAAGTACCCCAACAAGCTTTTCCCCAGGCTCTTGTTTTCTTGTTACATCCATAGCTGATATTTTTTTCTTGAGTTTGTCATCTTTCTACAGTAGTGTTATTTGCAGAATTGGCAGTTGCACCTCCACTTGTAGTAGATGGAGCAGTAACAGAGAGGTGAACCCGAAGGAGGGGCAGAGGGGAAACACCAACAGGGACATTTGTCAGATACGTTTGATGCTTGTCCTACTTTAGGACACATGTCCTAGTGTGTGGCATGTGCCTGACATGTAGGATTCATACAGTGGGGGCCTCTAGGACATGTCTTGTTTCTTATCTAGTTTCTTGTAACCTGTTATAGTTGGGAGGAGACAAAAAGTAGAATGCAGGACCATCCACTCCATTTAGAATTGTAATTATACATGCCATCAAAGATCTTGATTAGTCATACTTATCTAAAACACATTTCAACTGGTCAGCTGGATGGATCTATATGCCAATATGGGTACCCATACATTAACTAATTTGTTGTCCATTTATCTTCCTTCCTAAGCAAAAGTATTAAGTGTGAATTTCCTTGTTCCATATTCCTAGATAATTCAATTGAGTTCAAATCATCTGCAAAATGGACATTAAGCAATTAACTTCCCAAGGAAGAGGGATTCGCCCAATATTACATTTCCTCCAGTAAACTAATCATGTTCCTTAGTGTATCAACAAGAGTTCCATATACACGAGTGGAGTCCTATCCTGCTCCATCCAGAATATAAGTCATTTCTTTCCTCCTTTCTTGAAGATGTATATATATTTCTTAGGTTTGAAGTGATAGTCAAGCTTTAATTTCACTTGACCACTCTATTTGCAATTACATGCCTTGCATACACACGATTGGAGTCCTATCTTGATCCAGTAAGAATATAAGTCATTTCTTTCCTCCTTTCTTGAATATGTATATATATTTATCGAGTTCGCAGTGACCTCAAGCTTTAATTTCACCTGACCACTCTTCCTATGATCACATTCCTTGTAGAAATTATGCCTACACTGGTGTCCAGTCTTTCCTCATTTGTACTAGAATCATGAGTGAAGATTCCCATGCAACTTGATTCTTGCTGCAGAGGCTGGCCATCCTCATATTCTTTATATTTTGCATCATCCTTTACTTGAGATGAATAGATAACACATTGTCATTATCTGTGTAACAACTTCTATGATTTGAGTCCTCAAATTTTTATACTGAATATTTTCCATTTGATTTTTTTTTGAACACATGGCATCTTCTTTAAGATATGTTTTTGACACCCTTGGATAGAATTTAACCAAGCATGATTATGCTTGGTTTCCTAAAGACCATTCTTTTCCTGATAGCCTTGCTCATTAGAAGTCATATTAAACTATCTACTGCACTTCACTTTTTACATTCTTAGTTAGATTGCAATTTACAATGCTTTATGGCCTAGGGATTTATTAACCTATGTACTATCATATGCTGACTTTTGATTGTTTTATTTACTAGTTTTGGTTAATTGTGGTTTTTAATTGTTATCATTCTTTTTTATATGATGGGCATGTAAATATAGAAACTAAATGGCACAGTCAATTAGATTCTAGCATGCAAGCCATTTTTCTTTGTGTTTCAGGATTGGTTTAAAGGTAGTGACATGATATAGAAATTACCTTTCCCTTGGGAAACTCCACTAGGTTCCATACACCATCCTTCATTAGACAGACATATTCAACATGCATAGATTTTCCATGTCATTAGAATGTGATGCTTCATCAAAATACTTAGGCAAAGTATCAACAAAAGAAAGCATAAAAGCCATGAAATTTTCCTCATACCTTTTAGGTGCATTGCTTGTTCTTGTTGATCTTCTTGGAGACATACTCATTTAGATTCTTCTTCCTCGAGAAAAATTTATTCTTCCACCACTTTCCCAAGTCAATTGGGTTTCTTTGCTGGTGCTTCTTGCAAAACTTATTGATTTCTCTCCTCTTCCAGTTCTTCCTCTAGACAGACTTGTATGTTGAGATTCCACAATTCATCCTTGGATATTAGAAAAGATTGTTCCCTTAGACTATGACAGGCTTGTACCATTTGTTTCACATGTTCTAGATCCATTATCGTGGCACATCTCTCTCTCTCTCAGATGGAATCTCCATCTTTGGAGTTGGATTCTTGGGATTTATATTAGATTCATACTTTACTTTCTACATTGTGCTTTTCATAAGAGTTGTTTCAGTGGGAGTCCCTTTGACCTACGTTATTACAACTTGAATGTGTGCTGATTTTAGAGCATTCAACAAGTTCATCGTCTATAACCCATATTCTCTACCAAGTATTGATGACTTGCTAGAACAACTACAAGAATCAAAGTATTTTTCAAAGTTGGAACTAAAATTTGGATATCATCAAGTGACTCAGTGATAATCAAGCAAGAGGACACTTGAACGACAACTTTAAAGAGAAAACATTGGTTGCTTCAAATATTGGTCACATCATTTGGTATTATTAATACATTAACCACATCCATTCAGTTGATGAATGAGGTTCTCCAACCCTTCACTTGTTCTTTTGTAGTTGTGTATTTGGATGATAGACTCATCTACAACAAGCTTTGGGAGAAGCACTTAGACCAATACTTCTGCACTAGGATTTCCACAATTTAGGCCTAATTTATTGTACTAAAAGTAAATATGATATGTATTGTTAGAAATTCTCTCCCAACAGTGATTTCATTTTAAATAAATGCATAAGTCTCCTTTGAGAAATTTTGATGAGTGATCCCCCAAAGAACTAACATATAGAGTTACAAATCAATATATCCAACTTTTCACATGAGTCTGTTGAATTTTAGCATTAGCATGAATACTTAAAAAATTTGCAGACTAACAAATGATAAGTGCAGTAAAATCATCCACACATCAAAACACTGAACACAAGATTTTTTCACTGGGGAAACCTTTAAAGGACAAAAAACCCAAAAGAATTAGTAATTTATCTCGTAAATGAGATGACTGAGTTCTTGACAAATTATCAAACCCTAATAGGTTTGATCCACGGATTCAAAATTCACCAAATATGTTTTTTACATAAAAATCAAATTAGGGCTTGCTTCCCTAATTCCTATTTTGTCTCCCGAGATCAAATTGATCAGATCTGTGGCTAACCAAATTTTCTCTCTCCTGCTCGAACCTCTTTAGACCCTGCCTAGACCTTCTCTTTCTTTCCTGAGCCATGTTGGGCTCCTTTAATTGTTACTGTTCGAAGGTCTGTTGGGCTCACCTGCTACTGCCTGGAGGTCTGTCGGGGTTCTTTTATCCCCTGATACAATTGTTGCCTTTAATTGTCAGTGGATAGGTCTAAAAGACTAGAATGAAAAAATGCAAATTAATCATGAAGGTATTAGTCTTTTGAGAAATCTCAGCCTCTTGAATCCAAATGCAAGATCTGCTCTTGAACCCTATAATACATGCAATGATGGGAATGAAGTTGAACTAGACCAAGGGTGGAAATACATTCTACTTGTTAGTTTTTCATCAATTAAGCTAGCATTATGATCTTAGGATCTTTTCACTGAGAGAATAACAAGTATAGCAATAAAACATGAGCACATCACAAGAGACAAGAGACACAAAGAGTTTTCCTCGGGGAAACCATAAAGGAGAAAACCCCGCAAATTTCTCTAAGATAGAATCAACACCAAAACAGTAAGAGATCTCCCAAAACAGCAGTAGCCTTCTGTCTTTTGTCAAGCCAAAGTATTTCCTTCTCCAAAGGTGCGCCACACTTGAGAGAGCAAGTGATGTACTTCACAAGTGATAAATAGAGAGACACACACTCTCTATTTATATTAGTCCATTCACATAAGTTGCCATTTCACACGTAGGCTCAACCCTAATAATTACTACTTGAGCCTACACCTTAATTAGTGTATAATAACTCAAGTGCCCCAAAACTGTGGGGACTTACCTAATGACTTGATATGACTTGTTTACATTATTAATCCTCCCGATCGGAACATCAGGGTATGACCACATGACTCAAATACATAATAGAAAACATCCCGGAATAGACATCGGGTTACAATACATAGGATACATAAAAGAATGCATTCCGAAGTTACATATACATCAACACTCCCTCTTAACTAGGAAGGTATTCTTTCAACACAATTTTCAGCACTGGTCTTCTTCTCTGTATCAACTGGATCATCTTCATCTTTGATTCATATTCAAGTCATCTTCATCTTCAAGTCATCTGGATCTGGATCATCTCTCGATCTAGATCATCACTCGATCTAGATCATCTCTCGATCTGGATCATCACTCGATCTAGATCATCTCTCGATCTGGATCATCATCACTGGGCTAGATCTGGATCATCACTTGATCTGGATATTTACTGCTGGATCATCATTACTGGATCTGGATCATCACTCGATCTGGATCAACACTGGTGTTATCTCATGATTCTACTCGTCATCGGAAGTCTTTACAGAGCCAGTCCTTTTTCATACTGGATGTACCATCTCAGAGCTAGTCCTTTTTCATACTAGATGAGGCATCACAGAGCTAGTCCTTTTTCATACCAGATGTGGCATCTACTTCAGAGCTAGTCCTTTTTCAAACTAGATGAGTCTTCCCAGAGCTAGTCCTTTTTCATACTAGATGAGGCATCACAGAGCTGGTCCTTTTTCATACCAGATGTGGCATCTACTTCATATCTAGTCCTTTTTCAAACTAGATGAGTCTTCCCAGAGCTAGTCCTTTTTCATACTAGATGAGGCATCACAGAGCTGGTCCTTTTTCATACCAGATGTGGCATCCTGCCCATGGAAGGAACCAATCCTCTCACCATGTCACTGCCCTTACATCCGACCATGGAAGGAACCAATCCTCTCACCATGTCGAAATGGCACTGCACTTATATCTGACCTGCTCATCGAAATGGCCAACACTCACATCTGACATGGAAGGAACTTAATCCTTTAGCCATGAACAGAATGGTTTAGCCCTTATATCTGACCTGCTCGTCAGAATGGCTATAAATCTCAGCACTCATATCAGTCATGGAAGGAACCAATCCTCTCACCATGACGGAATGGCTTAGCCCTTACATCTGACCATGGAAGGAACCAATCCTCTCACCATGACGGAATGGCTTAGCCCTTACATCTGACCATGGAAGGAACCAATCCTCTCACCATGTCAGAATGGATATGGGTCTCATCACTGTCTCTGGGAGGAAGCCTCAATCTGGAGAACACCAAGTCTCTCTCTGAAGTACTCGAACTTCAGCCTGGCCAATGGCTTCGTCAATACATCAGCTATCTGTTCCTCCGTCGCAACATACAGGAGCTTCACTACTCCTCTCTGCACCATATCCCTGATATAGTGATATTTGATCTCGATATGCTTCGACCTGTCATGGAACACTGGATTTTCTGACAACTTCACGCAACTCTGGTTGTCACAGTGTATACAAGTAGCATCCAACTAGAGATCAAATATATCAGACAGTAGCTTCCGCAGCCATACTGCCTCACAACTAGCTGAACAAGCTGCGACATACTCAGCTTCAGCTGTGCTTAGTGCCACACAGGATTGCTTCCTGCTAAACCAAGAGATCACACCTAATCCCAAACTGAAGCAACATCCTGAAGTACTCTTCCTGTCGATGGCACTGCCTGCCCAATCTGAATCAACATAACCCTCTAGGTTAATCTTTTGATTCGCATCATACTTGAGCCCATAATCAACTGTACCCTTCAGGTACCTCAGAATATGCTTTGCAGCAACCAAGTGAACACTTCTCAAATCTTTCAAGTACTGGCTCAAGGTGTTCACATCAAAGCAAATATCTGGTCTCGTGTTTGTCAGGTACATCAATGACCCAATCATCTGGCGATACATCGTAGCATCAACCATCTCTGAAGAAGCATCACTTAATAGCTTCAGGTTCGATGCCATAGGTGTAGCCATAGCCTTGCAGTACATCATCCCAAATCTCTTCAGGATCTCTACTGCATACTTCCCTTGTCCAAGGAAGATTCCATCTGCACTCTGCCACACCTCCATACCTAGAAAGTAATGCATCATCCCCAAGTCCTTCATCTCGAACTCAACAGCAAGCTTTCTCTTCGTATCAGCAATCAACCCATCTGTACCTGTCACAAATAGATCATATACATACAATAGAAGCATTACTGGGTTGCCATATTCAACCTTGTAGTAAAGGTTGGAATCTGCTTTACTCTTGGTAAAGCCTAAACTGGATAGAAAGCTATCAATCCTGCCGTACCAAGTCCTGGGTGCCTGTTTCAACCCATACAGGGATTTCTTCAATCTGCATACATGAGACTTTCTGTCATGTGTCTCAAAACCAAGTGGTTGTTCTACATACACTTCCTCTTCTACTACATCATTCAAGAAAGCAGTCTTGACATCCATCTGGTGTATCTTCCACTTCGTAACTGCAGCCAGAGCAAGTACTGATCTGATGGAAGTGTATCTGGCTACAGGTGCAAAGGTCTCTTCATAGTCTACTCCCTCTTTCTGAGAGAATCCTCGAGCTACAAATATTGCCTTATACTTTTCAATGCTACCGTCTGCAGCATGCTTGATCTTGTAGATCCATTTGGAAGTGACAACTGACTTCCCTTTTGGTCTTGGGACAACATCCCAAACATCATTCTTCATGATCGATTGATATTCTTCGATCATGGCATCCTTCCATTCTTTCTGTTTTGCCGCTTCTTCATAACTGGAAGGTTCTTTATCAATAAAATCACATAGTAAAGCTACATACCCGGAATTTGATCTTGTTCTCTTTCTTTCTCTGTGATCCTCATCTGGAGCCCCATATCTTTCCGCACCTTGGAAAAGTTCACGTACCCAAGCAGGTTTCCTCTTATGAGGATTCTTTTCCAGAGGTGGATCTATAGGTCTTTGTGGTTCCTCGAACTCTCGATCTTCTTCTTGAGCTTCTTCATTCATGATTGTATCACGGATCCTGGGTGCTTCTGCTTCCGCCTCTTTAGGTTCTTCAGCAGGTCTCTTTCTGGATTTGTTGTAAGTTGTGTCTTCATCAAATGTCACATCCCTGCTGATGTCAATCTTCTTGAATCCTGGAAAGTAGATTCTGTAAACCTTCGAGCTTTCAGAGTATCCCACAAAGATGCCCTTCTTTCCTGAAGGGTCTAACTTTGTTCTCTTCTCTTTTGGAATATGTATGTACACTGGACAGCCGAATATTCTGAGGTGGCTAACTTCTGGTTTCTTGCCGGAGAAGACTTCTTCAAGAGTCTTGTTCTCAAGTACTCTATGTGGAGTACGGTTCTGTACATACACTGTTGTTCTGGCAGCTTCAGCCCAAAGATGCATAGGTAGATCTTGATCATGAAGCATAGCTCTTGCAGCTTCCATGATAGTTCTGTTCTTCCGTTCTGCAACCCCATTCTGTTGTGGATTATAAGGAGTGGACAACTCCCTCTTAATCCCTGAATCTTTGCAAAGCTCCTTGAATTCATTTGAAGTGAATTCTCCACCATTATCTGATCTAATGGTCTTGATCTTCTTTTCAGTATGGTTCTCGATCAAGGCTTTGAATTCCTTAAACTTGCTGAATACTTCATCTTTGTTCTTCATAAAATAAATCCAGGTCTTTTT
>LPNX010135098.1:1668134-1725635 GCA_001517045.1 Pseudotsuga menziesii | reverse complement strand
TTTCATATCTGGATCTCTTCTTGGATGGTTCATCATCCTCTGCAGTATGAGCATGATGTCTTCTTTTGTTCCCCTTCTTCTTATGAGAGTGGCCCTTGTTATTGGGACAGTCTTTTGCGAAGTGCCCTATCTCATCACATGTATAACATCTTAAATTTGAAATATCTCTTCTAGGATGAGAATCCTTACCTTTGGAGAAATGAGGTCTTCTTCTGCTTTTCTTGGAGTGAGCCTTGGAGCGAACTGTAAGAGCTTGGTCTTCACTTCCCATCTTCTCTTCTCGAGCTGCTATCCGAGCTTCTTCTTGAGAGCACTCTTCCCATAGTCTGCTGAATTTGACTAACTTCTTCCTAGCACAGATTCCTTGAATGAAAGCATCCCATGACCTAGGGAGGCCATTCAATGTAGTCATGACAATCTCCACATTTTCCACTTCTTCATCAACAGCTTCTAATTGTTCTTTGATTTGAGAAACTCTTGTGAAGTATGACTGGATAGATTTTGCATTCTGAATCTTCACATTCTTCAACTGGTTTCTCAGGGTCATCTTCCGGTTGATGTTATTTCCTTCAAACAATTTGGTTAGGGCATCAAACATAGCTTTAGGTGTCTTGGGAGAGGACACCTGAGGGATAAGATGATCCTTGATAGAATCAGCAATGATCCTCTTTGCCATAACCATCTTCTTCTTATGGAGAGCCTTTTCCTCATCTCCCTCTGGAACTGGAATCTCCTCATGAATGTAGGAGTCTAATTCATTCTCTTCTAGGACCAGGGAGATCCTATACTTCCAAGCTCGGAAGTTATCAGCCCCCTCAAGATTTTCATCAATCTTGGTATGATGAGACATCTTTAAATAAGAACCTCAAATGAAAATACAAGAGATTTTAGATCTTACCAGGTTAAAGATGTCGGATCTGCAACTTGAGCTGAAATCCTGCAGAGCTGGTTCAGGAGCAACAAGGGTATTGTTTTCCTGGAGTTCTGTCCACCCAAATGCCTTCAAATTTGTTCCTAACTTCGATTTTGGGGAGGAGATCAATCCAGGCCTGGGCTCACTGACAAATTCCTCTTCTGCAAAAATCCCTAATTTTTTACCCCAGTGACAGGTCCAAAACTGAAAAACCTTAGAATTGAATTATGTTTCGACAGAAAGATGCGCCCTAGGGAGGAGAGTAATTCCACCTTACTTTTGCTGAAAAACTGTGGAGAAAGATCCACAAACAAGGAATCCCTAGCCTCCGCAGCTGCACAGTGTCTTCTTCTCAGGTTAGCTCTGATACCATGTTAGTTTTTCATCAATTAAGCTAGCATTATGATCTTAGGATCTTTTCACTGAGAGAATAACAAGTACAGCAATAAAACATGAGCACATCACAAGAGACAAGAGACACAAAGAGTTTTCCTCGGGGAAACCATAAAGGAGAAAACCCCGCAACTTTCTCTAAGATAGAATCAACACCAAAACAGTAAGAGATCTCCCAAAACAGCAGTAGCCTTCTGTCTTCTGTCAAGCCAAAGTATTTCCTTCTCCAAAGGTGCGCCACACTTGAGAGAGCAAGTGATGTACTTCACAAGTGATAAATAGAGAGACACACACTCTCTATTTATATTATTCCGTTCACTTAAGTTGCCATTTCACACGTAGGCTCAATCCTAATAATTACTACTTGAGCCTACACCTTAATTAGTGTATAATAACTCAAGTGCCCCAAAACTGTGGGGACTTACCTAATGACTTGATATGACTTGTTTACATTATTAATCCTCCTGATCGGAACATCTGGGTATGACCACATGACTCAAATACATAATAGAAAACATCTCAGAATAGACATTGGGTTACAATACATAGGATACATAAAAGAATACATTCTGAAGTTACATATACATCAACAGTGCTCTCTCCTGAAAGATGTTCTCAACTATTGTACTATGTTTAGTTTGAGCTTAATTTTTAAGCTATGTTGCATTTCTTATGATCCTGGTTATGTTGATTATAATTAGATATGTTGTTTGTTATATCTTATGTTTTTCTTCTTCTCCGATCCTTTGTTCCAATGCTCCTCCAAATGTGGAATACTACCTCCAATTGTGCATGGGAATCAATGCAATAGACCTTCTAAGGAAAATTGTTCCAGCAAATAGGATAGAACCATGTCAAGGGGTTGCAACTATCCCCAAAGATAAATTAGGACGGTTCCTTCGGGATGGTATAAATATGCATTTAATCCTCTTCCAAGGTTGGATACCCTATCACTTATATTTCCAAACTAGGGTATTCAAGAAGCCAACCCTTTCAAAACCTACTGGACATGCACCTTTATCGGCTCTTCATGTCTTCCAAACACTTTTGTTGGGGAACATGCCCTGGTTAGTTTCACCTGCTTCTAGAGGATAAGAATGAGTCTGGTACCTTGTAATTGTCATGGAAATCAAATCCAAAGAGTACAGTGTGCCCTTTTTACTGATATCAATATGTTTTCAAAAGTTGCAGCTCATTCACAGGTTGGTCGTCCTTCTTAGTTGAAAATTGAACCTTCTAGATGGAATTACACCTACAGCGAGATCAAATTAGGTTGTGTGAATGAAGACAGGTTCATGCTTTGTCATTTTAGATTTATTTCTTTGTTTGAACAAGTCCCCTTATCCCTAGATCAAATATTAAACAACAAGTATGGCTTCCTATAGGTGGATCGACCATCAAAAATGTTGAAATATGTCCCCTTCTAAGGCTCCAATTCCTCTAATCACCACTGCTTTTCAATGGACAATTGTCAAATTAAGGGTTTACTTGTTTTTTCCTCCAAATATGAATTGTTTCTTGACTTGGATGGTTGTTTAAACCACCCTAATTTTTTTAATCTTTGCCCAATATTTTTAGATGAATTCCCAAACCTTATAAAAATTTTGGGGTTGTTTCTTGCCGAGACCTTATAAAAATTTTGTCTCTGTTATTGTTGTGACTTACTTTTATCAATTTTAGGGCTGAAACAAACCAAGAATCCTTAGCACATGCCCATATTTTCTTTACAATACTCCCCAAAATACCAAATAGTCCTAAAAGATGCTCAGAATTGTTGCTGTTGTTGCTGCTAGTAGATCAGGATGAACCCCGAATTGAGAATCAAGGTTATTTGCAGTTGGTTCCAACCCATAATCACCCTTAAACTACCTAGAATCGTCTAAACAATGTCATAACTTATAATTTAAGACTCTTGTTGCAAATATCTCAGAATGCCTTTATTTCTAAGCATGTTCAGATCCATCCATGTGAACCCTCCGCTATTGCACAAACTTGCTCAATTTTTCTTAGATTAGTTACTACAGGGATGGATTGACTTCAACAGGAGATAGGGAATCGTCAAACTCAGCCAAACATTATCCTGAACCATGTCACTCCTTTAAGAGTGTGATTAAGATCACATGTGGACACCCATGCAAAATGGGGGGTGACAATTCCCACATGTCATTGACATGGAGATAAAGCCTCCTTCAGCTCCAATATCCCTTGGAGAAGAATGTAGCATGTGTTGAATCTTGTATCAGCTAGTTCAAGTAATTCCACTTTGGAAAACTTGGGGTAGATGGCTGGTGACTATTGGTAGTTACATATGAAATTTTGAAATTTGCATCCATTTTCAAATATGGTGGTCATCCAATCAAGTTCACTATTGTCTTTTAGTGCATCGTTGATTCAATAAATTCATAACACATGCTATCCAAAAAATATGCATTTATTCTTTTTGGTCCATAAATCTTACTATTTTGCAAACAGAGACTGCATTTGTGATAATTTGGATGACATTTGATAGTCTCACCTTTGTAACGGCCTCACATAATTGGTCCTTCAATAACATTGTGTTTTTTTTACTAGAAAAATTGGTTTCCCTTCGAAAGTAGTCACTGGATATGGAAGAGACAATAATGCTTAATGATGGATGATATCGACAGTCAATCCAGCCATCCATCATAAGGGAGCGACCATCCACACTCCATGATGCCTTCAATGGAACCATTTACTTCCAAAGGTGTGATTTGTTTTGGTCAACCAAAATGGTTCAAAGCTTCTCATAATGAGGTGGCTTACAACGTATCTACCCATCATGAAACTCATAAATTGTTTGTTCAAATAGGATGAATGGGATGCATGGAAAGGGATGCCTAATGAAAGAATGAATATTTTTATTACAAGATCAGCAACATCTCTACCCCTTCACATCAAACACATAAAAATACCACCAGTATAAGCTCTCTTATGTGATGATCCTGGAATACTTTTGGAAGACTTTGAACGCACATGTTCATCGCCAAAATATTTAGCATCAAATGGCATTGGTTCACCTTTGGAATTATCTTTAGAAGCTGGGTTTTCTTCTTTGGATCTAAACCTTCAATCCTTTCTTGTTCCCTTTGTGCTTAACAATTTATCGGTTGGATCAATACAAAATTCAACTCCATTTTTTTGAATTTTCATAAATGGGCTCTAATCTTTGCATAGTTGTCTTTCCAATGTGCATGACAAAGCATGCACATTTGATTTATGTTTTCCACTTTTGTCATCCCAAGTTAGGAAATTAATTTTAGGAAATGTGACCCAAAAAAATGTTTTGGGGTCAAGAGTTGTGTTTGATGAAGACCACTTCCATGATTCCCACTTGTCATTAACAACTGTGGAAGCTAATGTTAGTTTTAGGCAATGTGATCCAAAAACTATTTTGGGGTCAAGAGTTTTGTTTGATGAAGTTTGCTTCCCTAATTCTCCCTTGTCAGTGACATGAAGATAAAGTCTCCTTCACCTCCAATATACCCTTGAGAATAATGTGGCATGTCATGAATCTAGTATCAACTAATTCAAGTGATCCCAGTTTGGAAAACTTGGGGTAGATGGCTTTTGACTAGTGTTAGTTACATATGAAAGTTTGAATTTTACATCCATTTTCAAATATTGTGGTCATCCAATCAAGCTCGCTATTTTATTTTAGTGCATCATTGATTCAATGAATTCACAGCACATGGTTTCCAACCGCAACATAAGTCAATGCAATTGCTATATAATATTGACATGGAAAACTATCCATCTTACTTTGTAAATCTTGTGGACTGCAATGGTCTCGACCTTCGCTCAAGGAGAGTGGTAGTAGATACTTGCCATCCATAATCAAAGATAAATCTAAAAAATAAAATGTTAGAATTCAACAACCATGCACCAAGACCAACCACATCAACATCTTGCACAATAGAAATAAAAGGAAAATCTGCTTTTCCTAGAGAGGCTTGGACAAACCAAGACACCTACCCAGCTTGACTTTGATTTTTTGGTGGACCTAAAAAATATGTGTTAAAACTCCACTTATCCAAGCTATCAATGATTTTCCTATCTACAAAAGGGTTTGAGGAAATAGTCTCAAGAGATTCATGGGAATACCTCACAAACTTCATGGTGCTACAGAGAAAGTCTTTACTAAATGGGTGTCCCTTGATTCTAGGTAGACCTTGGTTAACAACAATTGTTGCTTACATTGCTTGGAGTTCTAGAGGCATGACTATTGCCCATGGACAATCCCTTCAAGGTTGACTATGTACCTAAATTGCCAGTAAAATTGGGTATGGGAGACCTTATACGTAATGTTATGGTTCCTGTGAATATCATGTTCCTCACCTGGTTGTAACCTCGCTGAACATTTGGAGACCTTAGCAGATTCTGACTTGTTCATCCTTGTAGATAAGGTATCCTTTGCTCCTTGGACTTTTGTCCCCACTTTAATTTCTCATCTATGTAGTGCACCAAAATCCATGGTTATGTTAGAATCTGAACCGCCTGAGTTAGTTAGCTTTAGCAAGCCCTGCGATAGAAGTTTGCTTTTGTTTTTTCCAATATTTACATCCTTTCTATTTGGAACTGAAGCATCCTTCCTACCCTTAAAATATATTTGATTGATTTGCTTGGATCCATTTTTTACTTTATCCTACCTAGTTCTAGATGACGGAACAACCAAGCTAGTTTTACAAAAAAACAGGCACCCACCTTCATCATGTTGGATGTCAACCCAAACAAAGACTCCAAATGTTTCCTTTTTACTTTTACATTCCACCTAGTGAGCAATATTTTGAGTTCCCCTTGCACTCAAAGGCCTAGAGTATGTCATTTCAGACAACTTTTCAGGCTCGGGTTCTTAGGAAAACCCGGTTGTATTGAGCCATACCAATTTGTCAACCATATTCAGTGCATCATCTTGGGATTGTTCACCTGGTTCCAAAGAATCAAGATAGTTTAAACCAGAAGAAATAGGGTGGTTATGTGATTTTTTATTAAACCCAAGATCATATAGTCCTATTGAATTAAGGTTATTCATATTTACAATGTCGAAATTCTCTTGATCTTTGGGGATTCCACCTTTGTCATTCTTGAATCTGGCATGCAGTTCATCATCTTCCTTGTCACGAACCTAGGGTTGTTTCTTTCCCAGAACTTATAAAATTTTTGTCTCTGCTGCTATTGTGACTTACTTCTATATATTTTAGGGCTGCAACAAACCAAGCATCCTTAGAACATGCCCATATTTGATTTGCATTACTCCCTGAAAGCCCAAAAAATCCTAAAAGGTTCCCAGAACTGTTGCTCTTGTTACTTCCAGTATATCAGGATGCACCCAGAATTGATAATCAAGGTTATTTGTAGCTGTTTCCAACCCAGAATCATCTCAAAATTGACCAGAACTATCTAGATAGTGTCCTAACTAATAATTTAAGCCTCTCTTGTTGTTGAAAATATCTCAGAATTCCTTTATTTCTAAGCATGCTCATATCCATCCATGTTGACCCTCCACTACTGCACAAACTTGCTCAGTTTTTCTCAAATTAGTTGCTACAGGGATGGAATGAGTTCAACGGGTGCTAGGGCATCATCAAATGCATCCAAACGAAAAAAGTGGCAGCCACATTCATCATGTTGGATTTCAACCCAATCAAAGACTCTAATTTTTTCCTTTGGACTTTTGCATTCCACCAAGTGAGCAAAATTTTGAGTTCCCCTTGCACTCAAAGGCCTAGTTTTCTCGTAGTTGTTGACATACAAAGAGGACACTGTATTTCTGTAATCTTGTTTGTTGTCAATTCCTTTTTAATGCTAATGATTATGCACCATATTATGAGAATAATGCTTATAAATTATATTGGGTATCTTGGTGCTAGTGTTTTTAGTAATGTTGAATGTTGAAACATGTTTAATGTAATTGATTACTAAAGAAATATTTGGTATACTATACAGTAAACTTAGGATTTGGATATTCAAAATAAAAAATGATCTTTGGGTGTGTTTCTGATACCTGTGTCTCCTCAAACCTCATTTGTTGCTGAATAAATGCCTTTGGTTATACTCTGATCAAATAAGCTTATATGTGGTCTCTAGCATGTCATGTTGGTCACCTTGGTCTTCAAAATATAGGATTTGGTTTTGCTTTTACAAGTAGATGCAAGTTTTGGTTTATTGATTTCATTTTTTTATTACTTCTTTTGCAGTGGTTTATGTGCTCCTACTGACGTTCAGGCATTCACCTCTAAGTTGAAAAATAAGCTGTCAGCCAAATGTCGATGAAAGGTTGAAATTGAATTTACTCGGGCAGTGAAAGAGATATGTGAGAAGTATGATGGTAAAGGTACGAAGAAAGATGACTTTATGCCAGAGATTGACGAGGGGAAATACAGATCATGTATTGATGAAAGCTTAAAGGATTCTGCAGAGAAAGTACAGTTTACAAAAAATGATAAAATCCAAGAAGCAACTGATGAGTCAGAAGAAATGTTGAAAATGCAAAAAGATACATCTATTCAAATGCATTATGAGACTTTTACCAAGAAACATGATATTAAGAGGGAAGTACATAGACAAGAAACTAGAAAACGACACATGGGGTAGGTGAGAATAAGAAAATTCCTACTACATCCCTGATATTGTCTAATAAGAAAGACAGGAAGATGCTCAATTCAATTCAAGTTGGGATTAAAATGTACAGTTCATTATCAACATCTAAATCCAACAGTATGAGGTCCATACTAAATATAAAGAAGTTTACAAGCCATTTTGAGGACCATTTAAGGTTTGATGTTGCAGGGGCAGTGCCTACAAGCCATTTTGAGAACCATTTGAGGTCTGATGTTTCTGGTGTAGTATCTTTAATAACTGAGCCAGAGTTGAAGACAACAAAGAGAGATTTCAAAAGGTCATCAGAGAGTGAAAGCCGCATATTCATAATGATGGAGACAATATTTTGAATTTTTCTTCTTATCTTGAATAAATTAGGATAGAATCACCAGATACGGGCATTATTTCAGAGCAGACCATGAGAGAAAAGCAGTTTGGTCAAAAAAGGAAAAGCATGGAAAAATAAATTATAGGTTCTCTATTAGTGCCTGAAAGTGAGTTCCTAGATCATAGAAAAATAGTGACATATAACATTGTCATCAATTTTGAATCTTTTAAACATGGAAGCACTGAAGAGAACATTCAAGTTTCAAACTGTAAAGACAATTTGAAGGGTGAAAAATATTCATAAAAATTATGTTCCTAATGTCAAAGATCATTTGTTTTCTCCATTTGTGACTAAAGACAATGAAGTTAGGGTAGTTTCAAACACTTCTTTGTATTATAATTCCATTTTGAATAAGAAAAGAAAGCTCTTGAAGAACCATAATTCAGGGTTATCAACTCTACCAGACAGATTAGATAATCAAATAAAGATAAATATTTGTATGGAAGAAGAAAATGTTCTTGAAGTATTATCTGGAGTAGATCATCAAAATAAAAGGACATAGATCAATACAATGAAATATAAACTTAACTTTGATGAAAATTTGCATTTGGTAAAAATGGAAAGAATTAAAGTTGAAGATGAAACCAAGAAAATTGTAGAAGGATCGAATAAGGAGGCATAGCAAGTGCCAATGACAATAATGGAGAAAATATGGCATCGGATAATGCTTGTGTGTTAAATGAATGCCATTTGAGAACTAATGATATCTTAAGTGCTAACATTCTTGAAACTAAAGGTGATTTTCCACATGGGCATATGTCTTCAATTTTCATGGAAAGGCCTATGTGTTTGCCACCAAAGGCTGATAAATATCGTTTGAGAAGTACCCTACCGAGTGATGAAGTTTCCCTGCCTCCCTCTAAACGGCATCACCGGGATCAGGAAGCTATGTATGTATGTGTTGCAGAGGCTAGAACTGCTTTAGTGGAGCTAGTGGAACTTGGTGTGACTGGACAAGATGATGCATACAATATTTCTATAGATGAAAATTCTTATAGTAAATGCTTTGATAATGACAAGAAGTCAGTTAAGGGAAATGAGGAATGTGTCAAATTAGACACATTGATCCAAAAAGAAGCAACGGAAATAGGAGGTAGTAAGAAACCTATGGTGTCTTCATATTCATATCAAACCTTTATAAGGTTTTCATCAGAACATGCTAAATGGGTAGAGGAGAAGCATATGGATCCATGGTTTGAAGATTCATTGTCTTCTAAGCATATGGGTAAATGGCAGATTGGAGATAAGGATGAGAGGAGTGCACATGTTAAAATTTCTTTGTCTCTGTTGGATCAGGATATCTTTGCAGTGGTCACATTCTTTAGTTTGTCATGGGGTTGACAATACCCACGGTTACAATACATGTAGTTGGCGTTGACAGTCCTACTCTACGATTTGCTAATTAAGATAGACTAACAATTCTCATAGCATTTGGGCTCTTCATGAGCTACATGGAACTCATATTCATGATGGCAATTTCCTCACAATAGCATTTAAATCATCTCTTGATTTTGTCAACAATAACCTCGCTGTTTGTTAATTGGGTAAGATAATTCATGTTTGTCGATTAGTAAGGATTGGACAATGACAAATTGTAATGTATTTTTCTCTTCAGCAGCATCACCTCAGCGCAAATCCCTTCATTAACCCCACATACCGATGGACAAACTCTAGTTAGTAGCACTCTTCACTTTCATTTATCTGCCTCGATCTGGATTCTTGTTTAGAATTTTGGAGGCTCCAGCCAGGATAAACTCTCACACCTTTTGCACAGATGGTGACTACCTCATGGACAAATATTCACCTATGGTGTCTCTCCTATTAGTGAAAACCCTTTTTGGCATAAACTCTTCATAGGAAATCACAATTTCTCACAGATAGTATGGGAATCTCAACTCTGTTACACTGTGTCTTGGCGAACAACTCCATGCCCATGACATCACTCTGACAATTTCCTTCAACTTGGAATCTTTTCACCTCAATTTGTGATACTCTGCTCTTCATGGTGACAGTTACAATTCTCAATGAAGACTCCTATAGCAACCGTTCAACTCTTATCCACTTTTTTTATGGTGGCTATTCTACCCCAATACTCTTACAACACTGACCCTATTACTCGTACAACACTGTCTCACAATTCTTCTGATAGGTAATCTCTCATGCAGATTTATAGTAATTGGTTGTGGTAGTAGGTTGTTAATATTTCAATGTTATTACCATTTCTAAATGCAGAGATGAATATATTTTATTTGGGTACTCTTCAACATGAACAGGTGTTCATGAATTTTCCCAAGTGTTTCCGCATGTGTCTCAAATGCTTTATTCAACTGACCCCAATTGAGTATAAGGAGAACCATCATTGGGAAAGAATGGAAGGGGGCACACTTGTATGAAGACATTTTGTTATTAATGGGTATTTTATAGCACAGTAAACAAGAAAAGGAGAGGTTGAGTTTGCTATCCAGGAGAGAGCACGCACTATATCTACCAGCTTAAGAAGGGCACACCACTGGAACTTATCATCATCAGATTTTGGCATTGACTGGGCTGCCAAGGAAATAGTAAGCTACAGGGAGTAAGTGTGGGCCATTTCCATTGTTTATATGGTGTCATTTCATTTAGTTTACTCATCCCATGTATAACCAAGAATGGAGGGTGCTACCTACAGAGAGCGGTGATTGGGGAAGCCAAGTCGTGGGACAGAAGAGGGAAAGAGAGATTCCTTGTCTTACATGTTTTGTGATAGTTGATGCTCTAATGTTCATTCACTCAATCTTCCCACCCTTTCTACAATAGAAGCAGATTCATCTAAGGAGAAATTGGTGGTTCAAATACATTTCCTTATTGCATAAATACTGATTCTATAGATTATAATCAATGTTGAGTGTGCTACTGTGTTAACGTCCTTTCAAGCTCAGTACAATTTTTTTAGCAAACCATACAGGCTATTATGGGAGGGAGTTTAAGGCAGCATTAAAGTATGCTTATATGGGAAAATTAAATAAGTTGTTACAGGGGTATTGACTATATTTTCAGATTCACAACCAGTAGATTTGCAACCCTTGGGTGGAGTTCCCATACATCTACTACAACACTTGAATATCTTCTTATATGATGAACAAATTTTATATATGCAGAGTTTCTCAAATGGAATTTCCAGGCATGTAATCATATCTTAATATTTTAATTCAGACGGTTATCTTTGTTGGTTTATGCCTCTTGTTTGTCCATTTTCGTTATTTCATATTGTTGCCTTGTTAGTCGGAGTATATGGCATTATGAATGCATGTTGAAAGTTGAAACTAATGGTATACAACACCTTGAAACATAACCACTCATGCCAGAAAAATAATACAGTCCCAAGAAGTGAATGTACATGTACTTTGTGAGTGCATGACAAGTCCTCTACCTTATTTAACCTTCAGTCAGATGAAGGGTTAATTATAACGATCATACATAAAGAAAACGTAGAGGTACTATAGCCAGGTATAGACAGTGGGAAACAAAATTTTAATCCAACTATACACAGGGACCATTACAACATATATTTTCTCTAATGTTAACCAAATACATCAAGGAACCTATTAGTTGCATGTACATTCACTGAATTTGTCACCTTCAAAGTAGTGATCATGGGCATGGCCATAGAAATCCTCCATTCAAAACCTCTTTAAGATCTCAATTGCATGCCCAACAAACATCTCCTATGGTCTGTCAAACCTCCAAACCCAAATAAGTAGTAAGTAGTGCATCATTTCGATGTCCTTCGTCTTAAACTTATTTTCCTTCGCCCTTCTCGCCTCATATCCTGACTTGAGGATGGTGTCTATAATGGACACCTATGGTTGCGTGTTGAATATATCTGACACAATTAATTGGCGTGGAAAAATTTGAATAAGATAAATGTCCTTATTATCTGCTCTATTTTGTTTGAGTAAGATATGCTTGTCCTATTTTTTATTCTTGTGTGCCTGAAAACAATAAAATGTTTATTACTCAATGATGAATGCATTGTTAGTAAAATTATGGCAATGATGTTAGTGCTTCCATTGTTATTGAGACATGTTAATGCACAAGGGATATTTTCCCATGAGATTACTTAGAGTTAAGACTTATTTATGGCAGATGTTGTAAGATGTGAGATTGATTAATGAATGGAAAAGATGTGGTTCTGGGTGCAGTCATGGTATAGGTGTAGACAAGTGTGGGAATGGTGAATGGTAGACAAATGCCCGTCTATAAAATCAATGACTACAAGTTGTGCTTATTCGACTTTTTCATTCTAGTTATGAATGACATGAAGCCTTGGGTCCACAAGTTCTAGTTTTTCTACTTATTTATGTTTTGCTTAAAATTTTTTGAATGCATCTCACATTGTGGATACCTTCTCCATTGTAGATGCTCAATGCTAGTGTACAAACTATATCATAGGCTTATTGCTTCCCAAGAATGAAAGTTTGAAATTTTTTCACAATCTGTAACACACCATAAATCATAATCCTTTGATAGAGACTCTTTGTAGAAATGATACATTAATGGTAATCAGTGATGTGATGATTCCATACACGTGCAGCAATGTGATGATTCCCTACACGTGAAGCGATGTGATGAACCCTCAGTACTACTATACAATGTTATAGATTTGAACCAATGATGTGATGATTCCCTACACGTGCAACATATACTTCTTGATGCTTCTACGATGATACTCAAACTTGTTGCCTAAGGATCATTTCCTTAAAAGTCTTATTATTGTGTTGATATTCTTCATTGGGAGTGATCTTATGTGATGTTAAAATCTCTTCACTCGTTGCATACAAACACCTTCATACCATTGATCTCAGCCATGAGGACCTGATACCCCAACACTTAAGATACGATATGTTAAAGTGACATCCAAGGATGGTTCCAGAGTATTGTTTTGATGCATAACCTTAAGATACATTAGTCCCTTTATCATGGAAAGAAACATGTTGCTCATAATATTTCCATATAGCTTCACAAATTCATGAACTGAGCATATAAAGGAGAGAATGGAACCTTCTAAACTCCTCCTTTGTCATAGTTTTGATTATTCTGAGGCAGATATGAAATACTTTTGCAGCCCTTAATCTAGGTATGGAGAACCGTCATAGCACCCCCATACAAGATAAGTAGATTTGAAACAAAACACCGGTGACACTAGGACACATGCTGCAGACATATTTTCAGATGCCTCTTATTTTGTTGAGGAGAATACCACCATGATGCTCTCTTATTTTCTATGTAGGATGCTTCTTTTGTGGCTTAGCTGCTGAAGGAAGGACTGGCTAAGAATGATCTTGACCTTGAACTCCCTTAGGTTACCTATTTCGATCAGAGAGGCACTTAATTTTCTTGTGTTTTTATCCTTAGTTACAACTTATATTGAATTCGACTACACATAGTAAATTAGTTATTATTCTGTCTTTATTAGTCTATTAAAACTCTATTTTGAAACTTTGTATGATTTTTCCACAGGAATTGCATTTTGGGTGACAAACAAACCAGGTCCTCAATTACTTGGAGCCAATGGTCATGATGATGGCCTAGGGGTGAGTTTATTTCTTTGCGTGCACTTCTATTATTCTCTATAACAAATTTTAGTTGGAAAACCTTCATTGTTAATGTTTTAGATCTGGATAACTAGGTCCTTGGCATCATTTTCTGAATATGAATATTTTTGTTCACTTTTATCTTGAGCTACACTTTTCAATAATATATTTCTAGCTTTAATCCGTTAATTTAAAAGACAAGATGCATTTTCTTCAGTAGACATGCTTAAGTTTGATTAACCTTCTTTACTGTACACTTATGTTGGAACGTTGTTAATGTTCAATTTTTGATATGTTGTATGTATTTCACCAACATCGTGTTTCTAGATAGTGTGTGGATTGAGTTGATTTTGTGATCTGGTCAACAATTGACCTAAGTGGATTCTTTGGTACTTCTTTCTAGGCATTAGCCATTTATGATTTAAGTTATATTTGATTGAATTGCAGGATTGAACCTTTTGGTACAGAAGTGGCAAGGGTGTTAGGTGGCGGTTTAATACTTGGTACGTAAACACCTTTTGGGTTACAGTAGATGATATTTCCTACACTCATTTTGTTATATTCAAGCTGAAGTGAACCACTGGTTATTTCAATATAATCGATGTCTTTCCTTGAATTCAAGTCTTTCCATATAATCGATGTTCCTTTTAGCTTTAATAGCCTCTTTGTTGGGTATCGGTTTTGGTCAATTTTGCACTTATCAGACAACTCCTTCTTACTTATCTTTAACTATTTTTTCCATCACTTTCATTTCCTTTAATGTAATCACCATTTTTATAATTTGAGCACCATCACACCAAATAAGGTAATTATTCATAATAAAGCATGGTTTCTTGTGTTTTGTCATGCATTTTGGACTAAGGTTGGTTTCATCTAAGCATCTTTGGTTTTTGTAGTCTTTCATATAACCTCTTGGCTACACCCAAATATTTAGATGGGTAAGGAAAAAAAATATACAAACTTAGCAATAAAGAAAGAAGAAAGTATTTTGTTGATAATATTCAGAGTTTGGTAGACCCCATGTGGTCCAGAAACATAGTTAGTCAACACAAATCCTAACTTTACATGGATATTTAAATTACCCACTTGAAGAAAATATTTAATTACTAACTTGGACTGGAGATTTTCTAGTTGGAAATAGGAGATTGTGCATAGCCCTCATTGTTTGGGGAATCCATGTTATCAAGAGTAAACACAAGAGAGGATTTCTGATGGTGGTCATCTTAAAACTTCTGGTCGGTTGCATAAAATAACTCCAAAGCACATAAGGTATTTGAGAGCTTAGGAATTTCTTTATAGTTGAAACCAAATCCCAGATCAAAACACCCTTTCAACTCATCCAAGTCCATGTGTGTAATATTTCTAACTCTTGTAGTTTTGATAGTATGTCTCAAAGTTTAATAAAGAGAAGCAGCTCTGGCCTCTTCCCTGGCCGAATCAGAAATTGTCTTAGAAGAATGAAAATCCTTGGAATAACTGTAATCACAAGAGAATTCCTCTGATAGAGCTTGATCTCTTTTCCTTTCCTAGCCTTCTCACTCTAGTCTTCTTTACTAGCCCTATATAGGATTCTTCTACTTCTAGTTTTCCTATATTGACTTAAATCTCTGCAATGATCTGCATCTCCATATACTATATCGATTGGCTTGCTGGAAAGCTTGTTTTGGTCAGAGAGCAGGGACTACATCCATTATTATTACTAAGAACTGCTCATTATTAGATGAAATAGATCTGTATGTCCAGGCCCAGAGAGAGAATTAATTTAAAATTGAGAGATATTGGTTATTTTTGTTAATGTGCTTGGTTTAAACTTTTTATCTCCTATAAATATCATTATTTACATTCATTTGTGAGATATAGATATATAGAGAGAGAGAGATATATCTCTATATAGATATATAGAGATGTATGTGAGAAATATCATTGGGCTTGAATAATTATATCCAATTTGTCAATGCTAGTCTATATATAGAGATATTTTTGTGTAGCATGAACTTGGATTATTAGTATTTTCTTAGAATTACAAATGATGCAATCTTGGTGTTAATATTTCCCCTTTCCCCAATTCTTAAAGGGTTCTAGATCAATGGTAGAGTGCATGCTTTACAAGCAGGAGGTTGAAGGGTCGATTCCTTCGTGCCCTAATGATATTGCAATATTGATGTTTTAAATAAAATATATTCTGATTTATTATGGCTATAAGGGGGGTTCTAAAATGACTTCATATGTCACTACGAGGGGGGTTCAAAACTGCCCTTGTATGTTACAATGAGGGGGGTTCAAAACCCCCCCTGTAATTTTATATGAGGGGGTTCATAGCCAACCCCAAAGGTTTGTAAATAGTTTTAGGGGTGGTTTCGAACTGCCTCTGTAGGTACATACGAGGGGGGTTTATAACCTCCCCCAAAGGTTTGTAAAGAGTTTTAGGAAGGGGGGGGGTCGAACCGCCTTTGTAGGAACCTATGAGGGGATTTTATAACCACCCCCAAAGGTTTGTAAAGAGTTTTGGGGGGTGGTTGAACCGCCTCCATAGGTACCTACGAGGGGGGTTTAAAACCGCCCTCAAAGTTTTGTAATAAATACTTTTAAGGGGGGTTTTAAACCGCCCCTGTAGGTACCTATGAGGGGGTTAATAATCGCCCTTAAAAGTCACTTTTGGGGGGGCATTTAGAACCACCCCCAAAAATCCAAAAGCCCAAAAGTGACTTTTTTTTCTTTTTTTTTAGGGGGGGTAGAACCGGCCCCATAAATCATTTTGGGGGAGGTTTAGAACCACCCCAAAAAGTCACTTTTTTTGGGGGGGAGGGGTGGGGGGAGGGGTTAGAACTTCCCCCAAAAGTCACTTTTAGGGCCGTTTTTTGGGGGGGGAGTCATAACCGCCCCTAAAAGTCAAAACTTTTAGCATTGATGTTATTAGGGGAAATTTTGTAAAGACCGCCTCCAAAGCCAAAACCACCCCCAAAAGTGACTTTTCGAGGCAGAAGACAACCGCCCCTAAAAGTCAAATGTGTTGTAGTGTATGGTATAGAAAAATGAAACCACTTTGAAAGTGGTAAGGCCTTATAAGAACATCACAAATATTGGCAAGCTCACAGAGAAATTCTCCAGATAATAGAATATTCTAGTAGTCATCAAGCAAAAGCAAGTGTTGAAGATTGGCATGGGTAATATTTTAATTTGTAAGAAATCACACATTTGATGTGTTGTAAAAGTTTGACATGATGGATTGCATATCCATGGTTTTGATTTTAGGGAAACTACATGTCAGTTTAGGTCTCTTAATATATTTGATACAAAGTAGAATTGTTACATGTTATACTGTGAGTCAGATCATGTTTGATATTAGACATTGACATTAAGCGTGTGCTTAGGTACCTTCAAGGTACTATTGCTTATGGACTATGTTTTGCCTCAAGTGGTGAGGTAAAGTTACTTGGTTATGCCAAATCCACTTAGGATGGAAGTATTGTGGTTAGTACTACAAAAGAAAAGTGTAACGTGGCTAGTAATATATAACAAAAGTGTATTGTGGATTAGTACTACATAAGCAAAGAGTATTGCGGCTAGCACTATAGAAGCAAAGAGTATTTAATCAAGTACTACAATAGCAAAGTATATTGTGGATAGAGGTACCTATCGAGGATCAATGTAGCTTGGGAAGGTACTTGTTGGTTTAAAAGATTAAGTCTATATCTTTCTGAAAACCCTTTGGTTTGTGATAAAAAATATTTGAGATGAAGTATCACTCCATTGGAGACACAGTCCCTTAAGGTAAGAATCCAATGCATTGCCACTAATGAGTAGATTGTGGATTTGTTAACAAATCGTCTGTCAGTGATGAAGTTTAGGTACTTCTGAGACAAGATTGGTATGGCAGAGAATCCTTGGTATGACATAGAATGCCTCCCTCATTGAGAGGGAGTGTTAAAAATACAGCATCAAGGGTCATTCTTCGGACTTGAGAGTAATATCAAGTCAGAATTATGACTAATATCAAGTCCTATATCCTCATGAGATTGAGGTGGTGATGTTGTAAAGTATTGTGAATAATATCAAGATTGTGAACTTGTGGGTACTATCAAGTCAAACTTGTGAGTAATATCAATTCATGATTCTCATAGGAGGTACCCTATGAGGTGGACCTCTAGGTGTAGAGGTAAACTTGTGTGTATATCAAGTTGAACTTATGAGTATATCAAGTTGTGATTCTCATGCGGACCCCTAGTTATAGTGGGTACCCTTGGGGTGGACCTCTAGTTATAGAGGTGAAACGGTTTGCATTTTAAAGCATAAATTTTATGTGATATATTAATAACCATGGTCATAGATTGTGATTAAGTCTCCTTTAGAGATTAGCTACCTATGGAGTGGATTAATTTAGCAATGACTATATGGTCTGAGAGTAATATAATATTATCATATCATGTGACAATTATTCTGAGTATAATATGATATGATAGATTATTAATGTTAACACATCTATACCATGCAGTAAAGATAAAGAGATAAGAAATAAAAGAGATAATGCATAGAGAAATTGAATTGCCAATATAATGACTAAGTGAACTCGAATTACTAAGCTTCAATTAAAGTTACAATGTGTGCTTCAGTTAAATTAAAAGAGAACTCATATTGATCTCTGCAAGTAAATCAATCAGGATGATTTGGTGAACTTGAATTACTAAGCTTCAGTTAAAGCTTCAGTTGATGTAACAATGCATGTATCAATTAAATATTATAAGATTCAGTTAAAGCTAAAATGTGTGCTTTAGTTAAATTAAAAGAGAACTCATAGTGATATCTACAAGCAATCCAATCAACATGATTTAGATAATAATAGCTAACCAAGTGTTAAATAAAGAAGGACCAGTCAACTAAAGTATTTATACTTTTGTTGCAGCTGCAATGTTTTCCCAAATTTCTAAAAAATTTCGACCCTCCTTTTAATTTTATCTTCCCTGGATTTTCTTTTGATTGATGGACTCTATTGTTTTCTGCTACAAATTTGGATCCTGTGAGGTTGAATTAAAGAAGTTGAATGACTATCTTTTGATTGACTTGGTTTGAAGTTTTGGTTTTTCACCATCGGAAGTTTATTGGACTGTGAAGCGGGGCCATAGTCATCTACGCAGCGGCCGTTGCATAAGCTTACTTATGAACGCCCCCGATGGACAGTCATGTTTTTGTCGATATTTTTATTCCCTTTGTTTTGTTTTAAAACCCTTTGACTATCAGTGTTTTTCGTCTCATCACCGTCGAAGAATAATTCCTTTGTGTGGCCACCGTTTCGGATGGCAGATTGCGAGCACTTCGACAGAAGCCCTTATTTTTGCCGATTCCATGATTTTCTTTTAAAATGATTTTTCTCTTTTCGCTATCGGAACTGTGTTGGACTTTTAATCGAGGATTAGTCTTTTGCTTCACCGATGCATGACCTTTGGTTGTTTCTCTCGCCGAAGTTTTCATTGGATTGCGGAAGTCGTAGTCTATTTGAATCTCTCCATTGCGGCTCCGGAGCAGGCTAACCATCCGACATGTAGTTTTTTCGTTCGTCGATGTTTCGCTTGATTTTTGCCGATGGTTTGTTCTGGCTTTCTCCGATGGTGACTGGTCTGCGGAACCTTTAGTCCATGTAGCTTCCATCGTTGTAGCTCTTTAGCGATCTGACCATCCAATGCTCTAGTGATTTCAAGGTCCGATGCTGCAAGTTTTAGTGTTTTATTTCACCATTTTTATTGTGTCATGGAACCCATAGTCCCTCCGTCGCTCTCCGTTGCGACTCCTTAGCAAGCTAGTTGCCCGATGCCTTAGCTGTTCTGCTCATCGATGAAGGTTTTCCTGTCGATTTGTTTTTCACCAAGGTCTATATATATGGGACGGGTTATTATTTTATTGTTTATCTTTGTGAACTCGCGCTTACTTTGTCCCTGTCGAGTTGAACTGTGCGTCTGTTCCTAGCTGTCGGGATCTCGTTCGTGGGAGGTGTTTCTGTGGAGATTTTGGATTTCCTTGTCGACTGCACAGCTCGTCTGCCAGGTAGGCCAACCGTGGTTTCCCCTTTCTTTTGAGTTTATGAGTCATTTTGGGACCTAGGGTTTGTCCTCTAGTTAGAGTTTCCCGTCGTTTGGTAGTTGGTCATCTGAAGAGGAGTGTGTATCCTTACGGCATGAGGTAGTAGTCAGTTTCACAGCATTTACAGTGGGGAGTCTATTATCTTGAGCCTGTTTTTTGAGCCGTTATGAAGATTTGAACCCGATCCGAAGGTTTTGGTAGCTAGTGCAGACAAGTGTTACACTGTCTACACGGGTTTTTTTTGGGTTTGTCTTTGGCCATCCAGAGGAGGAGGGAAGTTTCAGTTCTCTCCATTATAGACATTTGCCCTATTTTCCTGGACCCCAGAGGGTTTGTTTTGCGCGTTTCATTTACTGTATGGGGATGTTTCGATTTGGGCAAGAAATTGGATTGCATTTTGGTTTAAATGATGTATTGTTAATCGTGGTTATGTTTTAGTTGTAGACAGACTTAGAATTTTCAGACCTAGATTGCAGAAGCTTTTGCTTGTTATTCTCAATTTTGCATTATTTTCTGATAGTTTAGCTGTTGCAAATATGGAAGAGGTAAATGTTTATATAGTTTTTCTTCATTCTTCGAATACTCATTAAAATCTCAAATAACCTAAATGTATTTTGGTTTATGACAGGGCAACTTCTTCAAAGGCGACATGTCTAAGAGACAGAAGAAGAAGGCCCTTGTTGCTGAAAGAGAACCTGATGTGGAGATTGTTACCAAGGTAGAATATATCTATGAAGACACTAGAGCTACCACCAGGGTAGATCCTGATTATAAGTGGGGTGAAATATATCAGATGATTTAAAATCAAAATGTGCCCGATGCTAGATTTGAAGAACTAACTATATATGCCAACATTGAGAAGTCTGCTCTGATAAAGATAGCCACTAGACCTGAGTTGTTCCCATGTTCTAAGGTGATTGGATAGATTTTGCCTAGGGCAGATGTGACAACTATGATTTTAGCCAATACTGCCCAACAGGGATATGCTGCCTACAGTCTTGGTTATGTCTCATTGGCATATCACCTACCCCCATCCCAGGTTTTACCTAACTAAAGATTGGTTGAAAGAAATAAACTTGGACCTGGTTGAAACAGTGAAGAGGATGATGATACCTGGGAAGAACTTTCGAACCAAGCCATCAAGAGAGTATGACACAGCCACTCTGAGGACTCCTTATAGATTTATAGCATTGATGCCGAACAAAGTTTTTAGGAGAGCCCATGGTAATATTTTCAAGTTCGGTTGGGTTCCCATTATTTTCTATGTGGCCACCCAGGGGACTGTATTCAACTGGGCTAATATTGTCTCCAATAGCCTCTCAGCTTGTATATATTTAGCTCTGGGAGGGGTGTCTCAAAAGAAGTCTGAGTTCTATATGAACTCCATCTTAATAGACTGTATATTGTGTACCCATCCACTTCCAACCTTAAGATGTATCTGGGACAGGGACAGAACCCCTTTGTACACTGCATACAAAATATTTTGGGCACACAAGTATTACAGGCACTATAAAGAGATATGTGAACATTTTATTATGCCTTTGTACACTTTGATCTTCCTAACAAAATGCAATTGTATGTCTTAGGAGGCATTTAAAGTTATCAAGGAGCATGCAAATTATCATTTGACTGAATAGGGGATGTACATTAGGATGTATGGTTGCTCTAGGGCACCTTATTTACTTCCCAAGTATGCCACTGATTATTTGGTGCATAAAGAAGCAGTTAGGAAAGTTTACCTAGATGGTGTAGGAAGCTTCCTGTTTGAACAGAAGAAGGAAACCTATCCTGCCATACCTTTCAGGCTGGGAAGCTACAAATTTTCAAAGGTTAAACTAACTACTGAATTTGTACAAGAATTGGAGCACTTTCATTTTGGGGAGATGAACTTCCACAGAAATGACTCCCAAAAGAAAGTTGCAGAACATTGTAAAGAGGCAAATGTTCACTTTGAATATACAAACTTTTGGGACAAAGATGAAGAAATCTTCAGGAATGCAAGGAATATGACTGCATTGAAGACTTAGATTTAAACAAAAGATCACCATTAGGGGCGGTAAGCGCCAAATCGCGCAGAAGAAAGCTGAAGAGGAGGAGGCCAAGAAAACAGAAGAGGATGCTAGGAGACTAGCATAGGAGGCTGAGAGTTGGCTTAAGAATGAGGAAGCAACAAAGAACGCAGAGGAAGCTGCAAAGAAGACAGAAGAAGAAAGAAGATGAGAGATGAAGAAGAAACAAAAAGAAGCTGAAGGTTTGAGGCTGACAGGATCTACAACAGACCAGCGAACTACTGACCTAACAGACATCCAAGAAGTATAGGATCAGACAGATCGAGGGCAGGGACAAGATAATCCTGATTCCTAGGAGCCTGCTGCAACTTCTGGCAGCAATATAGGACAAGTTGTTTTTTCTGAATTGAATATGATACCTTTTGTGCAAAACAAAGGAGAAGAAGTCCCAGATTTTAGCACCATCTTCTATGACAAGGAGAGAAAGAGGATTTTCAAGAGAACTGAGAAAAGAGTCGAAACAGGAGTACAATCAGGAATAATGATTACTAATAAGACATTGGTGCATGGGACAGATACAGATCCACGATTGACAGCCAGAGCGGGAGTGGCATTAACCCAGGCCATTGAAGACAATGTGGATAGACTAATGACAGACCTTGAGCAATCAAGGTAAAATGCAGCAGAATTAAAGGACACTCTTAGAAAGGAGAGGGATGAAGGTAACAAGTTAAAGAGAAAATTTGAAGATATACATAATGAAGTAAGGGCTTCGAAGGCAGAAGTCCAAATTCTGCAGGCAAGCAAGATGGCCTTGGAAGTCTCAGTAGAAAAGAATGAAAGGATGCTCAGAATAACCTAGCAGAGTTACAGAGGTTACAGCAATAATATCAGGTGTTGAAGATAGAAAAGTATGACCTCAAAATAGCATATGAAACTCTTAGTGCAGAAAAGGACTAGCTACAGAGAAAAGTACAAGAGTTGGAGGCACAGAGGGTCACAATGGAAGAGAAAGAAAAGCAATTTCAGGTGTAGGCAACAGGTTTTGAAGGACAGATTGCTTCATTAACAGCATCACTGAATGATGCCAGTGAATAGCAAACTGATATTCGGCCTCTTAAGGAGCATGTCCTAGCTCAAAGAAGAAGAATGCACCAGCTGCAGGTGTTTGTTGAAGAGGAAAGATGTAAAATGTTGCAGATAGATAACAGATTGGAGGAAATTTTGGAGACTACCTCATATTTTGTAGATAGGTCTCAAGACATTTTGGAAGTCCTGACTGGAAGAATAGTAAGGATAGAAACCAATGAAGAAATCCCTATAGATTTACCAGCCAAATATAAACATAGCTTAAAGCAGGAATATGATTTGTTAGATTTTGCAATAAACACTGCAGAGGAGTTCAAGAAGGTTGTGAAGAAAACAAGAGGTGCTTGTACTGAAATTGCATAAGGGTGCTGATCACCTACAATAGATGCCAAGTTGCTGCTGAACATAGGTTAAATGCATTGCCATAGCATGAGCTATTCACAGGAATGCTACAGAGCAGGTATCAGGAGGATGAGTAGAAGATACAACAAGTCAAGGTCCTGGATGAACAGATCCTGAGGAATGCAGTAGCCCATTCAGCAGATAGTGTCTAGTTACTTGAGGATCAATTACGCTTAAGCCCATCAAGAATGGAGATCGTTAGGAATCAAGCTGCAAAATATGAGATCAACATTTGTTTTCTTGAACCTTCAGAATTTGAGAGCATAGCAGCGGAAGCCCAAGCGTGGAAAAATTTCTTAAATGATCAAGTGGGGCCCTATACTTAGAAGTGACTTATTAGTTTTGTTTTAAATGTAATATATTGTAAAATGTATGAGCACTCACTATGGGACAAATTTTGGGAATTGAAATGTTGGGGAAGCCCAAGAGTCATTTGGGGCAGCCCAAAAGTTTTGCTTTTTGTATAAGTATAGGAGAGGTTGATAAGGGAAGGGACTTTTTCCCGGTTAGACTTGTGAAAACATGTTGTAAGAAGAACTATTTCCTTTTGCAATAGATAATTACAATTTTTCCTGTTGGAGAAAGCTTTGGTGGAATGTTCAAATGCTGTGCAATGGATGTTGTTGAAAGGGAACTATTTCATTCTTAGCTTTTGTCCATTAACTGTGAGATCGTTCTAACTTGTTGACCTATGTTCTTGTATGAATGCTCTCTAGTTTATTTTATGGAATTTCCACTATGAGTAATGAATGCTTTTCATAAACAATGAGCTATCTTGTTGTTCATCTATCTATTCATGTTTATGTGTTTTGAAATAAAGAATAGCTACCTGTGATTTTTCTTAATGCATGAACATTAATACATTACTCATTAAATGATAATCTCACTCCCTAGGGACAATTTAGTTAAGTTAGTTTTAGTTTTCTTACTGTGTGTGATTTAGATGCGAGAGAGTTAAGACGAGAGGTAAGAACCTGTGCATCACATTGTGACCGCTCCTCGTATTCTTTATCAATCTACATTTTAGATAGGCATTTGCATCTCATACTTAAAACTAAAAAACTAAAAAAGATACACAGTGGACTGGGTCGTAACCGGTAAAACCCTTTATTTTTGTTACTTGACCTACGATAGCCGGACCGTAAACTAGACGGATTCTCCATACCAAATAGTAACAGGCTAGTTGGGAACGTTTACTGGGGAGAATCCCTTGCTGTTGTTGCCTGTGATTTTCCAGGCCTCAACAACTTTATATAAATTAAAATACAACACTTAAGTTAATCAAAAGACGACACTTCAGTAAATAAAGTGTTTGCATGATGACACTAAATTAAAGCACCATGACACTTATGTTAAAATGTTAACTAAGTGATCATACTTTCAATTAGATAATGAGTTCACTCTGATGTCAGTTAAGCATCAATGAATGTCAAAAATGAAAGGCATGGTGCATATGTTATGCATGATGGATATTCCAATGCAATGAAACTATTATTCATGAAGGCAATTCACATATTTAGTGCAAGTGTGCACAATTCTCATGTAGCCATTCATTATTGTATGCATGGAAGTGTCTTATGGCTTGTTATTAATGTGCTAGGCACATGGCAAGTTCATACAGTTGGTCACTATTCTCTATTACTCAGTGTTCTCTGTTATCTAACATCTAGGGTGTCAAAGCAAATATGATATTGTGTAAAAATACACTCTCTCCAATCTATCTAATTATACTCTAAAGAATTTATAGGTTTTTCATCCTCATGATTTTGAGGATTTTCCCAAGGTACTTCTTGTGTTGTGGATGAATGATTTACATGATTGAATGTTTTATTGATTCCAATCTTCAGTAATTCTGCAATTAAAGTTTTAAAGTTTAAAGATCTTCATATTTTCTCAAAAATCAATAGATACCACTGTCAAGACCAAAGGAATAGTTCCTGAATGAATTGCGTGATTATTATTGAGCAAACTAATTTATTTATACAAATACAATGATCCTTAGACTTCATATTCCAAGAGGTCCATTGGAGTGCTTGAATACTTTTTGTCTTCTTGAAAACTGTATACATTATGTACACAAAACCATAATATTTGTGGATTAGATTTCCAACAAGAAACTAAGTCTGTGTGGAATTTAATTTCCAAGAAAGGATTGTGGCCAAGCATAATAACAAAAAAAATTGGAATTAGGAATACATGATGACCTGGATTCGAAGGGATCCAAATTCCTCAAAAGGAGGTTCCTTGCATTGTAGGAGTGTTGTGATACCATGTAGAAATAATAGCTCCATTTCTATGAGCAAAATAATAGCTCACAATCATACACAGGAAAAATAGAGAGAAGAAAAGAGAATGAATCACATGAATGAAGAGATAAATATTGGAGTGTGTCTTTTCATTGAATAATGATGAATAATAGTCTACATAAATACTACATCCCTCATAGGTAAAATCGAGTTGTATGGAGACAACTCATAAAGCTCAAAAAGGTAGACTTACAAAATATGATAAACCCCCACTTCCCAAATCAGTTAAGGACCTCACCACGAATTATAAAAATCATGAGTGAGTTGTCAAGAGTGATGGAAAAACATACTAATCCTGGAAAATGGAGATAAAATCATGGAGGATGGGTTGGAAAAAAAAGTATCAGTTTCCTAGTTAACTAGCTTTACCTTATCCATATAAAAGCCGAATAAAAGTAGAATAAGGAAGAATCTGCAGGAAAGCACAGTTACTAATTATATGATTCAATAAAGTGTTGAAGATAAACCCAGAACCATAAATAAATCATCCATCTGGTATAGATGGCATGTGTTGAGTTTAAGGTGCAATTGGATGCCAACTAATTAGCTAGTGGGTAGGAATTTAATCAAATAATGATTAAATATTTTATCATAAGTTATGAGTGGGTTTATTATATCCCCACACCCCCCTTTAAGTATGAATTTATGATAGTATGTCAAAAATATAGGTGTATATAGGGCTCAACAACAAGGCTACGATCACCCTTTAACAATTATTCATGTCAAGAAAGGAAAAGGCACAAAATTTGAAATAATATGTCTTCAACATATATTTAGCTTCACTTGAATGAGTTGAATGAACTGATTCTTGGTGAAAAACTTGATGAAGAAATCATGAACTCCATGATCATGCGCTAGAGTGTTGAATCTACAAGAAGAAAGAGGAGAGACTCCTAGTATCTCATCAATTGATGAAGTAGGAGCATTATTTGAATGCTTCTTGTTGCTAAAAAACTCTGACCTGCAAACACAATCTGATTTGGAAAATATATATGTTCATACTCCCTCCCAAAGAGTACAAAAATTAAGACAATTTGTTTCACAAACAATTCCCTGAATAACTGCAAAATTGTGATGTGAATCACATGTCATTCTTCCAATCTAATGTAGCACCTTTCTAGATATGATATGAGGCTAATAAAACTTCGATATATCAGAAACATTAGCATATGGAATAGAAAATACAAAGGAATCGGTGACACCATGAGGATATAGGGCTAGATTAGGAAAACTATGAGCAACTGGGGAAATTTGGTAGGTGTAAAAATATGAATGATGGATGGACTTGATATCTGAACCATAAGTGTTTAGAAAATATCAAAACATGTTTGATATTAGTCCAAATATGACTAAGTTCATGTATAACCAACCACTGAAAGATAGGCAAGACGTCAAACCATGTAATATAAGTAACACTACATAAGAGTATTGAAATATTGTAACTTTGAAGAATATTCTATATGTATCTTTTTGTGGTCCCCGATGGTCCTACCGGGAGAACCACTTGTATTGCATTGTACCCCGATGCTCCTAATCGGAATAACTAATAAGAGTCATGAGGTAGTCCCCTCTAATTGTAAAGGTGGGTCATCAGCACCCCAATGTGGTTACTTGAGCCTACATGTGTAACTTGAGCCTACATGATTTAACTCGAGCCTACATGTCAAATGAGTTAACTTAAGTGAACAGATGAATATAAATAGAGGTGTAGAGCTCCTCATTTGGGACACACACACTCTCACTTGTGTAGCGCATTAGTGGAGAAGAGAAGTAGCTGGAGAAGGAGGAGGATCAGGCTTTGATCTCCTTTCTGGTTTTATCTTTTATCTTTTTGGGGCATCTATATTGAGGAAGCTTTTTCTAGGTTTTTCCCTTTAGGGTTTTCCTAGGATATATCTTTGTGTTCTTTTTTTATGGTTGTGCTTGTCTATCTTTCAGTGATCCTGTTTATATGCTTTTGTCATGAAAATGAAATGAAATACTGATGTCTTAGCTAAGCATATGAAAATTTAACATGGTATCAGAGCTACCCTGAAAAGAAGATATTGTGTAGCTACAGAATCTAGGGCTTCTTACTTTTTGGTTCTCTCTCCACAATTTATCTGCAAAATAAGGCTAGGCAGACTCTCCATTAAAGGGCGCATCTTTCTGTCGAAGCAAAATTCGATTCCAAGCATTTTCAGTTTTCGGTGTGGGAAATTAGGGCTTCTTGCAGAAGAATAATTTTTGAGTGAGCCCAGCATAGGATTTCTCTCCTCATCAAAATCGAAGTCTAGAGACCTGGATCAAGTTTTTTGGTTGGGTGAAACTCTGAGAAAGTCAAACCCTAGTTTGACTCCGAGCTAGGAAAACCCTAAATACTAAAACTGCTAAGTTTTGGTACATTCGCTATATCCTGTGATTTACAAAGGTTCAGGAGCTGAAAATTGAAGAGGCCGAAGATAAAATCCTGATGTACACTACATCCACAATTCAGTCTCAGATGTGCTATATTTTTGGAGATATGGTCCCTCTAAGTTAGGGTTCTAGCCTCTTCCAGAATTCATCCCTAAACAGGACACCTGGGGAACATTGCTATAGCTTGGGCTACAGAGGTCCAAATTGAATTCCTGAAGATTTTCCATAAATATCACGGACTTTAATTTATGTGGTCCTAATTTCAGAACCATAAGATGAAACAGTGACATGTGGCAGTCCGTACAACTTCGCTGTTCTGAACAGTCCTGTAACAGGTCATCGTGGGAAAATGATCATAAATCCCAATTGGTGAAACCAATTCTGATGAAACCTATGGTGTTGAATCAGGGAAATGCGATTTTACCTCAATGAGAAATTTCAGACACATAGGAGCATTAATTTTGGAGATATCACAGAAACAGTGACAGGAATTTCTGCAGAAGAAATTGGAAAACTAGGGCTTCTTGTTCCGGGAGCTTCCCTCCACTTTTTCAGAAAAGGAGTACATTAGACAGCTCCATTTGAAGAGATCTATCTTTATATCCAATCAGATCTTAAATATTCCAATTTTTTAAAATTATGGTTTCTCTGACAAACCCTAAATCAGCTAGCTCTGGAAGTAGGACGAACACCTCAAATCGGTAAGATCTAATCTTTTGCTATTTGCATTTGAGGTTCTCATTTCAAAGTGATATATCACATCAGCTTGATCATAAGCTTGGTAAATTTGACAACTTCCAATCATGGAAGTATATGATCTCTCTAAAGAAAATGAATTGGACACCTACATAAGTAGAGAGGTTCTAGTTCCATACGGAGATGAGGCTCAAAGCCTTACACAACTTAGAACTTGATCAAGGCCAAGAAGATCATTGTTGATTCAACCACGGATCAACTTGTAACACAAGTGTCTTCCCTAAAGACACCGAAGATGTTTGATTCCTTGATCAAGCTATTTGAAGATAAGAACTTGGATCAGAAGATGGCTTTGAGAAAACAATTGAAGAATGTGAAGATCCAGAATGCAGAACAACTTGAAGCAGTAGAAGAAGAAGTGGAGATTGCAAAAGTGGTGATAGCCACCTTGAATGGCCTCCCAGGATCATGGGATTCATGCAAAGAATGTATGCCAGAAGGAATTAATTGCTTTCAGCTTGACTCATAAGAAGAGAAGAAGAAGATGGGAGCAATTGAAGATCAAGCTCTCACCATTCAAAGAAGATCCCTCAAGCGATGAGGAATATGAAGAACTCAATTCTTGTCATTTGGATAAGAAATAATGATTTCATGAATGAAAAAGCAGAATGATCAAGATGGAGTCTACCCACAAAACAAATAAAGGATAAGTATTCAATTGTCATTTCATGATATTGTTTTTTTATACATTTGATTATATTCAGTTGATGTGTTATGCATGATAGATTGTTTGCATTAATGACTGTATCTACTAATATGCATGTGATGGGTAAGTAGCTCATGGTGCTATACAACTCTCCATTGCTACTTATCAAACCTCTTTGCTGACATATTGGATTAGTGCACAATCTCAATAATTTCATGGTGGAGATGGAAGGCATCTAGAAAGTTTATGTGAGATATGGATGAATGTTGTATTGAATAAACAGTTGCATGATGCATAAGAATTTGTCGTTATGCATATGTTTTATGAAATAGTTCTAACCATGCAACTGGTGCATTTGAATTGTAGGAAAGGTCATGTGCAACCTCCTACAAGGAAAGAAGGATGAGACTTGTTTCGAAGAACAAGTGATGACAATTCAATATTCACTCTAGTAAACATGAATCTGAAGCTCCCAGGGTCAGAGACACCATGACGAAAGAAAGAGCTTCAGAGAGTGGTAGGTCCACCTTAAAGGATGAAGACCACCATGGGTACAAGAGATAACTCAAGATGAAGAAAAGAATGCTATGAAAGAAGCTATGATCAAAGAATAACAGTTGATCATGGGGAATGATGTATACGATATGATGGAACAAGTGTACAAAGCAAGGTTCGTGATTCTCCCTAGAAAGAATAGACTATGACATGACATACTCTATTGACCAGTATATATCAAGCATAGAACCACCTGTACAAAATGAAGAGGGAAGATGATACTCCACTTCAGGGGGAGTGACTACAGAAAATTATATCTGAGTTCGACATGGTATGACATGATGGATAGCTTTGTGATGGATTGATACTTTACCAAGGGTTCCAACCTTCAAGGTTGAATGCAAAAGACTAGGATATGTTGATGACCTGAGAAGACAAACTCATAGAAGATGTTATGATACTAGAATGATGTTTTGGATATAGTACTCAAACCAGAAAGCAAGAATGTGGTATCTTCCAAATGGATTTGCAAGATAAGATATGTTTCTAGAGGTTTCTATCAGAAAGAGGGAATTAATTCTGAAGAGACACTTACTCTAGGAAGCAAGGTACACTTCCTTCAAAACTATCATGGTAGTTTCTTCCATGATGAAGTAAAGACAATCCTTCCTTAATGGTATGATTGAGGAAGAGTTTTACATCGAATAATCATGAGAATTTGAAGTTGAAGACTGATGGAATCAAGTATGCAAGTTGAAGAAGGCCCTTTATGGCCTGAAGCAAGCTCCCAGAGCTTGGTATGGAAGAATAGATAGTTTCCTGATGAGCATGGGCTTTTCCAAGAGTAAAGTCGATCCTAACCTTTCCTACAGGGTTGTAGAAGATGTACCTGTCATTCTATTACTATATATGGATGACTTATTCTTGACAGGGAATGAGAAACAGATCATGGAAAGCAAGAAGAAACTAGCAGAAGAACTTGAGATGAAAGATCTTGGGTTAATGCATTATTTCCTAGGTCTAGAAGTATGGCAAAGTTCAGAAGGAATATTTCTCAACCAGGGAAAGTATGTGGTAGATATATTGAAGAGATTCAATATGTTGGAATGCAAAGTCATGGCCACACCCATGGACTCCAACCTGAAGCTGTTAGTTGATGACTCGTTAGAGTTAGTGGATGTGACTCACTACAAACAGATCATTGGGTCATTGATGTACTTAACAAATACCAGACCAGACATTTGTTTTGCTGTGAACACCTTAAGTCAATATCTTGTTCAACCAAGACGGGTTCACCTAGTAGCTGCAAAACATGTGATGAGATATCTGAAAGGGACTATAGACTTTGGTCTATACTATGATGGTAGCCATGAGTATAGATTGTATGGCTACACAGATGCAGATTGGGATGGAAGTATCTTAGATAGGAAAAACACATCAGGTATATGCTTTTGTTTAAGGTTTGCTATGAGTTCATGGTTTAGCAAGAAACAGTCCAGTGTTTCTCTTAGCACGGTTGAAGCAGAATACATAGCAGATTGCTCTACTAATTTGTGAAGCCATATGGGTTCAGAAGCTGATATCAGGTCTCTTTGACCTGAAGATAGACACTACAATGATTCTATGTGATAACCATAGTTGTGATGACAAAGAACCCTATGTTCCGACGTAACACGTAGAAATACGGTATTTCTACATACAAGATAAGATGCAAATGATGATACTGTAGATGCAGATGATGGTGATTCAGTATTTCTATACTGAATATAGAGATGATGATGTTTCATTATTCCCATACTGAAGATGTAGATGATGATGATTTCAGTATTCCCATACTGAAGATATAGATGATGATGATTTTAGTATTCCCATACTGAAGATATAGATGATATTTCAGTATTTACATACTGTAGATATAGATGATGGTGATTCTGTATTTCTATACTGAATATAGAGATGATGATGCTTTCAGTATTTCTATACTGAAGATATAGATGATGATGCTTTTAGTATTCACATACTGGAGATACAGATGGTGATAGTTCAGTATTCACATACTGAAGATGTAGATGATGATGCTTTGGATGATGATGTATTGATGAAGCCTCTGCCTCAAGTAGACTTCAAACACTTTCGAGACAAGCTTGGTGTTGTTCGGAAAGACCTTCCTCGAAAGGGGGAGTATTGATGTTGCAGTGGGATTGTATCATCCCTGGGCATTTGCCCTAAAGTGATCCAAAGACCTCGGTCCTCGAGAATGAAGAGGGATTGTATCATCCCGGGACATCTGTCCACAATAGATTTGGTGACCTCGGTCCTCGAGAACGTGGTGGGATTGTATCATCCCTGGGCACTTTCCCTAAAGTGATCTGGAGACCTCGGTCTTCGAGAATGAAGAGGGATTGTATCATCCTGGGACATCTATCCATAATAGATCTGGTGACCTCGGTCCTCAAGAATGTGGTAGGATTGCATCATCCTTGGACATAGTCCTAAAGTGATAGGGACTGATTCTCCCATAATCAATCTGGTGGCTTCGGTCCTCGAGAATGTGGTAGGACTGCATCATCCTTGGACATAGTCCTAAAGTGATAGGGACTGATTCTCCCATAATCAATCTGGTGGCTTCGGTCCTCGAGAATGTGGTAGGACTGCATCATCCTTGGACATAGTCCTAAAGTGATAGGGACTGATTCTCCTGTAATCAATCCGGTGGCTTCAGTCCTCAAGAATGTGGTAGGATTGCATCGTCCTTGGACATAGTCCTAAAGTGATATGGACTGATCCTCCCGTAATCAATCTGGTGGCTTCGGTCCTCGAGAATGTGGTAGGACTGCATCATCCTTGGACATAGTCCTAAAGTGATAGGGACCGATTCTCCCGTAATCAATCCGGTGGCTTTGGTCCTTGAGAATGTGGTAGGATTGCATCATCCTTGGACTTAGTCCTAAAGTGATAGGGACTGATTCTCCTGTAATCAATCCGGTAACTTCGGTTGTCGAGAATGTGGTGGGATTGTATCATCCCTGGACTTTAAGTCCAAAAATGATCCAAATACTTTTTGTCTTTGAGTTGTGGATTGCAGGTTGTTGCTGATGATGATGATGCTGTACTGATCGAAAGATCAGAATATGATGATGATGACATATTGATCAAAATATTAGAGTATGATGACATACTGATCGAAAGATCAGAGTATGATGATGACGTACTGATCGAAAGATCGGAGTATGATGATGATGACATACTGATCGAAAGATCAGAGTATGATGATGATGATGTACTGATCTAAAGATCAGAGTATGATGATGACGCACTATGATTATGATGTTTCTGATCGAAAGATTAGAGTATGATGATGATGTTTCTGATCGAAAGATCAGAGTATGTTGATGATGTTTCTAATCGAAAGATCAGAGTATGATGATGATGTTTCTATGTTGATGATGTTGATCGAAAGATTAGAGTATGATGATGATTTTTCTGATCAAAAGATTAGAATGTGATGATGATTATGATCGACAGATCAGAATATGATGATGATGATGTTGCTGCTGATCGAAAGGGCAAAGTGTTGATGATGATATTGTTGATCGAGAGGTCAAAGTACTGAAGATGTTGCTGCTGATCGAAAGGTCAAAATGCTGAAGATGTTGTTGTTGATCGAAAAGTCAAAGTGTTGAAGATGTTGTTGATAGAAAGGTAAAAATGCTGAAGATGTTGTTGCTGATCGAACAGTCAAAGTGCTAAAGATGTTGTTGATCGAAAGGTCCAAGTGCTGAAGATGTCGTTGCTAATTGAAAGATCAAAATGCTGAAGATGTTGCTGATCAAAGACTGAAGATGTTGCTGATGATGAAGAATGAATATTGAAGATGAAGACTACATGATGTTGAAAATATTCCAATGATTTATAGATGTGTTACCCTACTGATGTTGATGGTGTCCCTTATCTCTACTCTTGTTGTTGTTGATGTTGCTGTAGAATAGCCTTCTCGTTAAGGGGGAGTGTTGAAATATTGCACTAGTAGAAAATGAGAAATTAATGACTAAAAAAATGACTAAAATCAGGCTATAAATGACTATTTTTGAGTCGGTGACTAATAGTAGCAAATTACCACTATCTTATAGCTAGTCGTATTTCACTAGTCATTAATAGGTTGACTTAGTAGTCACTGATTTAGTCATTGATTTAGTCATTGATTTGGTCATTGATAGACAATTATTTAGTCATTGATAGACAATGCTTTAGTCATTGATAATTGTGGAAATTGAACCCAGTGATAGATTAATTTTACTCACAACAATTAACAATTGATCATGCAAAATCACTCACAAAAGAGACTGAAATTGGAGCTGAACACTAAACTGTATTAACTCAGTGTACAATAGCCAATCCTGTAACATAATAGGTTTTTGAATAAATAAAATACATCAGGGATTCGAATGCATGAGGATCAATTCGAATCTAGCATAAAGCAGGCTTACTAAAAATAAGCAAATCCCCCATAGGTGCAAAAAGTTGATCCCAAATCAGTCATGGAGCTCATGAATTAGAAAAAAGGCTTAGGCAAGCTAAAGAGTGATAGAATGACAACTAATAAATGCTTTTACAAAGAGAAAAGAGTGGAGGATTAAGAGGACAAAAAACTAGTTCACCTCACCTAGTCAAACTTTCCCTATTGCCTTAAAACACTGAAAAAGCAGGCAATAAAGCAGAAAAGGTAGAAGGGCGCCTAGGAGACCAGGAATAAAGCAGAATTGATTCCTTGAGATTTCCCAAGCACTACATGGGTCAAATTAGGCAATTTGGACCACTATGGATAGGTAATTGACAACTTGCATAAGGTGGGACACATGAACTAGGCAAATAAGACAAAAATAATTAAATTAATGTCTAAGGTAGTAAACTATGGGTTGATTATTCTAACACCCCCCTTTAAGCCTGACTTATGAGTAATATATAAGAAAATTATAGGGCCTAGCAACAAGGCTTAGTCACCCTTTACATACTGCATGTCCATTTAAACAAGGAAAGAGGCAAAACCAACTTGGGAAAATCCTCCCTTAAACATGGACTGTAAAACAAAATTTGGAAATCTTGTCTTCACTCATGCTTCACAGCATGATCAGCAATCCCCAGCAATGATTTGAGATTGCTGAAGGTCTTCTCACAAAATGCTTTGGTGAAGATATCAGCTACTTGTTCTGAAGATGAACAGAAGAGTAGGTGAATGGTGCCATCATGCACAAGCTCTCTGATGTAGTGCATATGGATCTCAATGTGTTTGGTTCTCTCCTTCTGAACTGAATCTTTGCATATTTGAATGGTACTTTGGTTATCACAATAGATGGTAGTTGAGTACTCTGATTCAAAGCCACACTCTCCAAGTAAACCCTGCAACCATAAACATTGAGTTGCTGCATTAACAACTCCTCTGTACTTTGCTTCTGTAGATGAGAGTGCAATGGCACTCTGTTTCTTGCTTGACCAGCTGATTGGCCCTTCTGCAAGCATGAACACATATCATGATGTGGAATTTTTGTCTGTGCTATCACCTGCCCAATCACTGTCAGTAAATCCAATCAAATCAAGATCAAATTTTGCTTTGTAGAAGATCCCATGTGTCCTTGTTCCCTGAACAAAGTTAAGGATCCTTTTGGCTGCTTTCCAATGGATCTCATGAGGCTGATCCATGTATCTAGAAGCCACACTTACTACATAAGAAATATCAGGTCTAGTATGTGTCAGATACAACAAACATCCAATCAATTTCCTATACAGTGTATTGTTTACCATAGGTGAAGAATCAGCTTCTTCCAGCTTCACTCCTGAAAGGAAAGGAGTTTTGCTTGCTTTGCAATCCTTCATTTTGAATTTTTTCAGCAAGTCGAAGGCATATTTGGACTGGTGCACCTTGATTCCATCTTTGGTTTGAGCAATCTCAAGCCTCAAAAATTTACTCAAGAGCCCCAAATCTGTCATGGAGAAGGCTTGGTTCATAGCTCCTTTTAAGGAAGCAATCTCATCCTTTGAGCTTCCTGTAATGAGGAGGTCATCAACATATAACACAATGATCATTAATCAACCATTAAATAAATTCAAATAGACATTTGGATCTGATTTTCACCGAACAAAATTCAGTGATAGCAAGAAGCTATTGATCTTGGCATACCAAGCCCTGGGGGCTTGCTTTAGCCCATACAATGACTTTCTCAACCTGCACACAAGAGAAGGGTTAGTTGAAAAACCTTGAGGCTGATGCATATATATCTCTTCAATGAGATCTCCATTCAGGAAGGCACATTTTACATCCATGTGATGTACCTCCCATTGCCTTGAGGCTGCAATGGCTAAGGCTAGCCTAATGGAATCCATCTTTGCCACTGGGGAAAATGTCTCATTGTAATCTATGCCATGAACCTGTGAGTAGCCCTTGGCTACCAATCTGGCCTTGTACTTTAGTGGTGAACCATCAGCAGCAAATTTGGTCTTATATACCCACTTACACTGGAATAACTTTCTCCCTGGGGGAAGATCCACTAGCTCCCATGTGTTGCTCTTCTGGAGTGAGATGAACTCCTCCTTCATGGCTGTTTTCCATCTTGGATCTCCTGCTACTTATTCATATGTTTGAGGATCAGAATCCACCATCAAATAGCATTTTTCAGCAAACATAGGATCCTTCATGCACAAACCACTCTCAAACTGAGATCTAGTCCTCCTTGGGTCATTGGGATCCCCAGCTAGCTCTCCTGCTGCATGTAGTGTCTTGGCTGCCCATTTTGGCCTTGTAGGGATGTTAGGGTCTACAATAAACTCATATCCATCATACAAATCAGAATCAGCATGTTCAACAAACTCTTTACTTACTTCCTGAGGTTCAGGTGGAGAAGAGGCTTCTCCAACTTCCACTGATGCAAGGGGTTCTTCTTCAAACTGAACACACCTTTCGATGAAGGCTATGTTTGTGTTAAAATTTATCAGTTTGTACCCTTTTCAATCTTCAGAGTATCCAACAAAAATACACTTTTGGCTTTGGGGCTGCAAATCCTTCCTCTTCTCTGTTGGAATTCTAGCCCAAGCCTTTGAGCCAAAAATCCTGAAATGGGTCACATCTGGCTTGTGCCCACTCCATGCTTCGAAGGGAGTCATACCATCAAGTTGTTTATGAGGCACCCTATTCTGAATATAGGATGCACAGTTGATAGCTTCGGCCCAATACTTTGGTGGCAAAGTTTTGGCCTCCATCATGCATGTTGCCATCTCCTTCAGTGATCTGTTCTTCCTCTCATCAACACCATTTTGTTGTGGTGTGTAAGGGATAGAATGCTGCATCTGAATACCTGCATCTACACAATAATTAATAAACTCAGAATTGACATACTCACCACCATTGTCAGATCTAAGTTCCTTGAGTTTCCTTCCAGACTGGTTCTCAACCAAAGCCTTAAAGACTTTGAATAGGCCAAAAACTTCAGACTTGTGTTTCAGGAAGTGAACCCAGCAATACCTGGAAAAGTCATCAATCAAATTCAATGCATATTTGGCTTGTATCATGGACATATGAGGGAATGATCTAGCAACATCACTGTGGATCAGCTCGAGGGGTGTAGAGGTTCTCTCATGACTAGCTCTCTCAAATTTGTGCTCTAGGTGTTTTCCTAGGATACAACCTTGGCAGACTCCTTTGGAAAATTTTATCTTGGGAAACCCTATGACCATCTCTTTTTCACTAAGATCATAAAGATACTTGTAATTTAGGTGGCCAAATATTTCATGCCAAATCTTGCTAGCCTCATTAGCATGAATCAGAAGAGCAGAGGGGTTTGAGTAGGGTAGGAAGTGTGAGAACATGTATACCTTTTGAGCATGATTTGCAACTCCTTTTGCAATGACTCTACCACTTGAGATCTCTGTGATCTCAACTTCATCAGGGGAGAATATGAATTTCTTAGGAGACCCAGTTTGGGTCATTTGGTACACTGACAAGAGGTTGGAGGCAAGACCAGGCACATACAACACATTGTTGAACTAACCATGATCAATATCAATCCTTCCTTTGCCCAAACTTTCAGTGAGAGAGTCATCTCCTAGTACTATAGGTGGTCCTTTAAACATGTCAAGTGAGGAGAAGGCCTCCTTGGTTGAAACCATGTGTCTTGAAGCTCCAGAATCAATGATAAAACTGGGTGAGCTTGATGTGCCAGCAACCAATGCATGAACTCTCTCTCTGTCATCTGAACTTGATCCTCCTTCTCTCTTCTTTGAGCTTTCTGGAAAGGAGATGCCATTCTTCTCCAGGAGTTGGGTCAGCATGTCTATTTGCTTCTTCATACAAGAGATTTGAGTGTGATTGCCCTTATTGCAGTATGCGCACTTGCTCATTTCACCTTTGTTTTTCTTCTTCTGGTAGTTCTTCTTGGAACCTTGTGGCTCCTCCGGAGACTATTTCTTGTCTCTCTTTTGCTCAGGTGGATTTTTAGCTTTCTTTTTTCTTTTTGAATTCACCTTCGAATCTCCAGCAATCAGAGCTTGATCTTTGGATGGTTTTATGGTGCCCATCATCACCAGCTTATCCTGTTCTTGTGTGAGAGATTCCATGAAATCTGCAAGGCTAGGCATCTTCCAGGTTCGAGCTATCAGTTTTGTGGCATAGAAGGTCGAAACAAACACTTAATAGTTAGGGCCTAGCTTTGAGAGAATGGCCAAGATGAGCTGATCATCCTTCTTTTCGATCCCACACTGTTTCAACTGCAAAACAAGTGCTTTGAACTTGGAGAAATATAGCTGCAAGGATTCAAAGCTACATGGACTCAGAGAAATCAGCTCATTTTTTATTTGATGTCCCCTCATCTCATCTATCTTTCCAAAAAGATCAGAAATCTTCTCCCATACTTCATTCGGTGATGTCAATCCATCAAGATGGAAAAGGAGGTCTCTGGAAATACTCAGACACAGGAGACCATAGGCCTCATCCCTCCTGTTGTGCCATTTAATCTTCTCTGCAGCTGCATTGGGCTCTGCTTCTATTTCCATAGTCACCCTGTAGAGGCCTTTCACTCTCAATAGTATCTCCATCTATGCTTTCCATTCAAATAAATTGAAGGGAGTCAAGATAGTTTTCTGTGATTGATCCATAGCTTAGAAAATCTGTCCCGGCCGTCAGTAGAAGGCTCCCAGTCACTGATGTCGAACCTGCAAAACAATTTTGAAGGAGAGAAATTGATCTACAATGTCTCTAATACCATGTGGAAATTGAACCCAGTGATAGATTAATTTTACTCACAACAATTAACAATTGATCATGCAAAATCACTCACAAAAGAGACTGAAATTGGAGCTGAACACTAAACTGTATTAACTCAGTGTACAATAGCCAAACCTGTAACATAATAGGTTGCTGAATAAAAAAAATACATAAGGTATTCAAATGCATGAGGAGCAATTTGAATCTAGCATAAAGCAGGCTTACTAAAAATAAGCAAATCCCCCATAGGTGCAAAAAGTTGATCCCAAATCAGTCATGGAGCTCACAAATTAGAAAAAAGGATTAGGCAAGATAAAGAGTGATGGAATGACAACTAATACATTCTTTTACAAGGAGAAAAGAGTGGAGGATGAAGAGGACAAAAAACTAGTTCACCTCACCTAGTCAAACTTTCCCTATTGCATTAAAACACTGAAAAAGCAGGCAATAAAGCAGAAGGGCGCCTAGGAGACCAGGAATAAAGTAGAATTGATTCCTTGAGGTTTCCCAAGTGCTACATGGGTCAAATTAGGCAATTTGGACCACTATGGATAGGTAATTGACAACTTGCATAAGGTGGGACACATGAACTAGGCAAATAAGACAAAATTAATTAAATTAATGTCTAAGGTAGTAAACTATGGGTTGATTATTCTAACAATAGTCAATGATTTAGTCATTGTTTTAGTCATTGATAGTTAATGATTTATTCATTGATTTAGTCACTGAGTTAATCATTGATTTAGTCGTTGATTTAGTCACTGATTGCAACCATTAATGACCAAATATACGACTAAATAAACTACTAGATGTTAACATATTAATGACTAAGCTAAATACGACTAAGATACAATAAATTAGCTACTAATAGTCGTATATATGTGAATTTAGTTGTTTTTGTAGTCACAAATTTATGATAGGGCATAGAGGAATCGAACCACCAACCTCCTGCCTATAATTAGGTAAGCGCTCTACCATTGAGCTAGCACCCTTTAAGAAGTTGTTATTGCTTGGAAATGATGATATTCAAACAAATTGATGATAGATATCAATCTACAAACTACATAATTATTACTATTACAACTTACCAGTAACTAGTATTTATGAAAGTAGTCATTTATGCAGTGGAGAATTGTAAATAAGAAAGAGCTGCGTTGGATGATTTCGCAAATCTCGACGTTTCGATCCCTACTATGGGAAGAGTAAGGAAGTTGTTGTGTCCCCATTACACCAATCACAGCAGGCACGCCTCGCTCCAAAGAAAACTGCACTTGGGCTTCATGTGAATCCCTTGGTGCAAATGACATGGTCAAAACATTTCTCTTCAAAATTTATGTACCCTAGATTGCCACCTAAGCATGCCATAAGGATTTCAGATAAGGGCATATCCTCAAACTCCATAAATCATTGCAAAAAAAAAATACAGGACTTATCACCAAACTTTGCCACCCGTGCATATATATAGTTGTCATTAATAATCTTAACCAGCTCAGGGAGGTATTTCACAATTAATATTCACCATTATCCTTTGTAAACTTGCTAGAGAAGCCAAGTTTGTTCACCTGCTATCTTGTTTCTCAAAGTCCATTTGTTTTAGCTCGAAACTTGAGGTAGACTTGATTTATGTTCATAACTCACCTATTGACATAATTATGTCTACAAGATTTAATATTTGTATTTTTGTTTTTTATTGTAGGATATTTATTATTTAAAATGTCAAAAGCACAAGGAATAGGGAAGCTACCTTAAAATGGGAAGTTGAAGAAAGTCCCAACCCCTGGAAAGATGTAGATCCAATGTTGCTCACGGATACAAATCATTTAATTGGATTCCAAGATGACCTTGAGTGCCCAAATACATGTATAGAATGTTCGTCAATGAAGACTTCCATAAGGACCATGATGACTTAGAGGTTTTTTGAAATATCAAAAAGCACATCCTTTACTTGATTGCCGCCAAACCAATAATATTACCATATAACGATGTTGTCAAATCGATATTCAGACACAATAATCTTCGAATGAGATCAGTCATGAGTGAAGGTAGGGTTTCCATAGCTTATGTACAACCCTATTCATTCAAAATAATGTTCAAGCTGAAGAAAATTCAAGTGCTATTGAACAAAACATTTCTGGATGAGTACAGAGCCAAGGAATTCAATCTAGTAAAAAAATTGAAATATTAGTGGACTAAATATAAGGCCTTCTTAGAAAAGAATAATTGGATGTATTCTACACAATACTTGAGATACCCATATCGGTTTATGAAAACCATGATTTTTATGTTATATGGCAAGGAGGGATCCTCTCATTTTAAAATAGAATGGAATCTATTGGCGCATCGTGTAGTAGACACATGGCATGATTTCAATTGGGTGAACATCTTGTCTGTCAATCTACTGTGCTTCACTAGGGCCATTAAAAAGGTATAAGGATACAAAAACCAGAGTTTTTACATGTTATATTACATATTAGATGCAATTTGTTCCTATAATCCTTTTCCCAAAATGGGATGAGAGTGGAAACCTAGTCTTCTACCTATGCATGTATGTTGTTGTGAATTGTGGTCCTCCAACTATAGGTTATATTTCTATAACAGAAATTAAAGCCTTGCAAAAATTAAAAGAGAAATGAAGGGTAACTATACCAGTCATGATAAATTCCAATAAGGCCTCTTTCATATATCACACCAAGTGTATTCTTTTTTGCAATGGTTGGGACAACATTCATAACCCAAACTTTGTCGAATGTAAGTGCTGTTGCAAAGCCACCAAGACCTGCATTCATGTCCATAACATTGCGATATCTACTCTCCCCAATATATTTGTTCATTCTTTTGTATCCTTTCATGTGCTTTCTCCACAACTGTGTATCAGCATTATATGTCTCAGCAGTAACACCTGATAATGAACCACTAAGAACTCTAGGAGGAACAGCATTCAAGCACTTTGGGAACTTCTCCAAAATCCCTCCAGACACATCATTAGCATCACTGAATTTAGGCATTTGCGTAATGCATCTTTGCATTCTCTTGTGCCTGGGGGGTCAGCAGATTTTATGGACATTATCAGATAAGCATAAAATTTCAATCATCTAAGTAAAACTAGGCCATCTGAGTAAAACTAGGGCATTGTCAAAGCAAACTCTTCTTGTATTGTAATGAAATATGAAGCCAATTATGCAAACATGCTTGAAATTTTTTAAGATTTAGACAGTTAAACTTAAACCTGTCTGCAGCACAAGATCAATTCATGCATGGCCATTAAAATGTAAAAGCAAATAGGAAAATTCAAAACTCACATAAAAATGATGAAATCAAAATGTATCTCTTACTTGTATTCAGGATATAAAATTGGTTCAGGATCAAAGTTGATAATCCCTTGAATCTTGTAGCATTCAAAATTAAAATCACAAATTATAATAGGTCAACGGCCATTCTATCAATTGTTACAAAGCAGTTCTCCAGATTTCTACATGTCAGAAAATTATGACAAACAAACAGACCATGTACTTCAGCTTAATAGCAGTGCAAGTTTAAATTTTTCATAGTCAGCCACACTGACATTTTAATTCAAAGGAATCCTACAACCACAATGCACTTTGTAACATATCCATTGCAAGATTGATATCCAATTTAGAATTTGGCATGATATTAGTCTTCTAAAGGAAAAAAAGCCAATAGAAGAATACTTACAAGGGCAGGTGTTAAATGCTCGTTTAATAGAGTAACAAATGTAGCCAATACCTGGAATCTAAAAGCACATTCTAGGAAGGACAAAAATAGGTTTTAACTGTCAAACCCCAGGAATGTATTGGAGCCTAGATTTAAACCTAAGAATACCTACAGCACTGAGCTTATGGTCCTGCTTAAGCACAAAAGTTCTTTTCTAGAGATAGCTAACTGGTAGCTGATGCACTCTTAGCTAATGCGTGGATAATGGCCAGTTTCTAACAGACAACTCATTTAACTAGAAGAAAGAAAAAACAAGTAACTGATAACTTATTCGTGACACTTAACTTGTGACCTATTGGTGTTCACCAGCCACAAGTTAAGTGGCTATGCTAGTACACTACGCAAATCAATGCAGTGATTTGTTTTTTTATTAAATACAAAATTTCAATGCTTTGCCAATGCAAAGCATAAATGAATATCATGACCCTGATTATCATGATAACATCATTTAAACTTAATATAAAGATGCAATCCTTCACATCTGCACACAGAGACAACTAACCAATCCAGATGAAGACACATTCTTGTAGAATCCCACAACTAGTGTCCCATCTCTTGTTTACCATCCTCCCTGATTGCTAGCTTCTTCTGCTTGTTTACTCTCTCCTAGATTTGAATTATTTCTACGGTTTGATAAGGAGAGACCCCCTTTAATCCTATCTCCTCTTAAAAGTTACTAAAAAGCGACAGAGTGATCCTCATTTTCCTGGTAGTGTTCAGTATTCCAACATAATATCCTGAGAACAAAGAACATCACAGGCCATCACCAGTCATCGGTGGCTTTCTTCTAAAACTTTGTCAGTGAGTAAATTGTTCTTCTCCTGCTCTAGGAGGAAAGGCTCTGATAGTCATTTTGAAAGAGTACAGGATGACTTCGTTCCTGTCATATTTTAGACCCTTTGTCCCCATATGGAAACTGAACCAATTGCTCTTTAACAAGTTAGTTACTGGGAGGAACTCTTCTTAGATTCCTAGTTTCTCTCTTTCTATCTAGACACAACTTGAAACCTCAAAGTAGTGCACTAAATTCAGCAAATTTATTTGATGTTTTTCCAAGGGATAGTCAATAGGTTATTATAGAATAATTGGTCCTATAAATAGTTCCTCCTCCCAAATTCCCAACAGTATATTTAGAAGCCCCATTGTACAAGAGAGATCATTTTTCTAGGAAGTTATCCTTCAGATTTTTCCTTCTTCATTGATCTGGAGATCCGCATTCCATATTTGGCAGAGAATATGAAGTCAGTGTGGTCTTAAAAAGAAAAGATTGAAATCCAGCTCACACAGTAAATGGCCATACTGGGGGAAGCTATAACTCCTAAAATTGTCATGCATGACAACTGGATTTCTCATTATCCAGTGCCTTAATAGTACAAACTACATCTTGAACACCATTTATAATGCGATGTGCCTTTAGCATCTAAAATGTGCAACCAAGACACAAAAATTGCCTCCTAGTTTGCGAATGTTTCAGCTTAAATTTGAAGCAAATACAATTTCTACCATACCATGTCGGGCTCCAAGATTTGGACAAATGAAGCAATAATTGGCAATTGAAAATAATGCCTGCATTTATTTAAGAAGAAAAATTCAGAGAAAATAATAGACTTACAGTAACAGTCACACTGATACCAAGTGAAACAACTTGCTTTATAGATGGAAGACATTCTACAGTTTCCAGAATCTTAATGTAGACATTGCAGCGATTGATTGTTTTGTGCAACCACTTAGCAACTTCAACAGTCCCTTCTATATCAAGCACAAGTCTGGGGGAGACTTGAACAGAAACACAACCATCTGCTCCTCCAGTTGCATTATAAATGGGTTCAAGTAATTTACATGCATCTTGGATATATTTTATTACAAGCTCCCAGTAAGTGTCCTTAACTCCTTTTCCCTCGTTGATAAGTTGCTTGTGAAATAGCATAGTCATTGATTTTCCAAGAGATGCACGATACAGATACATGAAATTTCAAGATGAAATTTCTTGAAAAAACTCACACCGGTGACATGTTCCAGCTTTATACTATATGACTATGTAGCTGCAAGTAGCCAGTGGTACCAATTGTTGAAAAGATTCAACAGGAATCACAGTTCTATACTAAAATTGTGAATCCCACTATAGGAAATTAAAATTCTTACAAAGTCATTGTAATCTGCACAAGTTCAAGAGAATAATATCCCACAACTAGTGTCCCATCTCTTGTTTACCATCCTCCCTGATTGCTAGCTTCTTCTGCTTGTTTACTCTCTCCTAGATTTGAATTATTTCTACTGTTTGATAAGGAGAGACCCCCTTTAATCCTATCTCCTCTTAAAAGTTACTAAAAAGAGACAGAGTGACCCTCATTTTTCTGGTAGTGTTCAGTATTCCAACATAATATCTTGAGAACAAAGAACATCACAGGCCATCACCAGTCATCGGTGGCATTCTTCTAAAACTTTGCCAGTGAGTAAATTGTTCTTCTCCTGCTCTGGGAGGAAAGGCTCTGATAGTCATTTTGAAAGAGTACAGGATGACTCCGTTCCTGTCAGATTTTAGACCCTTTGTCCCCATATGGAAACTAAACCAATTTCTCTTTAACAAGTTAGTTACTGGGAGGAACTCTTCTTAGATTCCTAGTTTCTCTCTTTCTATCTAGACACAACTTGAAACCTCAGAGTAGTGCACTAAATTCAGCAAAGTTATTTGATGTTTTTCCAAGGGACAGACAATAGGTTATTATAGAATAATTGGTCCTATAAATAGTTCCTCCTCCCAAATTCCCAGCAGTATATTTCTCTAAGCAACATGGAGACAGAAAGGGGTAAAATTCAATCTGCTTCTTTATGACTCACCTGTATTTTATTTATGGCTTCTTGTGGGTGTTCAATTCGGAACCCAACCTATGAAGTTAAAAACAAGAAATATATCCTCAGAATCTAAAAATAGAAAGTGATCAATCTGCTGATTAGTGTAGAGACCCTAAGGAGACACGATCACATAAAATTTATTGAAGAACATTTCAAATCAACCAGCTTGGCTATAATGTATAGACATGAGCCCAATCCTCATGATGAAATTTTCCAAGGATCTTTCACATAAAATGAAGTATTGAGTAATATGGAAAATGACAATCAAAGAAGAATGTTACATACAATTTAAGAAGCTAACATGAAAATAACAGTGGAAGTCAGAGAAGTATCATTTGGCAATGACATGGAGAAAATAAAGGCAAAAACAAAGGTTGATGCCACCAGAAGAGAAGATTTAGAGAAAAATGTTTTTGAAGCCAAAGATTAGTTGAAGCAACAACAAATGCAAGCTATAGAGGAGGCCAAAATAAGGGCCAAGGAGGAATCTAATAATAAGGGCCAAGGAGGAATATAAGGAGGATTCAATTACAGAGCTATGTTTACTCTTTTTTGCATGATTCTTCAATGTCAAAACTAAATATCCATTCAGTTGATGCTATGACCCCTTTTGCTCCAAACCAAGCCAGGATTACTACATATCAGCACTATGTACATCCATCAATTACAGTTACCTAGGATATGTATGAACAGAATTAGTCAAGCACATGAAAAAATATTATAAATGGACAAATAGAAGAAAACAATGTAGTTTAGACCTTCCTTAATTTCTATACTCAGATTTATAATACGATCACACTTTGTCTCTTAGGAGACAAGTCACTAACGAAACAATGGACATACTTGAGAGAGAGAGAGATAGGTAGTTGTAGGGAAGAGTGAGACAAATACCGACCACAAGGTCACAGATCAATACTATCAACCTCAAAACATATATAAGAAACAAAAAAATCTATTTGCATTTGCAGCAGCTGTCAACCCAACAGCTCTCCACCCATAAAACTCAAAATCCCTAATCGAGGTTCTACACCCAACTTGATGAGATTCAAACTAGATTCAGTTAATTTTTTTAGGCCTTTCCGGCCATAAACAACTACACCTAACTGAGTACACATTACACTCTAGTCTAAAGTGATCTACCTCATAGAGATGCGCATGACTACACATTACACTCTAGTCTAAAGTGATCTACTTCATAGAGATGCACATGACTACACATTACACTCTAGTTTGTACCCTATTTTTGGACAATTACTAGTCCTAGAATGCTAGTTATCAAGATTTTACCCCACATGTTCTAGCTTTATACCAGTGGCATGTTCCAGCTTTATACTATATGACTATGCAGCTGCAAGTAGCCAGCAGTACCAATTGTTGAAAAGATTCAACAGGAATCACAGTTCTATACTAAAATTGTGAATCCCACTATAGGAAATTAAAATTCTTACAAAGTCATTGTAATCTGCACAAGTTCAAGAGAATAATATCCCACAACTAGTGTCCCATATCTTTTTTACCATCCTCCCTATTGCTAGCTTCTTCTGCTTGTTTACTCTCTCCTAGATTTGAATTATTTCTACTGTTTGATAAGGAGAGACCCCCTTTAATCCTATCTCCTCTTAAAATTTATTAAAAAGAGACAGAGTGACCCTCATTTTTCTGGTAGTGTTCAGTATTCCAACATAATATCCTGAGAACAAAGAAAATCACAGGCCATCACCAGTCATGGGTGGCTTTCTTCTAAAACTTTATCAGTGAGTAAATTGTTCTTCTCCTGCTCTAGGAGGAAAGCCTCTGATAGTCATTTTGAAAGAGTACAGGATGACACTGTTCCTGTCAGATTTTAGACCCTATGTCCCCATATGGAAACTGAACCAATTGCTCTTTAACAAGTTAGTTACTGGGAGGAACTCTTCTTAGATTCCTAGTTTCTCTCTTTCTATCTAGACACAACTTGAAACCTCAGAGTAGTGCACTAAATTCAGCAAAGTTATTTGATGTTTTTCCAAGGGACAGACAATAGGTTATTATGGAATAATTGGTCCTATAAATAGTTCCTCCTCCCAAATTTCAAGCAGTATATTTCTCTGAGCAACATGGAGACAGAAAGGGGTAAAATTCAATCTGCTTCTTATACACTCACCTGTATTTTATTTATGGCTTCTTGTGGGTGTTAAATTCGGAACCCAACCTGTGAAGTTAAAAACAAGAAATATATCCTAAGAATCTAAAAAGAGAAAGTGATTAATCTACTGATTAGTGTAGAGACCCTAAGGAGACACGATCGCATAAAATTTATTGAAGAACATTTCAAATCAACCAGCTTGGCTATAATGTATAGACATGAGCCCAATCCTCATGATGAAATTTTCCAAGGAGCTTTCACATAAAATGAAGTATTGAGTAATATGGAAAATGACAATCAAAGAAGAATGTTGCATACAATTTAAGAAGCTAACATGAAAATAACAGTGGAAGTCAGACAAGTATCATTTGGTAATGACATGGAGAAAATAAAGGCAAAAACAAAGGTTGATGCCACCAGAAGAGAAGATTTAGAGAAAAATGTTTTTGAAGCCAAAGATTAGTTGAAGCTACAACAAATGCAATCTATAGACGAGGCCAAAATAAGGGCCAAGGAGGAATCTAAGGAGGATTCAATTACAGAGCTATGTTTACTCTTTTTTGCATGATTCTTCAATGTCAAAACTAAATATCCATTCAGTTGATGCTATGACCCATTTCGCTCCAAACCAAGCCAAGATTACTACATATCAGCACTATGTACATCCATCAATTACAGTTACCTAGGATATGTATGAACATAATTAGTCAAGCACATGCAAAAATATTATAAATGGACAAATAGAAGAAAACAATGTAGTTTAGACCTTCCTTAATTTCTATACTCAGATTTATAATACGATCACACTTTGTCTCTTAGGAGACAAGTCACTAACGAAACAATGGACATACCTGAGAGAGAGAGAGATAGGTAGTTGTAGGGAAGAGTGAGACAAATACCGACCACAAGGTTACAGATCAATATTTTCAACCTCAAAACATATATAAAAAACAAAAAAATCTATTTTCATTTGCAGCAGCTGTCAACCCAACAGCTCTCCACCCACAAAACTCAAAATCCCTAATCGAGGTTCTACACCTAGCTTGATGAGATTCAAACTAGATTCAGTTAATTTTTTTAGGCCTTTCCAGCCACAAACAACTGCACCTAACTGACTACACATTACACTCTAGTCTAAAGTGATCTACCTCATAGAGATGCACATGACTACACATTACACTCTAGTCTGTACCCTGTTTTTTGGACAATTACTAGTCCTAGAATGCCAGTTATCAAGATTTTACCCCCACATGTTCCAGCTTTATACCAGTGACATGTTCTAGCTTTATACTATATGACTATGCAACTGCAAGTAGCCAGCAGTACCAATTGTTGAAAAGATTCAACAGGAATCACAGTTCTATACTAAAATTATGAATCCCACTATAGGAAATTAAAATTCTTACAAAAGTCATTGTAATTTGCACAAGTTCAAGAGAATAATATCCCACAACTAGTGTCCCATCTCTTGTTTACCATCCTCCCTGATTGCTAGCTTCTTCTGCTTGTTTACTCTCTCCTAGATTTGAATTATTTATACTGTTTGATAAGGAGAGACCCCCTTTAATCCTATCTCCTCTTAAAAGTTACTAAAAAGAGACAGAGTGGCCCTCATTTTTCTGGTAGTGTTCAGTATTCCAACATAATATCCTGAGAACAAAGAACATCACATGCCATCACCAGTCATCGGTGGATTTCTTCTAAAAATTTGTCAGTGAGTAAATTGTTCTTCTCCTGCTCTAGGAGGAAAGACTCTGATAGTCATTTTGAAAGAGTACAGGTTGACTCCGTTCCTATCAGATTTTAGACCCTTTGTCCCCATATGAAAACTAAACCAATTGCTCTTTAACAAGTTAGTTACTGGGAGGAACTCTTCTTAGATTCCTAGTTTCTCTCTTTCTATCTAGACACAACTTGAAACCTCAGAGTAGTGCACTAAATTCAGCAAAGTTATTTGATGTTTTTCCAAGGGACATACAATAGGTTATTATAGAATAATTGGTCCTATAAATAGTTCCTCCTCCCAGATTTCCAGTAGTATATTTCTCTGAGCAACATGGAGACAGAAAGGGGTAAAATTCAATCTGCTTCTTTATGACTCGCCTGTATTTTATTTATGGCTTCTTGTGGGTGTTCAATTTGGAACCCAACATGTGAAGTTAAAAACAAGAAATATATCCTTAGAATCTAAAAATAGAAAGTGATCAATCTGCTGATTAGTGTAGAGACCCTAAGGAGACACGATCACATAAAATTTATTGAAGAACATTTCAAATCAACCAGCTTGGCTATAATGTATAGACATGAGTCCAATCCTCATGATGAAATTTTTCAAGGAGCTTTCACATAAAATGAATTATTGAGTAATATGGAAAATGACAATCAAAGAAGAATGTTGCATACAATTTAAGAAGCTAACACGAAAATAACAGTTGAAGTCAGACAAGTATCATTTGGCAATGACATGGAGAAAATAAAGGCAAAAACAAAGGTTGATGCCACCAGAAGAGAAGATTTAGAGAAAAAAAAATTTGAAGCCAAATATTAGTTGAAGCAACAACAAATGCAAGCTATAGAGGAGGCCAAAATAAGGGCCAAGGAGGAATCTAAGGAGGATTCAATTACAGAGCTCTATTTACTCTTTTTTGCATGATTCTTCAATGTGAAAACTAAATATCCATTTAGTTGATGCTATGACCCCTTTTGCTCCAAACCAAGCCAGGATTACTACATATCAGCACTATGTACATCCATCAATTACATTTACCTAGGATATGTATGAACAGAATTAGTCAAGCACATGCAAAAATATTATAAATGGACAAATAGAAGAAAACAATGTAGTTTAGACCTTCCTTAATTTCTATACTCAGATTTATAATACGATCACACTTTGTCTCTTAGGAGACAAGTCACTAACGAAACAATGGACATACCTGAGAAAGAGAGAGAGAGATAGGTAGTTGTAGGGTAGAGTGAGACAAATACCGACCACAAGGTCACAGATCATACTGTCAACCTCAAAACATATATAAAAAACAAAAAAATCTATTTGCATTTGCAGCAGCTGTCAACCCAATAGCTCTCCACCCACAAAACTCAAAACCCCTAATCGAGGTTCTACACCCAGCTTGATGAGATTCAAACTAGATTCAGTTAATTTTTTTAGGCCTTTTCGGCCACAAACAACTGCACCTAACTGACTACACATTACACTCTAGTCTAAAGTGATCTACCTCATAGAGATGCACATGACTACACATTACACTCTAGTCTGTACCCTGTTTTTGGACAATTACTAGTCCTAGAATGCCAGTTATCAAGATTTTACCCCCACATGTTCCAGCTTTATACCAGTGACATGTTCCAACTTTATACTATATGACTATGGAGCTGCAAGTAGCCAACAGTACCAATTGTTGAAAAGATTCAACAGGAATCACAGTTCTATACTAAAATTGTGAATCCCACTATAGGAAATTAAAATTCTTACATAATTCATTGTAATCTGCACAAGTTCAAGAGAATAATATCCCGCAACTAGTGTCCCATCTCTTGTTTACCATCCTCCCTGATTGTTATCTTCTTCTGCTTGTTTACTCTCTCCTAGATTTGAATTATTTCTACTGTTTGATAAGGAGAGACCCCCTTTAATCCTATCTCCTCTTAAAAGTCACTAAAAAGAGACAGAGTGACCCTCATTTTTCTGGTAGTGTTCAGTATTCCAACATAATATCCTGAGAACAAAGAACATCACAGGCCATCACCAGTCATCGGTGGCTTTCTTCTAAAACTTTGTCAGTGAGTAAATTGTTCTTCTCCTGCTCTGGGAGGAAAGGCTCTGATAGTCATTTTGAAAGAGTAGAGGATGACACCGTTCCTATCAGATTTTAGACCCTTTATCCCCATATGGAAACTGAACCAATTGCTCTTTAACAAGTTAGTTACTGGGAGGAACTCTTCTTAGATTCCTAGTTTCTCTCTTTCTATCTAGACACAACTTGAAACCTCAGAGTAGTGCACTAAATTCAGCAAAGTTATTTGATGTTTTTCCAAGGGACAGACAATAGGTTATTATAGAATAATTGGTCCTATAAATAGTTCCTCCTCCCAAATTCCCAGCAGTATATTTCTCTAAGCAACATGGATACAGAAAGGATGTCAAAAAGGAGTCTCTTGAGAGTGTTATCCTACTAGATGAAAGAAGTGAGTATGCTGGAGTAACTGCACATGAAGATATTGCATTTGTAAATATTCATAGGATGTTGGAGTTGGTGATTGATGTAAATGATGTAGAGATGCATGTGACACAGGTTGACTGCAAGAATCTAGTAACTGAGGCAGTTTGTTCAGTGTCGGATTTCATGTTGGATGAGAAAAAAGAAGTGAAAGGCAGTCATGATTTGTGTGAGGCAGGGGACCAAGAGAAGGAGAAGATTACTAAGTATGTAATAACTGGGTATTTTCTGAATGTGGAAGCACGAATTTGTAATATGGGTAGATCCTCTCTAGAAAATGATGTTGTTTTTGGATGTTCAGAAATTCAGGGGACATTAAAGTCATTACTTGGTGGGACTGACATGGATAATGTGGGGAAGCATAGCACAGAGGCATTACAGGAAATTGCTGCTTTGGTGGAAAATCAAGGAGTTTTGTATTTCTCACCCTATAAAAGCATTGTGAAAAATGCCATGTCAGTGGAAAAATGAATAGTTTTGGATTTGTCACTAGATGAAACCGCTGAGAGAGATTTAAGAAGTTGACTTGCCCAGAAAACTCAGAAACCAACCCATAAACCCTCATGAAAAATTAAGTGAACACCTTATGGGAAACAATGTGCATGATTCCTCAATGTCAAAACTAAATATCCATTCAGTTGATGCTATGACCCATTTAGGGCAGAGTGAGACAAATACTGTCCACAAGGTCACGGATCTATACTGTCAACCTCAAAAAATATATAAAAAAACAAAAAAATCTATTTGCATTTGTAGTAGCTGTCAACCCAACTCTCAACCCAAAAACTCTCCACCCACAAAACTCAAAATCTCAAAGAAAGACAGAAAAAGCATCACCACGGGGAGAACAGAATGAGCCCAGATAGCTTATCCAAGATGCCTCTTGGGTGGAACAAACACACCCCATACTCGAAAAGGGAAAAACATAAGTATGCCACAAATACTGAAAAAAACTCTTAAAAGAGCTGTATCAAGCCTTCCTCAATAATTTCTCCTTCCCAGAGTTCTGAGAAGGAGAGAAGACCAGCCTTCATATCAAGTGCTTCCTTAGATAAGTGGTCTACACTCATATTGTGCTCCCTGTAGACATGCCTAAAGCCAAGGGATAAGAAAGTCTGTTTGATAGACAAGACCCACACATAAGAAAATACCCACAAGACCGATGTGTACAATCAAGGTGGGGAAACAACCATTTTACCCACAAGATGAAGGGTAAATTTTTTATCTTCTCTCTCAAGGTATAGTCCATATGTGTTCTGTACAATAATTCTAAGTTTTATCATCATCGTATAAGGAAGGTCATTTATTTCAACTTAACACTCCCAGAGGTCCCTGTGTTAAAGTTGAAGCATCCAAGTACAATCAATAACAGCAGTAGTAATAAATTAATGAACACGTTAAAATAGCATACGTAAAGGAAAAAACAACGTGGTAACATATATAACATAATTTTCATTTCTTTCAACTTAACACACCCAAAGGTCTCTGTGTTAAAGTTGAAGCATCCAAGGACAATCAATAACAGCAATAGTAATAAATTAATGAACAAGTTAAACTAGCATACGTAAAGGAGAAAAGAACGTGGTAACATATATAGCATAATTTTCATTTCTTTCAACTTAATACTCCTAAAGGTCCCTGTGTTAATGTTGAAGCATCCAAGGATAGTAAATAATAGCAATAGTAATACCAGAAACACATAGGTACAGCTGTGACAATGCAAGATAAAGTAAAAACATAATTTTCATTTCTTTCAACTTAACACTCCCAAAGGTCCTTGTGTTAATGTTGAAGCATCCAAGGACAGTAAATAACAGCAATGGTAATACCAGAAACACATAGGTACAGCTGTGACAATGGAAGATAAAGTAAAAACATAATTTTCTTTTCTTTCAACTTAACACTCCCAAAGGTCCCTGTGTTAATGTTGAAGCATCCAAGGACAGTAAATAACAGCAATAGTAATACCAGAAACACATAGGTACAGCTGTGACAATGCAAGATAAAGTAAAAACATAATTTTCATTTATTTCAACTTAACACTCCCAAAGGTCCCTGTGTTAATGTTGAAGCATCCAAAGACAGTAAATAACAGCAATAGTAATACCATAAACACATAGGTACAGCTGTGACAATGCAAGATAAAGTAAAAACAATATTTTTCATTTCTTTCAACTTAACACTCTCAAAGGTCCCTGTGTTAATGTTGAAGCATCCAAGGACAGTAAATAACAGCAATATTAATACCAGAAACACATAGCTACAGCTGTGACAATGCAAGATAAAGTAAAAACATAATTTTCATTTCTTTCAACTTAACACTCCCAAAGGTCCCTGTGTTAATGTTGAAACATCCAAGGACAGTAAATAACAGCAATAGTAATACCAGAAACACATAGGTACAGCTGTGACAATGCAAGATAAAGTAAAAACATAATTTTCATTTATTTCAACTTAACACTCCCAAAGGTCCCTGTGTTAATGTTGAAGCATCCAAAGACAGTAAATAACAGCAATAGTAATAACATAAACACATAGGTACAGCTGTGACAATGCAAGATAAAGTAAAAAAAATATTTTTCATTTCTTTCAACTTAACACTCTCAAAGGTCCCTGTGTTAATGTTGAATCATCCAAGGACAGTAAATAACAGCAATATTAATACCAGAAACACATAGCTACAGCTGTGACAATGCAAGATAAAGTAAAAACATAATTTTCATTTCTTTCAACTTAACACTCCCAAAGGTCCCTGTGTTAATGTTGAAACATCCAAGGACAGTAAATAACAGCAATAGTAATACCAGAAACACATAGGTACAGCTGTGACAATGCAAGATAAAGTATAAACATAATTTTTCATTTCTTTCAACTTAACACTCCCAAAGGTCCATGTGTTAAATTTGAAGCATCCAAGGGAAATCAATAACAACAGTAATAATAAATTAACGAACAAGTTAAAATAGCATAAAAAATCATCTAGTTTGATGAATTTTCCAAATACTTCTTTGGCCACCAAATGAAACTCCTTTCCTTCTCCTTCAAATGGAGACATCCATCTATTTTATCTTCATACAGAAGTGGGATGTTACTTGTGACATTGATGACATTGACATTTGCATCTTCAAGACCAAGTGACACTCCATGGATCACACAAAGTGAATGAATTCGTCCAATCCCGGCAATAGCACCATCATATGGATCCAATATTTTAACAGTTTCACCTTCCTGGAGTACTTCATGCCCCCCTGGAATTATTGAGCGCTGTAAAAAACAAAATAGTATACCAATTAAACCATATTCTAAAATATAGGGCTTCATGCCTTCTAGTATACCAATTGATTTAGTACATACCTTTGCATGTTCATGGCCATCTTTTGGGTCTTTCAATAGTGTTGCACCACCCATAATTACGGTTTTTTCCTATGATTGACAGATATTTACATTAAAAAAAATAGGCTTCGTGAGTGAAGTGAAATGGATAAATAACATCCATAGATTAAAATATCAACTGAATAAATGGTTGGAAGGGAATGATAATTAGCTTACCTCATTTTAATCAATGGTCTTTCCCTTATTTAAATTGAATGCAGCAACAAGAGGTTCAATGGAGGAGGCTATGGTCGACATCTTCTCTGACAACCCAATTATACAACGATTCATTGCACTATTATAATCCTCACTAATGTTTTCAACAGTAGATGGGCCTCTTGTTTGGCTTCTCTCAACTTCAACAGATGGCAAGGACCTCTCTTTTTTAGAATTTTCTAAGTCTGTCATATATTGAGTCATTTCACTCAAATTGGGTTCTCTATTAGTTCCTTCAACCTGCAAATCATTGTCAACACACAATGTATTGGAAATATAGACAAATAAAAAAGGCAAAACACAATGTACACTATTCAGCAAAAACACCATATACTTACACATATGTGTTGTTTGTCTCTCAACCCTCCCCGACCCAAAAAATATCGATCCTTCACAAGATTTCTTCCTTTCTTCCCTCTTGCACTCTTTTCGAGAAAGTCTTCATCACGCATACTTTCCTTCAAATCTTCCCACTATTTGGGAGTCAAGATACTCTCCCTATCTTTTCCATCCAAGATTAATTTTCTGCATTTATGCCTAAAATTATTCATCAAAACTCTCATTCTATACTTGTAATATTTAACAGAAATCCTACCACCAACCGTCTCAAAAACATTTTCCATTTGTTGGATCACTAGATCAACATTTCTTGGATCCTGATCTGTAAAGGTGGATTTGGTAACATCCAAATAAGACCTTATTCTTGTGCCCAACTCTGAGGACCACCTTGAAGCATTTGGTCCAGTAGGCTCACCATCTATTACCTCAACCACGTAAGCCTTCTTCCCCTCCAATTTTCTTTCTTTTGCTTCCCTTTGTGTGCTCCTATACAAGCCTTGAATAATTCTGCGTCTTCTGATGAAAGGTGATGGATCTTTAGAACTAGTTTTGGGCGTTGAAAAACCACTCATATTTGTGGATATAGCAGTTTCATTTCCTAGCACGTCCCTTTGAGGAGATGTAATTGGTGTTTTTTCTAAGGAAGAAGGCTTAATTGGTTCCTCATAATTGGAGACAACAGCTGTGGAAATAGGTAGCTCACCAATCCCCTCAACAATTCTATCACTAGTTAGACCAAGAATCTCCTCAACAGGTGTGGCACTTGCTGGGTCACCAATCCCCTCAGATGAGCCTTCAAATCTTTGCTTTAATTTTAAAAAAAGATCTCGCAAGCCTGATTCTCCAGAAGATGCCACTTTTTCATACAAATATTGGACATTATCATCTGATATATGAGGAAGTTGATCATTATTATCATTAACTTCATCTTCATGTATTGGTCTACCAAGGCGTTTCCTTCTACGAGCCGACAGTGATTTTTCTTTGCTTTCATTTTGTTTCTGATGATCATTTTTGGTAGAATCCAACATTCCCCTATAAGGAAAAAAAATTACCAATTAGATTCAAAAGGATATATGGCCTACATCATGAAATAGATTATATAAAACTTTCATCAAATATGCATAGAAGTGAAAAGGTACAAGGAGTAACTACTTACTTATTTCCAAAACCAAGGGATGACAAATACTCTTCATTTCTTGTGATGTGGTCTTTACGAGCACGCTCGTATTCTGTCACATTTTCATCTTTGTTGGGGTCACTTTTATGTTTCAACCCCTTATTCTTCATAGCCTATATGTCCAAAAATTCTCTTAAAA
>LPNX010135098.1:1647767-1668077 GCA_001517045.1 Pseudotsuga menziesii | reverse complement strand
ATAAAATATCTAAATTCAAATGCTCATGACAACAACAAACACTAACTAGAGCCCATTGGAATCACAGTACTGAAAAGAAGTAGAACATGACAATAATAAAACACGTATATCGTGTATGTAGAGATGAACAGAAACAAAAATGAAAAGTTTGCATATCAAATATCATTAAGGATGCATTCCATACAAAGTTTAGTAAAACCATTAGTGCATGTGCAAACAACGACTATAAAATATCTAAATTCAAATGCTCATGACAGCAGCAAACACTAACTGGAGCACATTGGAATCACAGGACTAAAAAGAAGTAGAACATGGCAATAATAACCCACATATATCGTGTATGTAGAGATGAACAGAAACAAAAATGAAAATGTTGCATATCAAATATCATTAATGATAAATTTCATACAAAGTTTAGTAAAACCCTTTGGCTACCTAATCCCAATGGCCAAAACAATAAAATCCATTTACATAGGGAAAGTTTATTCCATAAAGTCATGGGACAAATCATCATCATTATCATTTGCATTGCCATCAAGATTACAATCCTGATCACTTATGTAAGCATCTGCTTCATCTTCATCACTGTCCTCATACAATAGATTTTCCTGACCATGCATTACATTCTCTATCTCAAGCTCTTCATTGGGAAGAAAATTTTCCTCTTCAAATACTCTATCGACATCTTCAGCTTCTTCTTCCAAAGTTTCTTGTAAACTATTACACTGCCCATCGACGATTGTATCAACACATTGCATAAATTTCCTTTTCGAACGAGGCTCCATTTGAATGACATATGACCATCCTGGGCTTGCTATATCATCAATTAAAAATGGTTGGTTAATTTGAAGAGGGGAAACATACGGCTCATCGGTCTTTGATAAGATTTGACGTGTATTTGCACGTAAAAATCCATACTCATCATGTTGTATTGCAGATGGTTTGATCCATTTACAATTTAATAATATAGGACTAGTTTCACCCTAATCAACTTTAATAATTTCTTGTATGAATCCAACATAGAAATTCTTACTAGTGTCATGATGAAATTCAGCAGTAACAACACAATCACAATTTACCTTTCTTGTGTCCCTTTCTTCCACTCATAAATGACTACCATAGGCCCACATCCCACTGAAACGGTAAGCATATATGTGTGGAGGTCGTGAAAGATCCATTTCCTCAATCGTTAGATCTTGACCTTGTTGTTGTGCATAATTTATTGCATCAGAAATCCAATAATCAAATTTTGGAAAATTCGGACCACCTCCAATATTAGATTCTTGAAGTCTACGCTTTCGAGATGGCTGCGTCCCTGTTTGAATCTCTTCTTTGTATTTTATGCATAGAATATAAACAAACATGATAGTAAGAATGAAAATAATTTTTCTATTAGATGAAATTAAATATAAAAATTATCATGTAAAATAAATTTTACCTGTGCCACTTATCAAATGTGGATGTGTTTTGAAGAACATAGGCATGTATCGAAGTTATTTCTTCATTTGATAGCTTGAAGCGACGTCCATTTCCTTCTAATACTTCACCTGCAACTCTCTTGTCTTCATCATAATCCCATACACGTCAATTGACACTGCTAAAATCCTTCATATACTCTATGTAAAAACCTATGGCATCTTGCATTAAATATCCCTCACAAATGCTACCTTCTAGTTTTGCCTTATTACGAACAAACTTTTTTAGAAGCTTCATATATCATTCTATAGGATACATCCATCTCGTTCTTATTGGGCCACAATGCTCTAGTTCATTTTCTAGATGTATAAGAAGATGCATAGAAATATTGAATATTGTTGGTGGAAATTCTCGTTCCAATAAGCAAAGGACTTCAACAACGTCTTCCCTCAAATTATCAAAGTTTGAAGGATCTAGCACATGCAAACTCATTCTCTTCAATATTAGGCCCAACCTTATAATTGCCAATATTGGCCCCTTTTCCAAACTTGATATGACCACAATAGGTAAAATATCCTCGATTATGACATGATAGTCATGGGTCTTGAGGCCTCTTAAGCTATTATTGTCAATTTGGCTTCTAATATTACTACTTACATATCCAGTAGGAAAGCGAGTCTGAGACATCAACTTTAAGAACTGTGCACGTTGTTCCTTTGTCCACACATAAGGAGCAATAGGCTTTCTATATTTTCCATCACCACATTTTTCAACCCAAAGATTTCGACGAATCTTTAGTTGTTCAAGGTCCAGGCATGATGACACTGTATCATATGCACCAAAAAGAGTTTCTATAATAGCAAAAGCTATGTTTTTCTCAGTATGCATAAAGTCAACAGTTTGCTTAATGGATATATGCTTAAAGTATGGCAACTTATAGAATATGCACAATCTTTTTACACCACTATCATTAAGTGGATCATTTTTAGTACCACAAATTCCACCATCCTTAATAAACTGCATTATTTTTTCTCCATTCTCAATAATGCAATGACTTGTTATTGCCAATGGTGCTTCATGATTCTCTTCTTGACCATTGAAACGTGACTTTTTTCGATGATATGGATGCTCCATTTTAAGGTAGGCACGATGTCCACAATAAATGCACTTATGCAAACTACTTGAGTGTCTTACAAAAGCCTTAAACATGCAAGCCGGACATCCATGGTATCCATGAACATTTAGACTAGTCAATGTGCCATATGCAAGAAGATCATGTATCGTAAACAATAAAGAAGCTCTTAAAGTGAACTGGATAGAATGGCCATCCCGTAAAATTTGAATTGCTTCAATTCCTTTCCACACTTCTACTAGCTCATCAAATAATGGCTCTAAATACACATCAATTGTATCTGAAGTCACACTTTTCTTTCCTGGTATAATCAATGACAACATAAAGAAGAATGGTTTGGTTGCTAACCATGGAGGTAAGTTATAATTTATTAAAAACATCGGCCAAGTTGACCATTTAGTACTTTGACCTGAGAATGGGTTCACGCCATCTAGAGCTAAACCAAGCCTCATATTACGAGGATCTTGGGAAAAATCGGGCCATCTGTTGTCAAATTCCATCCACATCTTAGAATCTGCCACAAATCATTGTTTTCCATCAGTGCTCTTATTTTGGGCATGCCATTGCATCAACTCAACAATGTCTCGACATATATACATTCGAAGCAACTGTGGGATTAGTGGAAAGTGTCGAAGAAATTTTCTAGGAGCTGAATTTGATTTCAACCCTGTTTTATACCTCCATTCTTTACATTTAGGACATTCCGTCTCACTTGCAAGATTTTTACGAAATAATACGCAACCATTCACACATGTGTGGATGTTTTCATACTTTAATCCTAGCTTACTTATTTGTGTTTTACATTCTCTCCGTTTTGTTGGAAATGTGGATTTAGGTGGCAACAACTCATGTAAAAATGCCAATAACTCATCAACACTCTCATTTGTCCAACCATGCACTGTTTTCAAGTTAAGGAGTACAAGAATTGTTGTTAAATGACTGAACTTGCAAGTATCATACACAGGTTTTGAAGCATCCTCCATCAACTTCTGCCAATCATCCTTGAATCCCTAATTCAACATTATATCAACTTCGATCCCTTCATCTAAGGTTCCAAAGTCTCCATCTATGTTTGTTGCCTCGTCGTTTATGTTTGGCACCTCTACGTCTCTCATGCTATGCAAATGTAAACTATCTGGATAATAATTTTGAGGGAAAGGGCTAATCCCGGTATGACCAAATTTTAGCATATGTTCATAAATCACTTGTCTTTTTCTCATCTTCCCACCACAACAATCTTTACATGAACATGCATATTTAAGCAAGCTCTTTGCATCGACTATTCTCTCGTCGTATGCATGATAGTCAGCAGTTGTATAAATTGGTTGTTGACTCATCTTCAATTTCCTGCATTCAATTATAAAACTGATATGTTAACTCTAACATTTCACTATTTTCATCTATCTTTTCTTTAATTGATATGCATCAAAACCAATACATAGAGAAAAAACACAAAGGATCAACTAATAGGTAGCACTAATAATTAGCACTATTGTCAATCTGTAGCACTACTAGTTCTAAGAATTTTGTTGCATGGGGCATGTTGTTAATCTATAGCACTACTAGCATAAGTAGCACTACTAGTTCTACTAATAGGTAGCACTAATAAGTAGCACTTTTGTCCATCTGTAGCACTAGTAGTTCTAAGAATATCTAGCATAAGTAGCACTACTAGTTCTACTAATCATCATAAACCATCATCACCTTGAAGCCATTTTCTTGACAATTCTTCAAGCTGGAGTCGTTGAAAGTTGTTGAGACAAGATGTGCCTCAAACTTCCTCCTGTTGCATCGCTTTGTATAGGAATAAAGCCATGTAGGAAGAAATTGAACAAATTGAAAGAAGTGGTACTTGGGAATTAGTCTCACGCCCAAAGGACAAGAATTTCATAGGAACTAAATGGATTTTAAAGCCCGTCCTACAAAAAGGTATGGTAAAATTTTTGTTCTAGATGGTTAAAAAATAATAGTGTACTTTTTACTAGCACAAAATATTTTGTTTTAACTAAACTCTAGTTCATTGGGTTTTTATGCATAGGTGCTATCATTTTAATTCGAAAATTTTTGTTTATAACAAGGGTCTTAAATTTCTATGCCAGCTTGCAGGATTATTTTCTCCAAGGGAGGGCTTTCATTTTGTCACTGGAACTAAAAAGACTGCCCCAAAACTAAAGTATAATAGTTGAGAATTATTCATTCATACTTCAATCCCATCTCTAATAGTGCAAGAGACCCATGTAATTAACTTTGCACAAGATGTACATAAAATATATATTTGAATTTAATAATTAATGGATATTACACAATGGGGTCATATCAATGGAATAGATACAATATCAATACTTGGCAAGTCAGGTACCTGTTATTAGGAGGCAAGGCAATACCAGAGGTTGTGTGGGGCAATAAAAAATATTTATTCAATTGTCAAACAACCACTGCTATGTGAAAATTAATACAAGTTGTGCCCTTCTAAGAGAGGTACCCCAGTGAAATCAACTATCAAAATGAAAGGACTCCCCCTAACTGCTCACCATTGCGATTTTTCTTTATGTTAGCATTCAAAATTAATTGAATGAAATCACCTGTCAAAATTAAAGGTCTGTCCTGTACTACTCACTGTCACACTGTTTCTTTTTGTTTTTTAAACAAAAACTAAGAGTATTTGTATTAAACAGCTAAATTAGCAGGCTATTACAGAGGTCAAGTAGTTTTTCAAAAGCCAATTTTTTTTGGTAGAGCCCAGAGAGCCTTTGGCTCTCTTTTTTTCAGTATAACTATTACTTTCTTTTCATCTTTCACAATTCCTATTTCACTGTAGATGCTTACAAACTGTCCTTTGAGCAAGACACAGAAAAACATAACAGTATAGGCATTAAGGATGACTACAGCTAAACAATTATATCGTTGCCTTCCATATCCTCCATAGATTGGCTGCATGGCAGATTTTTCGTCCATAGGCTTGGCTTCCTTTAGGGTGATTCTTGGCATTGCCTTCTTTGGTTTGTTTTGACGTTCTTGTCCAGGTCCTTCCTTACTTCATCCTGTATACACATCTGCTCCCTCATGTTGCCATCCAGATTCTAGATTGGAGGTGCTGTGGAGTACATTTCTTAATTAGTCATATTGGAGGCATCCTCTTCCTGCAGAAACAACACTATATTCATTTAATTTCTAATGCAGGTCAGGGTACTAAAAACTGAGCTGAGCTTCTTGCACCCCAAGCTTTGTTTAGACTAGCCCATCATCTGAAAATTACAGATCTTCAGGTATTCAGGGATTCTTTAGTCATTAAGTGGATGACCAATGATCAAAACATCAATAACATCTCTCACCTGACACTTGTAGAACATGTCAAAGCTATATCTCTGCAGTTCGCAAAAATATCTTAACTACACATATGTAGGGAAATTGACCACAACTGCAGACAAACTCTCTAGTGAGGGGATGGATAGGGAGCCTGGAATACTTCACATTCAAGAAGTTGTGGAGCATGCCAAAGGGATGATAATATGTTGTATTGGAGGCATCCTCTTCCTGCAAAAACAACACTATTTTCATTTAATTGCTAATGCAGGTCAGGGTACTAAAAACTGAGCTGAGCTTCTTGCACCCCGAGCTCTGTTTACAGATCTTCAGGTATTCAGGGATTCTTTAGTCATTAGAAAACATTAGAAAGATCTGTTCTAATTTTCTTTGGAGAGGCAAATCTGACAATATTAGTTTCCATTAGCAAGATGGCAACTAATCTCAAAACAAAAGAATGAGGGTGGTTGGGATCAGAAGCAGTTATTCACTTTTGGTCACATGCACTGATAGCTAAAAAAATTTAGAAATTGATGTCCAAGGAGGGTCTATGGAAGAGAATTTAGGTTCAGAAGTACTTGGAACCTAAAATTCCTAGATTGGATCCACAACTCTGTCAAGATTCACAAACATGCTTCAAATAATTGGAAAGCCTTGAACACAGGCCTTTCCAATCATTGGTGGGTCTAGGATGGGTCACATGTGAAGGCAGGTTTGGATGCAATAATGGGATGGAACAACAATATATGTTCTTTTCTTACTCATGCTTCAAAAATTTCAAGGTATATTATTAGATGGATGTGAAATCCACTTTCTTGAAAAGATATTTACATGAAGAAGTATGCACTAAACAACCTGATGGTTTCAAGTTGCATGGAAAGGAGGACAATGTTTGGAGTCTAAAAGATTATCTTTATGGGTTAAAACAAGCCCCAAGGGCTTGGTATGAACTCTTAGATGAGTATCTATTTCAACAAGGTTTCAAACGATGCATTGCAAATAGAAATATCTTTTTGAAAACTGAGAAAAGTGGGATTCTAGTTACCGCTGTCTGTGTAGACGATATCATTTTTTGTTGTAATGATGATAAGTTAAGTCGTGAGTTTGCTAACTTAATGGCACTAGAATTCGAGATGTCTATATATGGTGATGAAAAATGTCATCTACAGAAACCCTAGGGATAGAAGCAGAGGATGATATATATATATATATGGTGATGAAAACTGTCATCTACAGAAACCCTAGGGATAGAAGCAGAGGATGTTCAACTAGTGGACTTAGTGAGGGTCCCTTGGAGAAACAAAAGGTGTTTGAATATAGGGGGTCTAATTTCTCTAGGAAGGTCCTTGTTCATGAACCAAGTGTTTATTCCCCTCTTCTTCAGAGGGTTATTTTAATATTTTGCACAAAACAAAATTTTGGATAACAGAAACAAAGTGACTCCCCACGTCAGATCTGCATAGAAACCCTGAGAATTTTGGAGTGGGAGTCACTCTAGAGGTAGATTTTTGCATTGAATCAATTCAAATGCTAAATCCTGATTGACGCAGCCATGATCAGCACTGAAGACTGTAATGGGGAAATAACAATTCCATGACAAATGATGGTCTACTATTTGTTAATGGCACACTTGAAGAGGAAAAGATGTTTTGCGAAATTTTACATCTTTACTGCACAGCATCAAGTACGAGATCAACCTAAAGAAATATTCTATTAGTTTTAGGTGCATCAGTGAGGACATGTCTAAAAGGTTGATCCATCTATTCCAATTCAGATCTGTGGATCCTGCAGGAAGGTCTAAAATACATAGATTTATATTAAAACCAAATGGTTATGGCATAAAATATTAGGGATGGTTGGAAAACAAAATAGAAAGAAGAATCCACTTAGGGTTTCATAGATGGTTGTCCAGGGGATGAAAGTTGATACTTATCAAATCTGTTTTAGAAGTAATCCCAGTGTGTTGATTCTTCCTAGCCCACATTCTTCAAGCTGGTTTGGAAAACATTAGAAAGATTTGTTCTGATTTTCTTTGGAGAGGCAAATCTGACAATAATAGTTTCCATTAGCAAGATGGCAACTGATCTCAAAAACAAAGAATGAGGGTGGTTAGGATCAGAAGCAGTTATTCACTTTTGGTCACATGCACTAACAGCTAAAAAAATTTAGAACTTGATGTCCAAGGAGGGTCTATGGAAGAGAATTTAGGTTCAGAAGTACTTGGAACCTAAAATTCCTAGATTGGATCCACAACTCTATCGAGATTCACAAACATGCTTCAAATAATTGGAAATCCTTGATCACAGGCCTTTCCAATCATTGGCACTCACCTGCTTTGGCAGGTCTAGGATGGGTCACATGTGAAGGCAGGTTTGGATGCAATAATGGGATGGAACAACAATATATGTTCTTTTCTTACTCATGCTTCAAAAATTTCAAGGTATATTATTAGATGGATGTGAAATCCACTTTCTTGAAAAGAGATTTACATGAAGAAGTATGCACCAAACAACCTAATGGTTTCAAGTTGCATGGAAAGGAGGACAATGTTTGGAGTCTAAAAATGATCTTTATGGGTTAAAACAAGCCCCAAGGGCTTGGTATGAACTCTTAGACGAGTATCTCTTTCAACAAGGTTTCAAAAGATGCATTGCAAATAGAAATATCTTTTTGAAAACAGAGAAAAGTGGGATTCCAGTTACTGTTGTCCTTGTAGACAATATCATTTTTTGTTGTAATGATGATAAGTTAAGTCATGAGTTTGCTAATTTAATGGCACTAGAATTTGAGATGTCTATATATGGTGATGAAAAATGTCATCTACAGAAACCCTAGGGATAGAAGTAGAGGATGATATATATATATGGTGATGAAAACTGTCATCTACAGAAACCCTAGGGATAGAAGCAGAGGATGTTCAACTAGTGGACTATAGGGAGGGTCCCTTGGAGAAACAAAAGGTGTTTGAATATAGGGGGTCTAATTGCTCTAGGAAGGTCCCTGTTCATGAGCCAAGGGTTTATTCCCCTCTTCGTCAGAGGGTTATTTTAATATTTTACAGAAAACAAAATTTTGGATAACAGATACAAAGTGACTCCCCACGTCAGATCTGCATAGAAACCCTGAGAATTTTGGAGTGGGAGTCACTCCAGAGGTAGATTTTTGCATTGAATCAATTCAAATGCTGAATCTTGATTGACGCAGCCATGATCAGCACTGAAGACTGTAATGGGGAAATAACAATTCCATGACACATGATGGTCTACTATTTGTTAATGGCACACTTGAAGAGGCAAAGATGTTTTGCGAAATTTTACATCTTTACTGCATAGCATCAAGTACGAGATCAACTTGGAGAAATATTATATTAGTTTTACGTGCATCAGTGAGGACATGTCTAAAAGGTTGATCCATCTATTCCAATATCGCTCCCAAACTCCTCAAAGGGTATGACCAATATCCATATCCAAAACCCACCAAACCCTCCAATGTTTGGCGCGAACGGTTAGGCTATTTGACAAGAAGTAGCAGGTTGAGCAGCAATCTAAATTGTCGGAATTGAAGGATGGTCAGGAAAATCGGAATGTCGTTGCTGCTATAGAGGTTGGGTCAAGACCGTTCGACCTACCATGAAAATATTTTTTTGTGTTTTCATATATATATATATTTTTTTATTATTATTTAATTTGGATAATGGTTTTTTTTCCGTTTTTTTAGGTATATATATATGTATTTTTTTTATTATTTTTTTTCATAAATTATGTTTATAGTGGTTTGGTTTGTTTTTTTTATTTGTTTATATAAGTTACATAGATTTGTTTTTTTTTAATTATTTTATTATATTTAAAAAAAATTATATTTTTTGTTTTACTGTGTGGACTAGGTTAAACGAACAATGAATATTAGGTTTATATGCTCCAAAGCACTACAGACCTTTCTTCTCCCAAAGTTGTAATGTTGCTTACCAAGGTTACTCTAGATCTTTTACTAAGGATAAACTAGCAATTGTACCCAGGGGTGCAATAACAACGCCTTGTTGCAAGCTAAGCTAAGCTAGGTTTACCATCTAGTTTTAATGCCCAAAATGTATGAGTAAGGTTTTACTATACCATTATCATAAAAATAAAATTAGAAACAATAATAATAACTTTATTACCACAGCACTGTAAAATATTTGACACTTGTGACAAGAACAGTGACCAAAAGTGTGGAATGGCAAACCAACAACCCAATAACTTTTCTACTTTGCAAGTTTTGATCTCGAAATTGTCCATTTCAAAAAATATTTATGGGATCGAGGAACAATGTAGTAGGAAGACTCAATCTCAGTTATCATATGTAGTTTATATCTCATGCAATCTCAGTCTTGATTTGATCAAAACCCATCATCTTCCATCATGCACTTAGAATTCTCGTTTCTGTGACGTATAAGCTTTCCACATTCTTAAAAAAAAATCTACTCCACATCCTAAAAAAAGTATAAGGGGATTTGAAATTTGATAGGAAAAAATGGTGTGACAGCTAGTCCTGAATGCGTTCTTTCCACTCATAATCATATATATGGTCTGACGAAGTATTTAATTTGACAAACGCAATTATATGACTACCGTGAAAACTTTATTAGACTAACTCTTCTTTATCTTTCTCGTACTCAATAACCATAGATATATATATATATATATATATATTTTTGGATAGTAGTTTCACTGTATAACTCAAATGAGCTTATATGAGCTTATATATATATTATATGCCCCGTACTTTGGATGTATGAAACTTCTCAACACTCTAACTTTGTTACGAACTACTGTATCATGAAACTAAAGACTCAAGCTCTGTAAAACCTTCTAGTCCAAAAACTGATATAATCTACTTACAAGGGATCAAAAACTACCTTTACATTCAGGATAATCCACACGGCCTACACAAAGAAAGGGTGTTTGGAATGCAGAAGTGGATCATATAAGGGCCAAAAGATATACAAGAATGGCTTCAAAAACTTGAAATAAAAACAAGAATGCAAGACTGTACAGTGGGCGATTCAAGTTCAGATTAGAAATACACCAATACTTGCAAATATTTCCTCACATGGTAATTACTATATGCTTCAAAATTCTAAATCATGTGTAGTTCAGAGTTGAGAAATGGTATTACCTTAATGGATAAAACTCAAGACCCATTACTTACAAGCCCAGCAATTACGCACCCACATGTTCAATCCAGTCTAAACACAACTCTGAAAATTAAACACAAACGAGATTCAATGATAAATATGGGACGTCTTACTTGATATTAACCCCGCCAGGAAAAGTATATCTGGTCACATTTCTAGCAACCCGGTTGTCAGCAGCTTGAGAATCCAAGGTCAACACCTAGAGCATCTCATTGGCAATGGCCACCATGACTTCGAGGTTGCTGAGTGCCAGAGCCCTCATGGTGTCAATATTTGCATAAATAGCTTCACTTTCTTGATACCATTGTCTCTCAGCAGTTGCACTACGATGTATGGAGGAAGTGGGTGCATGGAAAGTGTACCCCAATTCACTCGCAGTCCTTGCACAAGATCACAAAATGCTACTGCAATCATCAAAAGGATTCCAAACGCCATCCTCACGCTTGCCATTGAAATATGTGAACACCTCAAATCAATGTATAAAGCCTTCTATATATCTGTATAAATCAGTGTATGTGTTCTTATATATCTGAATTCTTGATAGAAATCTACATGGGATAGGATGGAAATTGTTTTGAAAGAACAACGCAGTGGACGATGCAAGTATAGGTACAGCATGCAGGATTTTCAACCCCATATAAATTACAAATTAAAGTATTGAGATCAGCAAAAGATCACTTTCAAATTCAAAGTATTGACAGCAAAAGAACTGCTGACGAACAAAACTGGGAGAAGCACTTAGCTGTGAACTATATGCCCTTAATTGATGTTTGATAGGAGAATAAGGTGAGCTTCAAATGAATAGAAGTTGGAATAGAATAAATGTATCCAAAAACCGAAGAAGACATCATGGTAGAGGATATTCAGAACTCCAAGCCATCAGAACTAAGAAATGGTAGACGGGCATATATACAATAGTAGCGCATCTTGCATGCCGCCCAGATGGCATAAAAAACCCACCATCGTAGCACAGAAGCACACCATGAATACGCTTACTGTGAGGTGATTTGCAGTTATCTTATAAAGTCAATTTTGTGCAGATGGCAGGAAAAATTCCCCACATCAACTAACCAAGCTTGTCTGGCTTGTTTGCTCAGCGGTGGAAGGAAGTTCCAGTAGACCATTGATTAAGGGTAAAGAAAGGACGGTAGAGATGAGATGTGCTGCAATTTGAAGGAGAAATCAAATGTTTCAGGGTGTTTAAAAAGGCCAATGGTACCTTCCAAATCCATTCATCGTTGCTCAGGGTTTGTTGAATTCGCAGTGTAGATTAGAGCAGGTAAGCACAAATTCTCAGATCACTAAGGACTGTGTTACCCTCTATTCCTTCTATCAGTCAACAGCTCTCTCTTTCGTATATGAAATTTAGTACTTCCTCTTTGGCCTGGCATAAATCTATCAACCTCGGCAACCTCCAGGGAACAGCTACGCTCCATGCGAAGGAAGCTAAAAAGAAGCTAAAGAGGGTAACATCTCACTCCGATATACTTACTCTTTTGACCTAGAAGCAAAGAAAGAGTACGCCAGTTTCAAATGGACACGAGCCTGGTCGAGATTCAACATACTATTTTTTGTAAGCCCCAGTGCATGAGGCACTTACTCCTATCCCTTTCTTTTGAAAACCATTTAGTGTAGCAAGGGTGGGACCAGACCGCACCACCTCTCTAAACTATGGTATCGGGGTTGACAATCCACAATGACCCTGCTTACTAGGAACGTGGGACTTTCCTGGAACGGTAGAGATGAGATGTGCTACAATTTGAAGGAGAAATCAAATGTTTCAGGGTGTTTAAAAAGGCCAATGGTACCTTCCAAAGCCATTCATCGTTGCTCAGGGTTTGTTGAATTCGCAGTGTAGATTAGAGCAGGTCTGAAGGAGAGATGGCCCAAACAAAGCAAACTGTCTGTAAATAAACAGGGGGTAAGGCCCCACGGAAGCAGCTGGCGACCAAGACAGCCAAAAAATCTACACCTGCCACTGGTGGAGTGAAGAATCCCCATAGGTTCAGGCCCGGAACTGTTTCCCTCCATGAAAACCAAAAATACCAGAAGAGAACAGAGCTGCTGATAAGAAAGCTGCCCTCCAAAGGCTCGTAAGGGAGATTGCTCAGGACTTCAAGACGAACTTGAGATTCCAGTCATCAGCAGTGACTGCACTGCAAGAAGTAGTGGAGGCATATCTCATTGGCCTTTTCGAAGATAACAATCTGTGCACCATTCACGCGAAGAGGGTTACAATAATGCCAAATTTGCTCCGTGATCTACCATTGTTGCTGCACCTCCAACAATACCGCGTTCTTTTATGGTTATGGGACATGTGCAGTTGCAGGTAACTGATCAACGATGGTGATTATCCGAATCATCGGATGAAAATATCGACGGTTAAAAAACAAAAAAGCATTAACTTCGGGGAGTAGAGTCCCACTTGTTGAATGCCTTATGGCATAATGATGCAGGGGAATCACTCTTAAATTGCAACGTGGCCATTCGGAAATTAAGATTCTAAATTTTACAAAAGGGAGTGGGTTTCCCTTAATTGAATATTCTCAATATGTTTAGGTTAGTGGTAATCAATTTAGTGAACTAGTTCTGGAAAGAATCGAGTTAGCGTTGCTGTCAATGGAAGAGTTAAGTTAGAAATAGGATAGAATGCAATTGAATTCATTTAGGATATCTTGTGAAGCTGTCAGATTGTTAGCATAAATTTAGGAATTAACTTTCTAATTCTATATTTATTTTCCTTCTCCTTTTGTATATATTCTGAATTAGTCTGTTAAAAGGTTGGATTCTTCGAGTAATGGAAGGCTTATTTCCATATGAGATTGTTGTAATCCCCAAAGTTAATCAATGAGTCTTACAATTCCTGGGGGCTGCTCATGAATCTTACAAATATAACAATATTAAGCAGATTACGCAGTTTTAGTATTTGGGAAAGCATTATACTTTACTACAAAAAAAGAGGTGCAACAGCAGGTAAAGACTTGCACAACTCCTCTCGTAAGTGTTTCTGGAAGGGGTCCCGTAGGGAAAGTAAAGAGTCCAGGTCCCTCCCTTGAACCTTGAAGCGGGGAAATTCTTAGATATTGTAACCCTTAGTTTGAAATCCTGTACACAACATTTTTGGTCTACCAACCCTTGAATTGCTAGTTCCTGAGTTTTATCTGTAAACATAGCAATATTATTATGAACCTGGGCAGGTCTGACCTATTTTCGGGGCTGCAACTTATGAAAATCATAGGATATCCAATAATATATTTGATCCTTATGGCCTATTATAGTGCATTTGCAGGTGTAGCATTCCTCTGTTACTGTAACGGAATTATGATCTAGCCATTTCATATCCACCACATCCACAACAAAGAAAAAAAACATGAATAGAAAAAAAACAAAATAGATAATCAAGAAAAACATAGAACAAACCTGAAGGTCTAAACATTAATGATGCCATTCTGAAGGCAGTGGAGACCCAACGGGAAGCTCAATACCAATATTTGTCAGTTTCAATTTCTGTCCACCGACACCAATCTCATCACCATGTTTAGAATTGCCTGAATTCCAATTCCATTTACTCTTCTTAGATGTGTCTTCAAGCATCTTCTTAGATTTAGACAAATTACTTGTAAATCTAGTCCTCTTAGCCTAAGTATTCAACACAGTAGGTCGGCGTCAGAATTGAACTCCCTGTACAGGTGCCTGAAGGATAAAGAAAGAAAACAATTCTTTAGGAGCCCAATCCTTTTCAACCAACAATCATATATAACTCAGTGACTGCAACTTGGTGAGACCTCTGGCCCAATCAATTATCATGACCTTTGATTCGCAAAAAATAGAAAGCTAGAGAATTTTTTTTTTGCGAACCATAAAAGCCCCCATAAGGTTAAAAGTTCATGCAATTACTTTGTTGGATCTATGAAGATCGAGGTGCATGGCACTAATATCACTAATAGAAGGTAGACAACTTGCAAAAATTACACTTCATTGCCAAATTTGAAATTTTCCATGACACAATTAAAAATGACTAACATAAATGACTAATTCATATTCTTCTAGCTAGTCATTTTTTATGTCGTGACTAAATTAGTCATTTATTTTAGTCATTTTTAAATCTGTCACTTATTATCTAGTCATATTTGTTAACTGGTGACTAAATTAGTCATTAATTTTAGTCGTTTATAGTTGAGTCAATCAAAATTGCTCATATTTAGTAGTAAATCACTTGGAAAACCTGTGGTGACTAGAATTTTTAGTCACCTAGTAGCTAATTCCTCATTTTGTACTAGTGTTGTAACTTCGAAGAATATTCTATATGTATCTTTTTGTGGTCCCCGATGGTCCTACCGGGAGAACCACTTGTATTACATTGTACCCCGATGCTCCTAATCAGAAGAACTAATAAGATTCATGAGGTAGTCCCCTCTAATTGTAAAGGTGGGTCATCAGCACCCCAATGTGGTTACTTGAGTCTACATGTGTAACTCGAGCCTACATGATTTAACTCGAGCCTACATGTCAAATGAGTTAACTTAAGTGAACGGATGAATATAAATAGAGGTGTAGTGCTCCTCATTTGGGACACACACACTCTCACTTGTGTAGCGCATTAGTTGAGAAGAGAATTAGCTGGAGAAGGAGGAGGATCAGGCTTTGATCTCCTTGCTGGTTTTATCTTTTATCTTTTTGGGGCATCTATAGTGAGGAAGCTTTTGCTGGGTTTTTCCCTTTAGGGTTTTCCCAGGATAAATCTTTGTGTTCCTTTTTTATGGTTGTGCTTGTCTATCTTTCAGTGATCCTGTTTATATGCTTTTGTCATGAAAATGAAATGAAATACTGATGTCTTAGCTAAGCATATGAAAATTTAACAAAGAGACCAATGAGGAATCAACTAGTGAACTTGGGATTTGTGTAGCGTTAAAATTATTCAGAGGTATGGTAGATGGTATGGATGGTGGTATGAATTGTTTCATGACATGAATATCATCCTGCAAACAATCTTCTAAATCAGAGATATAATCTTGTGAATGAAATGAGGAAGAGATTCTCAAAGACAAGTCAATATCTAGTGAAAAATCATAATTTTTGGGAGATGAATCTAGTAGAGTGATAGGAGGATTATCAAAGAAAGGATATGATATTTCTGATTCCGATATATAAGAAACTAAATCTATATCAGAGACATGAGGAAAGGATTCAACTTTGGCACTCAAGGCATAGGTTATAACACCTTGGAACTGTGCACTATGACAGTGTTTTGAAGAATCGGCAGACTTCTCTAGCTCATCTGAAACTTCGATCTTGTGCTTCTCAAGAAGCTAAGACATGATTTCCATATTCTTCTTGAAACATTTATTCTCTGAATGAAATCCCTTGATGCAATAAGAACACTTGGATGTATTCCCTTTCTTCTTGGCTTTCTTCATTAAATCTTCATAAGTAGGCTTTGAATCTTCATCTTCAATTTTTGACTTTAGCTTCTTCTCTTTCACAATTTTCTTTTCTTTGGATTTGATATTCTTGCTTCCTTGAACCATGAGAGCATGATCCTTTCCCTTGAAATATTTAAGTACATCCATATGGATCAATTTATCTTGCTCCTTTGTTAGTGAATCAAGAAAAGTATTTAAAGAAGGCATTTTCCACCTAGGAACAACAAGCCTATTAGCATGAAAAGTAGACACAAAAACTGAGTAATCAGGACCCAATTTAGAAAGAATGGAAAGGATTAATTGATAATATTCCTTCTCAACCCCACATTTCTTGAGCATTAGAACAAGTTACTTGAACTTGGTGAATAAACCCTCAATAGAATCAAAACTTCTTGGACTCAGTGAGAATAACTCAATCTCCAATTGATGTACTCTTAGCTCATCTTGAACTCCAAAGAGAGACTCCATTTGGGTCCACACTTGGTTGGGAGTGGTCAAACCATATAGATGAAATATTATATCAGGAGAAATAGAGAGTAAAAGCAATCCATAGGCTCCATCCAACCTATTATGCCACTTAACTTTCTCAATCATAGCATTGGGCTCATTCTCCAAAGCTAGAGTAACTCTGTATAGTCATTTACTGCGCAATAGAATGCCAATTTTGGATTTCCATTTGTGGCAGTTGAAGGGAGTAATAATTATAGCTAAGGAAGAATGTATATTGCTGATTTGATGCACTCAATAAGAAACTTTCTGCAACCTCCAAAAAACAAAACTAGGAGAAATATTGTAAGCTTAGACCAAGCTCTTCTTCAGAGAGGGATAGGAGATTGGATGTGCTCCTCAACTCTGTAGAATTTGATCAATATTGTGCTTTGATACCATGTAGGAGTGATATGATACCATGTATAAATAATATCTCCAATGTTATGAGCAAATATGCTAAGAAGAAGCACATGAAATAGATCTTGCTACTAAGATAATTCTCACAAGCATACATAGGAAAAAAAGAGAGAAGAAAAGAGACTGAATCACATGAATGAAGAGATAAATATTGGAGTGTATCCCTAGATTGAATAATGATGAATAATAGTGTACATAAATATTAAATCCCTCATAAAGCTCATAAAGGTAGACTTACCAAATATGATAAACCCCCATAGGTGGCTAAATCACTTTCCAAATCAGTCAAGGACCTCACGAATTAGCAAAATCATGAGTGAGTTTTCAAGAGTGATGGAAAAAGATGCTAATACTATAAAATGGAGATAAAATCATGGAGGATGGGTTGGAAACAAAAGATACCAGTTTCCTAGTTAACTAGCTTTACCTTATCCACGGAAAAGTTGGATAAAAGCATAATAAGGCAGAATCTGCAGGAAAGCGCAGTTACTAATTCTGGGATTCAATAAAGTGGTCAAGATCAACCCAGAATCATAAATAAATCATTCCTGGGGTATAGATGCCATGTGTTGACTTTAAGGTGCAAGTGGATGCCAACTAATTAGCTAATGGGTAGGAATTTAATCAAATAATGCTTATCATAAGTTATGAATGGGTTTATTATATTACATGCATTGGAAAGCGATGATATCATCCTTTTCAATAATAGGTACTCTCCTTGCCTAGAAGGTTGGAAATGGAGAAAATTCCTGTCTTGGCGAGGACATGGTGATGGGTTGTGGGCGAGAGGTCATATTATGTCCAAAGTTAGTTGTTGTTTTAATGAGAAACAATTCAAATTACTTGCATCAAATTCGTGACAAAAATGTCCCTTCAATTTGGCACCAGGGTTGGGAAGAATCTCATCTGCTCAATACTCCAAATAAGCTATCCCCATAATGGGATATTCTTATACAAGGACTTCGTCATGATCACATCGGGATTAGAGAGGAGTTGGACCAACTAGTTTAGTTGGAGAACAAGGATGGGGGTTCCTACACGATGAAGGGGGGGTACTAGACTCGGGTAACAACATAGACCAAGATGAAGTGGTGGTATAAACATATATGGAAAGTTCATAACCCTCTCAATTGTAGGGTATTTGTTTGATTGGTTCTATCAAACAAGGAGGACTTGTAAAAATATAAGGAAAAGGAAAATGCATGGTCTGAGTTGGTGTACTCTCTGCAAAGTGTACAAGGAATACACTCCACACCTTTTTATTCATTTCTCCTATTGAAAACAAGTGTGGAGAGATTTCGAAATCATGTTTCATCTTCAAAATATTTCGAATGTAGCTCTCAATCTGCATCAATGGTTCATGCAACAATAGTTAATACCAATGTGATGCATTCCCTTTCTAGTATTATGGGGCATATGGCTTGCCCAAAACGAGGTCATCCTTAAAAATGAAAAAAATTCCTCCTTTGAAACTATGGTTCAAATAATGGTACTTACCATATTCTCTCAGGAGAACTCATCCATGTTGATCCCTCAGGTGGCCAACAAGTTAATGGTGGATAAGTCCAGGGTTTGGGTGTTCTTCAATGGAGCCTATTAGAGACAAGAGAATATCTGAGGGAATAATGGAGGCATTTTGTATTATACGTGGGTGTAAGTTTCTTTTGCAGGTCATGTTTTTCAAGGTACAAATAACCAGGCTAAGTTTTTAGCTCTAAAATGTTTACTCTGCATAGCTTGGGACAAAGGAATCAGAAATATCCAAGTTTATAAAGAATTTTCTCTAGTTGTTAACCGGATTCTAGGATCCTATAGAATGGAGGACATAAGCTTACATGAATTGGGAAGGCATAAAAAAGACATTTCCTCCAGTTTTCACACATTTCAATTTCAACATGTCTTTCGAGAACACATAGCATCACATATCAACTCTTTAAAGAAGGAAACTAAAGCACTCTATGATCAATGAGTATAATGCAAACAAATAAAAAGGGAATCGCACTCTATTATGGGTTGCCTGGATGAATTGTGACTTCAAAAGTTTATACCAGTCAGCTTTCTTGTTAAGCTCTTTTTATTTCTCTTGTTTTCATTTTCTAAATATTTGTTCAAAATTTTGTTATGTAAACCATCAACACTTACTAAGGAAATTATGGTGTATTTTGTACTATTTTTCTTAGAAAATGTATATGGATATAGTGGTATACATTTGGGAAACATTGTAAAACAATGAAAAAGTGGAGGAAAGCCAACATGCCTGCAGAATGTATTTTTTTTCACTTGAAATAAAAATGTTTTTTCTTGGAAAAAAATGGAGTCTATTTCCAGGAAGTTCATAAGATTCTTGAAGGGTTGCTTTCCAGTGGAGTTCTTGTCAATGATGCATTGTTAAGGATTTCTTCTGTAATACCTTTGAATCATGCTAAAATAGGGAATCATATTAAAGTCACCTGTCAGGTAATACATAATGGAGGGCATTGATCTATTCTGTTACTAAACTTATTTAATTTTGCAAAGATAAAGGGAGTATAGGGAAAATACATGTGGCATGGGAAATTTCACTGGTGTGTTGATATTGATATTGTGTGGCTACAACCACTTTTTGCATCTTCTGAAATGATTGGTACAAAATTACCTTGAAAGTATCAGTGGGAATATTGTGAGTGATGGTGCCTACCCTTGAATTAAAAATTTTAAATTTTAAAAGAAGTAAATGTAATGCTCCATTTTTACTTTACTATCAGAACTACCCTATTACCTATTTTGTATTTTGTTTCTAATCTATGGAACTCAGTTAGAATGATAACATTGTATCACATGAACATATGGACCTACTATTTTGTGGAAGTTATATATGTGTGCGTGTGCGTGTGTGCAAATCCCTCTATATATCATGTACATACAATATATAGCAATCTAACAATATCATACAATATCATACAATATCATGAAGATTT
>LPNX010135098.1:1633046-1646037 GCA_001517045.1 Pseudotsuga menziesii | reverse complement strand
TGTATAAATATTCTACAAAACACCTTCATGTTGAAGCTAGAGTACTTAGAAGTATTCTTTGCAATCTTCATCAATTATGTCTTATTTTCTTCTGAGGTGAAATCTCTTCAACATTAGTTGCATGTTTCATTTCTCTCCTTTTCTTTTGAGGACATTGATATGTAAAGTGACCAATAGTATCACACTTATAACATTTGATCTTTGAAAGATCCTTCTATTTATATTCAGTTGACTAGAAATTTCCACAATTAGCTTGGATTGTACTTTTACTTATATTTTATTTATCATCAAACTGACTTGTCATTTTTGTCTTCTTGGTCCAAGTTTACCCTTTTTCTAGTGAATTTTTTCCCTTTCTTGTCTTCATTATTTCTTTGGGACTTCTTAAATGGATTGCCTTGACTTCTTTGGATATTTGTTAATCATGGAAAAGTTCTCCTTGTTGTTGTGTCATCATCACATGCAGTCGTATTCTTCCTCAAGATATCTAATGTTGATTTGACCATACTCTAAGAAGTTTTGGACACTTCTTATAGACAATTGTCAACTTCAACCTTAGATTAGACTTTATCTAATATACAAGGATATAAGATCTCCTTGCAACATAGAAAATTCATTTCACTTTATTAAGAATAGATCATGTTAAATATATTGCATCTGTGAAAGCCATTGTCTGAATGGCACCCTAGTTAATTAACTAGGGTTCTTTGTCAGTTAACTAGATAGAGTAAGTCCCTAGTAGGTACCTTAAGGACCCCAATAGTCTACTAGGGTTCTCAGCCTAATACCAAGCAGGTTGATGCCATGGAAAATTTCTGAGCATGTGGCTAGGGCCCTAATATGTCTCTATTGTATTTTGGTCAGGGACCAGAGAGTGCTTGGTCATAAGGACCAAGTAGATCTTGTAGGCTGAGACAGAGACATCCTGGTCTGGAACCAGAAAGATTCTTGGTCTAGGACGAAGCACGGGTAGAGTCCTAGTCAGTTAACCAAGAGGATCTTAGTCAGTTAACCAAAATGATGATGATGTGTGATGTCGTCCTCTCCTAAATGGTTAAGCTAGGTTGTCTCTTCAAGGGACTAGCCACCCCTTGATGATGTCACTAGCAATTGATCTTAGGAGCAGTCAAGAGGACCATAGGATCACATTGTCTCATTTGGACCTTCCTTATTGGTGATGATAAAACTTCCAGTTATTGTATGGAACTCTTATGGACCACATAAATTGAGAGAGAGATAAAATTTTGTTTGTTTTTCCTTGTGGGTAAAAGGGTTGTCTTCCCACCTTGTCATGACACCTCTTGTTGACTTGTGGCTAGCCTTGTGTTTGGTATTATGTTGACCTCTCCCTTGCCGTTCCTATGTACTAGCACCCCTCTTTAGTGTGGTACCTTAATCCTTTGTTATAAAATCTTAGCACTAATTTATATTTTATATTTGGTAAGTCTCCTTAACGTTATGACAATCTTTATTTGTTAGAGTAACCCTAAATTCAATGAAAGATTAGAATGAAGATCCTTCTAGAAGTAATTAAAAGTTATAAATAGAATCCCTATATCACATTATGACTGTGTCTTAAAGATGAGATTTGAGATATGATTGTTTATGTTTGACCTAGGGTTTGATGCATGTTTATCCTTGGGTGATGTCTAGGGTTTCTAGACTTCTCTTGCTTGAGTGCTTCCTTGTTTTTGGACTTCCACCAGCGGATTTCTTTTCCCTCCTTCACACATGTAACTCGTACCCTGTTGTACCTTGTTTTCAGGTTGTTGTATCTTGTTTGACGATGCTTGAAGGTGTTGCTACTGTTTTTTAGTGGGTCGTTGTTGTGTATGGGTTATTTTGAGTGGTTGTTGCCTTGTGTGGGTTGTTTTGAGTGGTTGTTTCCCTGTGTGGGTTTTTTGAGTGGTTGTTGCCTTGCATGGGTTGTTTTGAGTGGTCGTTGGTTGTGTATGAGCTATTAGTACCCTGTGTGCCTTGTTTTTCAGGTTGGCGTATATTGTTTGAGGGTGCTTGAAGGTGTTTCTACTGTGTTTGAGTGGGTCATTGTTGTGTATGGGTTATTTTGAGTGGTCGTTTCCTTGTGTGGGTTGTTTTGAGTGGTTGTTTCCCTGTTTGGGTTGTTTTGAGTGGTTGTTTCCATGTGTGGGTTTTTTGAGTGGTCGTTGCCTTGTGTAGGTTGTTTTGAGTGGTTGGTGGTTGTGAATGGGCTATTAGTGTGGACTGTTTCTTGTGCTGGGTTTTTTAGTAAGCTTCTACCTATGTGGATTGGTTGTAAGCCTAACCCTACCCTAGTGAACTTTATCTCTCTCCCAAGTATGTCCATGCCCTCTAATAAGGGCTAGACTTGTTCCTTTAGTGACTTGTCTCCGAGATACAAGGTCTGATCTGAAAGTATATCTGAGTATAAGGAAGGTCTAAACCAGACTTATTTTCTAGTTAGATCTTTTATAAATGCTATTTTTTAGTCTTGTTTAATTTATCTATTATTTCCCTACATGTTGTGATTTCTTGTTTTAGTTGTGTAACTTTAACGCAATGATCTCTAAGGGAGTGTTAAAATTGAAAGAGATGAAAATTATATTTTTTATTATCTAGTCTTTTGTTATTATTGTACTTTTACTTCATTATTGATTTTATTTGATCTACATTAAAGTACAAGTTTGTCAAATTGTTGAAAAACCCTAACTACCCTATAACTTCAACATGGTCTCAGAGCTTAGGGTTTGTAGCTAAATCTGGTTTGTATCCTATCAATGTCTACATAGATCCTAAGGTAAGGACTTGAATATGAGGAACAACATACTAATCAGAATTGGATGGTTGCATACTAATTACAATTGGATGGTCCCTGTGGTTATGCTGGTTTATGCCCTAAATATGACATCGGAAAAAGAGATGATGGAATTAGTAGGATGTGGTCTTGATCCCTTAAAGAGGTATAAAAAGTATGACTAACATTCCTAGAAGGTTTGAATTAGGTATGTATTTCTTAGGTGAATTAACTCTTTGTGTGTTTAGATCTTGACTTGATCTTTAGTAATCATGGGTTTGCATGATCATGATACCTTCTAGTTTTATCAATTTACTATGTAAAGATTTTTGTGATTCATTGATCGATGTGATCTGAGAATGCAAATGCAAAGAAGTTTAGAGTTCATCCATGTATGAATTTATCATGACCACGTGTTAAATTTTTATAGTATCTAGGGTTATGATCTGACATTGATTGTGCTAATGAATGTGTGATGTTGCATGAGGATAATATGATGATGATGTCATTGCACACTCTAGAAGTACATGTCCAATATGATGACAACATCAAGATGCACATTGTGCCTTCTACATAAGAGAATATATAAAAAGGGAGTACTTCCTATCCCAACTTGTTTTGATTCTTTCTATTGGCGTGACATGTTGCATAAATGTGATTGATATGCTCTTGATGGCATCTAGATAGTTAATAGATGGATGCTAAGACTATGTCATTATATGAAATTGATATCAGTTATTGTTGACTATCGAACTAAATTTAACTTGTAGGAAAAATCCACAAGAGGAGGATAATGTGACTTACTGTGATGACAAGTAATGAAGTTTGCAGATCATGTTTATGCTCAGAGTTAAATGCACAGTTCTGTAGGGAGATGAGTGCTTAGGTACAAAGGGAGTAAGAGGCTCCACAAAATGTAGGATCAGTTATCTAGATATTTATCCTCCCAAGCGTCAGCATAAAGTCAGCAAAAGAGAATCTGTCAAGCATTTGTTATTGATGATTTGTTCATTATTAGAGTGGAACAACTAGTAAGTTTAGAGATCAAGTGGGAGCCAAATGTGCTCCTCAAACCCCAGCAGAATGGGATTGCAAAGTAAAGATGTGATCTCCCCTGAGAAACGTATTCAGAGAGCCTCCCAGTGATATAGACATGGAAGTGAGCCAAGTCCATGAGTCGTCCCTTTCATATGAGCAAAGGGGAGGAGGCCAGGGAGTATGTAGTTGATATCTTTGAGAAACCTATTGAGAGGTCTCAAGATTGCTCTGGTTTGATATCTCAGATGAGCCACGTCACTAATTCATAATCCTCCACTTATGAGGAGGCATCCAAACAACAGGTTTAGAAAGATGTTATGGAAAATGACGTGTGGAAAGTGGTTCTCATCTATCAAGGGAATTCAGTTATAACTTCCAAGTGGATCTATAAAGATCAAGCTTCTTGGTGAAAATTAGAGTTGTTTGGAGCACTCAGAAAATGTTGTTCTCGATGACAAGTCGAAACACATCGAGAGGAAGTATCACTAGGTCAGGGACATGGTGCAGCATGTTTTGTCAAGTAGACAAATTACCGATGTGTTGACTAAGCCTCTATCAAAGTTTGAGTACTTCCGAGACAAGCTTAGTGTTGTTGAGAATGCCTCTCTTGCTAAGAGGGAGTGTTATAGATAGTGCAACTGCAGGAGCCACTCTCTGAATGGAATCCTAGTCAGTTAACTAGAATTCCTGGTCAGTTACCTAGGCAGAGTAAGTCCCTAGCAGGTACCCTAGGGCCCCCAGCAATCTACTAGGGTTCTTGGTCTATGACCAAGCAGGTTGATGCCATGGAAAAGTCCCTAGCATGTGGTTAAGGCCCCTATCTGTCTCTAGGGTATTCTAGTCAAGGACTAGACAGTGCTTGGTCATAAGGATCAAGAATATCCAGTAGGTTGAGACAAAGGAATCTTGGTTTGGGACCAGGCAGATTCTTGGTCTAGGACCAAGTAGGTCCTGTAAGTAGAGTCCTAGTTAGTTAACCAAGAGGATCTTGGTCATTTAACCAAGATGATGATGATGTGTGATGTCCTCCTCTCCTAAATGGTTAAGCTAGGTTGTCTCTTCAAGGGATTGGCTACCTCTTGATGATGGCACTAGCAATTGACCCTAGGAGCAGTCAGGAGGACAAAAGGATCACATCATCCAGTTTGAACCTTCCTTATATGGTGATGACAAAACTTCCAGTTATTGTATGGAACACTTGTAGACCACATACATTGAGAGAGAGATAAAAGTTTGTTTGTTTTTCCTTGTGAGTAAAAGGTTTGTCTTCCCACCTTGTTGTTACACCTTTGGTCTTGTAGGTAAAATGGTTATTTTCCCTCCTTGTTGTTACACCTTTGGTCTTGTGGGTAAAAGGGTTGTCTTCCCACCTTCTTGTGACACCTCTTGCTGAATTGTGGTTAGCCTTGTGTTTGGTCTTATGTTGACCTCTCCCATGTTGGTCCTATGTACTAGCACCCCTCTTTAGTCTGGTACCTTAATCCTTTGTTATAATGTCTTAGCATTAATTTATATTTTATATTTGGTAACTATCCTTAATGTTATGACGTTTTGTCTTTATTAGGGTAACCCTAAAGTCATTGAAAGATTAGAAGGAAGATCCTTCTAAAAGTCATTAAAAGTTATAAATAGAAGCCCTATATCTCATTATGAGTGTTCTTAAAGATGATATTTGAGATTTGATTGCTTATGTATGATCTAGGGTTTGATGCATCTTTATCTTTGGGTGATCTCTAGATTTTATAGACTTCTCTTGCTTGAGTGCTCTCTTGTTTTTGGACTTCCACCAGTTGATTGCTTCTTCCTCCTTCACACAAGAGTCATACCCTGATGTACCTTGTTTTCAAGTTGCCATATCTTATTTGAGGGTGCTTAAAAGTGTTGCTACTATGTTTGAGTGGGTCATTGTTGTGTATGGGTTGTTTTGAGTGGTTGATGCCTAGTGTGGGCTATTTTGAGTGGTTGTTTCCCTGTGTAGGTTGTTTTGAGTGGTCGATGCCTAGTGTGGACTATTTTGAGTGGTCGCTGCCCTGTGTGGGTTGTTTTGAGTGGTCGTTGGCTGTGTATGGGTTGTTGGTGTGGATTGTTGCTTGTGTTGGGTTGTTTAAGTAAGCTGATACCTGTGTGGATTGGTTGTAAGCCTAACCCTACCCTACAAACTTTATCTCTCTCTCAGGGATGTCCATGCCCTCATATAAGGGCCATACTTGTTCTTTTAGTGACTTATCTCCAAGAGACAAGGTCTGATCTGAAAGTATATCTGAGTATAAGGAACTTCTAAACCAGGCTTGTTTTCCAATTAGATCTTTTATTGATGCTATTTGTTAGTCTTGTTTAATTTATCTATTGTTGCCCTACATGTTGTGATACCTTATTTTAGTTGTATAACTTTCACATAGTGATCCTTAAGGGAGTGTTAAAGTTGAAAGAGATGAAATTATATTTTTTATTATCTAGTCTTTTGTTATTGTTGTATTATCACTTCGGTATTGATTCTATCGATTTGCATTAAAGTACAAGTTTGTCAAATTTTTGAAAAACCTAACTACCGAATAACTTCAACAGATTACTCTAGCTACCGATTACTCCCACACAGCGAGTACACAATGTGACCTCTAGCCTACTACCATTCCAATCAACACATGACTGCACCAGGCTAAGCATATGAGCTCTTTATACACAGTCAACACATGACTAATCGAGGCTACAAAGAGGCCATTCTCTCCATGGGTCACAAACCTCTAAGAGAATGATCTACAAAATGTTTTCCCAATGTTGGAACTCATGAGAACATCAATAATATACTAGTATTATTTAAATCATAAATTAACTATTAAATATCTTAATTTGAAATTTATACATCATCTTGAATAATTATGTTATAATGAATAAAGTATTTATTTAAATATTTACTTAATAAAGATTTAATTAAACACGGTAGGAGGCTTGATAGTAATGGTTTAAATAAATGTTAAATTAGAGTTTGAAATGACTATTATCGATTCTATCAATAAGTATGCTATTAGTCATTTTTGAAAAGTGAATTGATGTTGATTTTATCAGTGTCAATTCGACGATGAATAGGAAGTAGCCCTTTTTTAAAAGTGAATTGATGTTGAATTTATATTATTTAAAATAATGTTATCTAATGTCAATTCGATGAATAGGAAGTTGGAAGTGATTTTTTTATTTATTAAATTCGATGAATAGGAAGTTGGAAGTGATTTTTTTATTTATTAAATTAATCAAATTCATGTGAGCCACCTATTTTAGTTGGTATAAATAAAGAGAAGGCTGACATGAACAGTTGGGGGATGGTTTTCACATTAATAAGATGATGAGGGTAAAATCCCTTGTCACCAAGAAGGCAGTGGAAGGATGGGGAGAATGTGTATAAGTATACAGGAAGTAAGATAGAGGGGGATTCATTTATTTGGAGAAAAGAAGGATAAACAAAATTGAACTTTGGGAGAACATGGGAGGATACTGGTTGGTTGTTGGTTGTTGTTCTTAAGGTTTGGTTACGATTTGGGCACAAAGGGCAAAAAAAATTGTAAGTATTTTTGGAGCTAAGGAGCTGATGAGGTTGTTCCTAGTTTTGAAAGTAAATCCAATTGGGCAGTTGAACAATTGCAAAAAAGCTAAGGAAATCTCAAACTTCTGGAGGCAAATTCACATACCTACAAGTATTTTCATAGTTTCTTTTTTATGCTTTCAAACTTGTAATTGATATAAAAAGTTATATGAAATTCTAAACTGTTTAAAAATCTGATTAGATATGCACCTGTTTAAAGGGACATATTCTGTGAATTATATGTTCATTTACGCTATACCTTGCTACATCTCATAACTGTTGCTATTTATTTTATGTATCTGCTGAAACGAAACAATTATTTATTGGTGTATATCATGAGATGCATGAGCGCAGATTAAGAATATCGTAGACATGCATGAAGAAAATTTGATAAACTGTTTTAATTAGCATTAGACTTAGAGGACCCTGTAGGATAGCCCTATTTTGTCCTTACAGTAAAGCACTAGGTTTGCAACTTTGCTCAGCAAAGCACACTAAATAATATATGTAAGGCTTAGCTAACACCTACATTAGCACAATAGTCAACACAACTTCGCTGATAATGGATAACAAATTTTGTCCCTCAGGTTATCTGACTAGTTTCCAAAACAATAAGCTGTCCCAAAATCACTCTCATGTTTCAATATCTCCATTCTCCTTTGCATTTTAGGCTTTCAATATAGCAAGACAGCAACATTTACTCTCGAACAACAATCATGAAACAAAAATCCTGAATAAGCAGGTATTTGCTCAAGAAATAAGAAACTCTTCATAAATAGCTCAAATTCCATTAAATAAATAATCTCGTAGTTGTCAATAATACAATCAGGTTTAAGTGGCAATAAATTAATAACTGCAATGCTCAAGATGAACTCAGGAATTAGCTGCTTTTTAATTTTTCCATCAAAAATGCCTGAGTTATTTTTTTCCAGCATCTTACAGCAATAATTGAAGGTATTACCAACCAGACGTTGTTTGCAAAAACAAAGTATGCCCAATAATAATATGGACCAGCAGCGAACTTGTCACCTTCCAAAAATGCCATGACAAAATATACAATGTCACCATAAAGTTGGCCCAAACAAACTGCCAATTGAAGTGTGTAATTGTATGGCTTCCTTGCTGCTATGGCATACCTGTGACCAATAGAGAAATAGCAAAACTTCAATCTGTGCTTTGGTTCTTATTTAGTAGGAAGGTTTGCATCATTGGATTTTAATTTTCCTATCACTCAACTACATTATCTAGTTGCATAAGAGCAATGCAACAGGAAGCTTCTGATTTGTCAGTGGAGAGATGCATTGTATGTCTTGTTAATGTGCCTTTGATCCTTGCAAATGGATTTAGGCTCGAAACAAATGGTATCAAATGATGATCAATCACATGAAATTCCTTGTATGTATACAGTTCTCATAAGCGGATGAATCATAATATTTTACAATAATATTTAACAAATTGAATTTTCAGTGGATCTTAAAGCTAATATTCCTAAATCGTTAACATAATGGAAAGTATTGAAACAACATAAAAATGTATAATATTTTGTTCATGTTCTTACACAGCAAGAAGGCAGGCAGGTCCCTCCACTACTGCAGTTATTCCTTCTACTATAACTATAGCAGAATCTCTTGCTGCATACCTTGAATCACCCTTGCTGTACTCTTTCCCTGCCAATTTATCCATAAGCATGCCACAATCAAGTTAATAAACTACAACTGAGACAAATTGTGAATTTAAAGATGGTGCATTCCATTTTTGGTTGAAGTGAAGAAACTTTATTTCATGAATAAGGGAGAGAACTTACAAACTTCAGCCAGGTAAAAAGGTGAGTTTAGCTTGTAAAAGTTTGGAGAGAAAACAAAATACCCTTCTAGAACCATATGAGTTAACCCAGTAAACGCCCACCAACACATAAGAATTCTATCAATTGATGAGATCCTGGAGCATCTTCCTGAAGCCAAAAAAACTCATTTGAGCATTTCTGGATATCCAAACTATCTTACTTTTTTCCTCAAAGCCCAAATATTTGACACTATCTTCAAACCATATATTATGCATCACTATTTTAGAGTTCATCTGCAGATTGAAATTTAATGTAACAAGGTTGATCTTATGCAATTTATTTTAAAATTGAAAACATTTGAGAATATATTCCATGTATAGACAGACAGTAATTAACATAAAATATTTGACTATCAAAGGATCGGTTAGATAGATTGTGAGTATGATTAGTTTGTGAATCCCTAATCTGCATGCTTACCATCAAATTGATAAACTGACCATGGGAGGGGGTGACGTTACTGAGGCACCAATGTCTTACCTAAGTAGGATGCCATCTATCAGTCATATTGTTCCTCCATACACTCCAAGCCAACATATTAACTATCGTTAATACGAAGGGATGTTTGTCTTCAAGCCATTAAAGACTTCCTTACTGCTACTTGTCGGTACTTTAAGCCACTACATGTGAATTGGGCCATGAAGTTTCCATCAACCTAACTCTAGCTAACCCAATTTCAGTAATAAACAAACCAATAGTTTCAGTGTTCAATCACTAACTAATTAAGATTATCCAGAACCAGGGACCAGCCTCTAGGACAACTAGCTTCTCTTCCTCTGAGGAAAAGACTACAACAAAAAAATCCTTCGGAACATAAGTGGAAGTTCAAAGAATTCAATTCCAGGAAGTCCCAAGTTTTATAGATACAATTGAAGAGATTTTTGACGGAGCACCAAAATCCTTCGAAAATCTTGATATCAAACCTCTATTTGAGAGAGCAAAAATGTGCTAGAGGAAGATTAGCTTAAAATTTCGAGTAGGTGTTATAGCTCAAAATGACACATCTCTTCCTGTGACCACTTTCCCATGATTCCGTCGCATGTTGACACTTCATGAAAGTCATTGAAAAAACACCTATCTTGGAGGACCCATATCTTGAGTTTTGTAACTCCGTTTGACCTCATCTCTGCGCCGTTGGAAAGATATTTCTGTTAGCTAAAACTTTCCAGAAGACACCAAAGTCTGAAAATGCCCATAAATGCCCTAAAAATGAGTTTTTTTTGTCTATACGTGAGTTGCTCTCTATGATACCCGCGTATGACACGCGACTTGCCAGTTATGCAACCCGCATGTGCTTATATACGCGACTTTCTGTACTAGCAACCCGCGTATACTTTTCGTGTACGCGACTATCTAGTTATGCAACCCATGTATGCATTTTAAAAATGTCAAAAAACATGCCTTTTGAATTTCGGGTAGTTTGGGTAGTTATGCAACTGACTTCTTCAGTTGTAACTACTTTGTCTTCGCCCCTAACTCTTCTTTAACCATATAAATAGAGGTAGGGAGGTCCATGAGACGGGACTTGAATTTTTGCACTGTTATGCTGGAGGATTTGGAGCTCTCTTTGCCCACACCTTTGCCCTAGAAGCATTCTCCTTGTGTTGCAGAGCTTGGAGGCTGAGTTCTTTGGAGAAGAGAAGCAGCAGAACTGGATCAAGGTTTCGTGAGGTGCCGAACTTGAAGAGAAGGTATACTTGTACTTGTTTTCAAAATTAATAAAGATGTGATGTCCTTCTTCTTCCCAAATCATTGTTCAATGTGTGATTGAATCTCTGTTTATGATCATATTATGATGTTAATCAGATCATTGTTTCATGTTTATTTGATTATCAATGCTTTGTATGTGGTCATATTGGTTTGAGGAAGGTATAATTCGTTTTGCAGGTCTCTTGGAGCAAGAGGAGCAAGAAGAGGATTGAAGAGAAAGATTGGCCCAGCCTTCAGTTAATCAAGTGTGGACCTTTCTCATCTCTGATCTTGCTTGTATTTACTTACAGAACCATTTGCATCCACCTTTCAACCCCAGTATGTTGATGGCCTCTTAAACCGTAGCCATAGGATACTTTCCTTTACAACAAAACTGGCGACTCCGCTGGGGATAGCCTTGTCTGTTTGGGGTTTCTCTATCTTTCTTTCAATCTTTTGCATTATTTTGGGTCCTTCTTGCCACTTAGGAACACTTTATAAGTCTGATAGAACACCTCCCCTGTCTTCTTAAGGCAGTTTTTGACCTTTTCTGGGAGTTTTTCCACCCATACGCGACTTGCAAACTGAACAGTCGCGTGTCTGGTTTGGTACACGGGACAGTGTATACTGTCAACCTGCGTATGATACGCGACTTGTCAGCTATACAACCCACGTGTGCTTACATACGCAACTTGTTGTATTGGCAACCCGCGTATGACACGCGACCTGTCAATAGTACAACCCACATGTGCCCCTAAAACGGTGTTTTTCCTCATTTTTTGTGGTTCTTTCTACTGTTGTGGGCTGTTTGGTAGGTCTTTTGGTGTCCTCTGCAGGTGCATGACTCCAGGGAGTTAGTGTCATCCCTTTTGGTTGTTCTTTATCTATGTGGTAAACCCTTTTATAGCATTAGGGTTTGCTCTTTGCTCTTTCCCCCACCTCCTTTGCTTGGTATGATTTTTGGCTTATGTTTTTGGTCAGCCTCTGTTAGTGATCTTTGTCTGATTTCAGAAGCTTGTTGGTGTTTGTTTCCTTCTTCTTTTGTTGGTTAACTTCACCATGCCAAAGTAGTTGACTTGTCTTTTATACAAGCCTTCCTTCCAAGTAGGGTTTATACTGACTTTAGGGCATTCTAGAGTTTGTTTGGTGGTTGTATAGCAAAGTTCCTTTTGCTTTGTTCTTCTTATCTACATACATTGCTTTGTAGGTAGTTTTTTCTTTTGCATTTATAAAAGAAAATTAAAAAGAACGTATACTTGTTTTTGCTACTTTCCCCCCTACCTCCTTCTTTGGCTTGACCTTGTTGGACAAGGTACTGAGCAGCCTCTATTTGTAGGTTTAGATTGATACTTGGGACTTCTTGACCTTTGTTTATGTCAGTCTTTTTGCTCAGTCTCTTCATTCCAAAGTTGTTGGCTTGTTTACCTTTGTAAGCCTTCCTTTCAAGAGAGGTTGATATCTAACTTTAGGGAAACCTAGGGTTTGTTTGTGGGGTGTAGTAAGCCTTCCTTTCAAGAGAGGTTGATATCTAACTTTAGGGAAACCTAGGGTTTGTTTGTGGGGTGTAGAGTAGTTGTCTATTTGCTTTGCTTACATTACTTGCTTGCATTAGTTGATAGGTTGTTTTTTCTTTTGCATTTATAAAAGAAAAAGACAAAAACACATGTTTGCTTTATATGCATGTAGATTAGGTTTTTAGTCTAGATTGCATGGCATATCATTGTTTTTGAAAAATAAATAAATAAAAAAGAATTTGTTCTTTTGTGGTTTTCAAGTTTCTATTTGAAAAATAAAGAGATTATTTTTTGTTTTTTGCATTTCATTTTTCTTTGCTTATTCGTTTTGTTTCAACTTTGAGTCAAAACACCACATAAGTTTCATGCCATTTACCCTCTGACTAAAAACAACCCTTAAACTAAACGATATAATTTAAAAATTATTAGTAAGTTTTATTTTATAGGGTCATACACCAACTAGCTCAGGCTAGACTTATGGATTAGGGAGTTTCAACTCTCCACAAGTATTTAAAATTCAGACATAGTTGGCCAATCACTAGGTAAACCCTTTTCTACGTTGA
>LPNX010135098.1:1597160-1633034 GCA_001517045.1 Pseudotsuga menziesii | reverse complement strand
TGACCTTGGACGGACTTGGAAGGTAACCCCGGTAGAAAGTGTGGGAGGGCGGTGGGTGATTCCTCCGCTTGTGCCTAAGAACATCTACAGGGACGTCAAGTAACTATCTATCAACTTTCTTCTGGAAAGTATATCTTATACCTGTTTGTCTGTTTGGCTTTAGGAATTTTTAGTGAGTGCTGTGTGGTTTGTCTGTACTTAGTGTGCCTTTAGGTGTGTGCTTTGTAATTTCTATCAACCTCAGACTTTGTCTCCTGGTTTGAAACTATGGCTAACACCCCTTTGAACACCAACCAAGAGATCCCCATGCTGGGAACTCCTTGTACTATTCCTCTCACGGGGAATGTTGGTGTTCCCTTGATGGCCACCCTGAATCTACCTAGATTCACCCTAGGGCTACCGGTGTGGTTGTTTTCCACTCCAACAGTCATGAATGCTCCTGGTGCTTCTCAAGTAAGCTCTTGATATCAAAAGCATCAAAACATTGCTTCCCCTTCACCTGTAGTTGATTCTCCTCCTCCTTCTACCTCATGCGGCGAAAGTACTGATACTAGTAACCGGCAGTCTAAAAGGAGTAAAAGAAGGAGGAATAGGAAGAAGGCACATAAGCAAGGGGGCACTCGTTCAACCTCGGCAAGTCAAGTCGAACCTCACCACCCAGCCTATGCATTTCATGCTGGGGGCACCCATCCAACCTCTACAGGTCATGTTGGATCTAAGCACTCAACCTCTGCAAGTCAAGTTGATCTTCACCATCCAGCCTTTGGTTTTCATGCTGGTGGGATCCTTCCCACCTTTCCAGGTCATGTTGGATCTAGTCACTCAGCCTCTGTTGTTCATGCTGAGGGCACCCGTTCAACCTCTGTTGTTCAAGTTGAACCTCCCCATCCAACCTCTACAAGTCATGTTGGATCCATTCACCCAGCCTCTGTAGTTCATGCTGGGGGCACACACTCAACTGCTGCAAAGCATGTTGATCCTAACCATTCAGCCTCTATTGTTCATGCTAGTGGTGCCCTTCCAACCTCTATAGGTCATGTTGGACCCAGTCCCTCAGCCTCTGCAAATCATGCTGGGGGCAGTCTCTCATCCTCTGTGGTTCATGCTGAAGACAATCCGTCAACCACTGCAAGTCATGTTGACACTGTTGAAAAGACTACCCGTTCAAAACACAAGCCCAAGTTTCCTTGTAAGCTTTGTGAGGGAGACCACCTTACTTATAAATGCCCTTCTATTGCGGAGGTGCGAAGAGTTTGGATTCATGGTCATCCTGTTTTTGAACATTCTGAAGCTTTTCAACAACCAACCTCTCTTAGTCAGGTTGGATCTAGTCACCTAGCCTCTGTAGTTCATGCTGGGGGCAAACTCTTAGCCTCTGCAGGTCATGCTGAGAGCAAACAGTCATCCACTGCTAGTCATGTTGACACAGTTGAGAAAACTGGTCGTTCGAAGTGCAAACTTAAGTTCCCTTGTATGCTATGCGAGGGAGATCATCTTACTCACAAGTGCCCTGCTATTGCAGAGGTGCGAAGAGTGTGGTTCGAGACTCGAGAATTTCCTTCTCCTAAACAACCTATAGTTTCTCAACAACCTACTCAACCTTTGGTTGATCAAGTGATCGAACCAATCTCAGATTTGGTCGATCCCACTCTTCTTTCGAAGAGTGATCCTGATGTGATTGAACCAATGTCATCTTTGGTCAATCCCACTCTCCCTTCGGAGAGTGACTTTCATGAAGCGGTTGAATCGATTCCATTATCGATCAATCCCACTCTTCCTTTAGAGAGTGAAGTGTCTACTAGTCACATTTTCTTCACTGCCAGTTCAGAACTTATTGAACAAGGGGGCACTGAACTTGCTTCGGACCATCCCCCACCAAGCTCTCGGATTGCTTCCTTTGATTGGGATAGCCTAGTTGAGCCACGCCTTCCTTCTGATGCACCTTTCCAGATAAAGGTCAAAGTTGAATCATACACGATTGCTCGTTGTATTGTTGATGAAGGAGCCTCAGTTAGTATTTTTTCTGCTCGTGCTTGGCGAGGCATGGGATCTCCCAGTCTTGTGTCGACTGCTAGTCAGTTACTGGCGTTTGATAGAAGAACTTGTGTAGCCTTGGGAATTCTTGCTCAAACACTTGTTACTTTGGGTGGGAAGACCGTCTTAGTTGACTTCATGTTAATAGAAGACCCCTTGGACTTCAATATGCTCCTTGGACGTGATTATGTCTATGCCATGCAAGCAATGGTCTCAACATTCTTTCGTGTGATGTACTTTAATCATGGAGAAGAAATTGTCACTATCGATCAGTTGGATTTTCTTGATCCGTCTCCTGACCCAACTAGAGAACCAGGTCTTTCCTTTATTGGTTCCCAGTGTTTCTATAGACACTACCCCACCACAGGTGAGCTATGTGGCCTCTTGTCCTCTGCGTTCAATTGCTACTGAGAAGCAGCCTCTGTTTTCATGCTTACCTTCTCGGGACTTGGTCCCAGCAGTTGACCAGGTGAGTCATCCTATACAGACCATGGAGCCTACTCTCCACTCTGTTGATCCATTTGAAAGTTTAGACATGTGTCCTATCTCGGATGATCTCCTTCCTTTGGATGAAGTCTTCCTAGAGTCTTTGATACAGTCTGACCTTCTTTTGGATGTTGGTTCAGTTGTGACTAAGTCTAACCCTGATTTGCCTAGTAAGCATGACCTTTCTTTTTATGTTGGTCTTGTTGAGTCTTGTGACTCTTCCTTTGAACAGCAAGTCAGTGATCCTGATGAGTTTGATTTTTCTTATAAATTTTTCAACTCCTGTGATATTGAGTTTTTTCCTACAGACTCTATCTCCCTTGTTGATTTTTGCTCTCCTTCTGAGGTTGATCTTACTGATTATAAACCCTCGAACCTTGGTTCTATAGAATCTTCTTCGATCGATTCTGCCTTGACTTTACCTTTTGTAGAAGATAGCAAAGTCACATGTGTTTCTGCCAAAGTAACCCGCATCGGATCGTTTCTTCTGAATATGATCATGATGTTGTTGTTTCTTAGAGACAGGATTTGTAGTTGGATTCACAACTATTTATTGGCCTCACCTTGTTGTTCAAGCTGTAACTACATTTGCATGTGCCCTGCTCGCGCTTATGAGCCTGATGCCAGATTCCACATTTTTAGCTTGTTGTATAAGCCCTCATCTTTGTTCTCATTATCGCCCAGCCTTGTATCATTTTGCCTTTGCAACTTGACACCTTTTGCCTTGAGGAGACGTTCCCTGAGTGTCCTTATCTTGCTCGCTTTCCTTGCATTATGCATAGGTCTGTTCCTTGCGCTTGGAATTAGTTTCGCCTGTCTATGACACTCGTCTCCTCGCATTTAGAGCATTCTTTCTGCTCTCCTTCGAACTCATTAAAAGCAGTAAGGAGGCCGCGAGTTGGCTTTTCCGGACTCATTAAAACTTCACGGAAAAGATTTTGAGTTTCTTTAGGCCCAGGTCTGACTCCTCAAAATAGACTTGACTGCCGAGTAAACTTGTCCATTCAGGCTCGTTAAAAATATGTGAATGGGCATCCACATTGGTGGTAGGTTATATTTTTCTCGGACCATGTGGAATAGTACGAGAAAGGAACACTCCTTTTTCTTCAGAATTGAGAAGAGTATTCTCAGGCATAGGTTTATCTCTTTTCCGGACCTGAGGGACTAAACTTACAGAAAAGGAACCCCTAGTATGAGCTTAGTTTTCTCTTTTTCGTGCTTTAGACCAAAACATGAAAAAAGATTCCGAGTGTACTTTATGTCTTTGTCATGCTCGTTAAACCCTAAAGAACAAAGCATCGAGTTTATTGTTGTAAGCCCCATTTCTCGTAATCAAATGGATCTTTCCAAGTGATCTTGCCTTCCTTCACACTCGTAAAACTCAGGCTATATGCTGCTTTTGAAGGAGTGTTGGGTAGGTGGTAATTTAACCTTTTTCGGACCTTCCTAACTAAGTACGAAAAAAGTGCGCCTTTTCTTCTTTAGAAGTTAAGAGAGTTCTTCTTTGGTATGTTTTATACTTTTTTGGCCTCAGGAGACTAAATTGTACGAAAAAGGACCCCCCCCTGGAGTCTTCTTTAGAGTTTTCAGACTCTCTAAACTATGAAAACACCGTCGAGCATGTACTAGTTCGGGCTCATAAAATCCACAAATTAGTGCTTTATCAAGCATTCTTCTTTCTTTTCTTCGAGCTTGCCAAAAATAAAGATGGTCCCGAGTTTGCTTTCTTGGACTCGTTAAACCTTTACAAGAAAGAGGGGAAAGGAAGTTCATTCACATGTTTTTTACATCATGGCAGCAAGTCTTGTTTCCTTGAACAAAGCACCAGTTTTGAGTCTATCAAACAGTTGGGTCCTAGTATTTTGACCTTATCCCGATTCAGAGTTTCTTACTCCTCCAGTTGGTCTTTTTTCCAATTATATTGGGAATCTGTCAATGTCTCCTACATTGCAGATTTGTTTCATTGGTCCTTTTGTGTCAAAAGCTGCCTAAGTCACTTTTGTGTCGTGCTCACTATTCAAGGATTAAACCTTTGTCGGCCATTCTGTAGTTGCCTTGACCTTTTGTGTCGGCCATTCCCTGTTATCAGTTCATTACATCATGTCTTCAGCGTTCCTTGTCGTGAAATTCAGTACCAATTCCAGATCCAATTAGTCTTTGACTTACCTCGTGTTGGATGATGAAGGATTCCTTAATGCCTTCCTTCCAACGGATCTCTTCCTATCGACTGCAACACATCTTGCTCTGGGAATGAGATTTAGAGTTTTATGACAGTACCTTGGGGATTGTTGTCATCAATGGCAATTTCCCTCGCTATTGGGTAGTGGGAATACCTTAATGTCTCCTACTCAATGGATTCTTCAAGTGTTCGACTTCAAGTCCTTGTAATCACACTTGTTAGAATGTACTAGGTACCTTGGGGACCATTTTCATTAATGGTGGTTTCCCTCGCATTTGTTAACGGTTCTCATTATTGACCGGTAATCAAACGGTTTCCTCCATGTTCGACTTCAACTCCTTTTATTCGCATGGTTAGGATTCGTACCTTTTGGGTGGTTTGGATTGAAGACCTTGGGCTGACAGTAGCATTGTCATTTTGCTATTGCCCAAGTTGCGCAAGACCTTGTTACATTTTATATGACATTTTGCTATGACATAGATCCACCTTGTATTTTTGTGGCTATGATCAATTGTTGAGCATGGATCCACCTTGTTCATTTGTGGCCATGGCTCCTTTAGATTTGATATGGCGCCTTTTTGCATATTGAGCGACCATGATAGTTTCATCAGTTATACATATGTTGGATCCGCCTATATCTTTATGGCGATGTTTTGTATATGGACGTGTATGTCCCAGAGATCAGTTTTCTGACATTTATCTCTCTTACAGGTACCTTTGTTCGAGCCTGTTGATCTTGGATTCTCTGCTGTCTCCATACTCAGCTATTTCCTTTATAATGTATTTCGGATATCGTTTTCCCCTCTAACCTCACACATTAGGGGGCATCTGTTATAGCTCAAAATGACACATCTCTGCCTGTGAACACTTTCCCATGATTTCGTCACATGTTGACACTTCCATGATGACACTTCATGAAAGTCACCGAAAAAACACTTATCTTGGAGGACCCATATCTTGAGTTATGTAACTCCGTTTAACCTCATCTCTACGCCGTTGGAAAGATATTTCTGTTAGCTAAAAATTTCCAGAAGACACCAAAGTCTGAAAATGCCCAAAAATGCCCTAAAAATGAGTTTTTTTGTCTATATGCGAGTTGCTCTCTATGATACCCACGTATGACACGTGACTTGCCAGTTATGCAACCCACGTGTGCTTATAAACGCGACTTTCTATACTAGCAACCCACGTATACTTTCCGTGTATGCAACTGTCTAGTTATGAAACCCATGTATGCATTTTAAAAATGTCAAAAACACGCCTTTTGAATTTTGGGTAGTTTGGGTAGTTATGCAACTGACTTCTTCAGTTGTAACTACTTTGTCTTCGCCCCTAACTCTTCTTTAACCATATAAATAGAGGTAGGGAGGTCCATGAGAGGGGACTTGAATTTTTGCACTATTATGCTGGAGGATTTGGAGCTCTCTTTGCCCACACCTTTGCCCTAGAAGCATTCTCCTTGTGTTGCAGAGCTTGGAGGCTGAGTTCTTTGGAGAAGAGAAGCAGCAAAACCGGATCAAGGTTTCGTGAGGTGCCGAACTTGAAGAGAAGGTATACTTGTACTTGTTTTCAAGATTAACAAAGATGTGATGTCCTTCTTCTTCCCAAATCATTGTTCAATGTGTGATTGAATCTCTGTTTATGATCATATTATGATGTTAATTAGATCATTGTTTCATGTTTATTTGATTATCATTGCTTTGTATGTGGTCATATTGGTTTGAGGAAGGTATAATTCGTTTTGCAGGTCTCTTGGAGCAAGAGGAGCAAGAAGAGGATTGAAGAGAAAGCTTGGACCAGCCTTCAGTTAATCAAGTGTGGACCTTTCTCATCTCTGATCTTGCTTGTATTTACTTGCAGAACCATTTGCATCCACCTTTCAACCCCAGTATGTTGATGGCCTCTTAAACCCTAGCCATAGGATACTTTCCTTTACAACAGTAGGGAAGGATCTGCTTTTAAATTGCAGTTCCAAGGGAGTTTGGGCATGGGACCAAGGAAGAACCTTCTTGAATGGTAAGAGTTCCTGCGAACCGTTTTGGACAGAAGTAGAAGCAGATAAAACTAGTGCACCATTTGGCAATGTCTTAGAGGTGATTACGACACAAGGAGAGGAGACAATGGGAGCAAGGAGAATTAGAGCTTTCCCCATGTGAGAAGAATCCGGAAGGGAAGGAATCAGGATTGCTCATTGGCTTGATTTTAGAAGGATTTGAAGAATCCCTAGGGGTACTAAGTGAACAGGAAACAACCCAAGATCGCGAATTGGTGATCAAGAAATCTTACCACATCTTAAGAGGGATCTTGCACTCAAGCCTTGGCATCCAAATTTCAACCCTACCTTGGAAGAATTCAAGAATACCTCAAAAAATTAAAAATTTGAACAAGAGAATGCCTCTCAGAGGAGTGCTTTCTTGTACAAAGTTTTTTGTGGAAATGAACATCTACAAAATACTTCTTGAATTATAAATCTCAATGTTGATTGAATTGTCTGGAACTGATTCTGGCCTATGAGAAGGTGGCCTTCAAGTGTAGAAGTTGTTACTCACATAGGCATCTTACATGTTTCTGCCCCTGCCAGAAAACTTCACCTTCCCTGGGATAGAAAGGTACATAGGAGACAACTAAGAAAAGGAAAAAAAAATGTTGGAGACGAAAAAATGACATTCTCACAAAACACCAAAATGAAAAATGTTGTCTACACACAAAAATTCTCTCACATATAAATGGGCTATTTTGTATGTAAGCTCATTAATTTGTAATGTAATGAGTTAAAATTATGCTTCTAGCATCTAGGTCCTTAGGATATTTGTTGCATCTTTGTACAAGACAACTTATGTTAAATAAGACCTATTAGAGTGATTAGTATTAAGATAGGCATATTACCCTTTAAAGGAAACTTGGGCTTAGGGCTTCACGCTCTTTTTTTATATAAATAGGGGATTTCCCCGTCGCTATGTAATCGAATTTTATCTACCATTCAATTAAATCATATAACTCTTTCTGGAGTTCTTCCTCCAAGAATCCAGATTTGCAGAAGTAATTCAATCTTGTGTGCAGGTGCTGCACACCCTTTTGTGATTTCAGTGCATTCATCAATATCTCCTCCTTTTTATTTCTTCTATTGCAAACTTCTTTCTGCTATTATTTCATATTCAGTTCATTAGTTTGTTGCAGGACTGTCTATTTTGCACTTTGGATACATTAGATGTGGTATCAGAGCAATGATTATGTGCAGAGTGGACAGAAAAAGGAACCTAAATTGCAAAAGCAATCACTTTTGACAGCAAGGTCAGATCAGGGCCAAGGCAACATCATTTGAAAGTAGGGTACAAGAGCCTTCAGCAAACTGGTCATAATAGAAATTCTGAGCAGTATCAATAAAGTTACAGCTCATCAAATTCAACCTTCTAAACTGTCATTTTTGCAGGCAGAAATAGTAGACTAACTTGTGAGAACCCTTTGATCAGATCTCTGAATTAGGAGATTCAAAAGGTGATTGGAAGGTAATCAAGAGAAGCATCTGTTAGCACTCAGAATGTACCCAGGTTGTAAAAGGTATACTCCAAGGTAACAGCAAAACCACTTTAGGAAGAAACTGGTATTTTCTTCCAGAGAGGGATCTCTCAATAAAGATTTAACAAGACCAGATTTAAAATAACATTCACAGATTTATGTATTTGGCTGAAACAATAACATAACCATTGGGCATGGAGTCATATACAATACAAAGATACCACAAATACATATACATGATATTCATCAAAGGCAAGGTAATCATATCATCACAGTCATTGAAATTTATTCTGGTGGAACAGAAGAGATGAAGAAACAACCCATTAATACAAAGCATCAACAAGGATGAGTTCTATATCAACTTTAGCAGAAAAATTCATATAATATCTGAAATGATAACCAGAGCATAAATACATGAATTCTGATCATCTAACGCTATATTCCAGATACGAGGAAGAAACAAAATGGAGTGTTACACAAAGAAGGTACAATCACATAAAAGAAAGAAGCACAGACTGTAACATCAACGACACGTGAATCTCTGACAAAACTCTCATGCATTTACTTTGTCATTCCAAAAACAGATATGTTCTCCAAAATTATTCACAACCCGATGGGTTCCAACCCCCATCTCATAAAAAGATACAAATTTATAGATAAAACAATAAGTCGGCCCCCCAGCAGATCAATAATAGAATGATCGGCGTAAATTAGAGTTTGTAACTGAATTCCTACACCACTAGGAAGTTGTTACAACTTCATTCCTAACAGATCACAAAGTACAAATCGACTGGATAACAAACTTTCGCCCAATAGTTCCACGTCTTTGCCCCAACAGCTCCACGTCTCTGCCCCATCAGCTTCATGTCTCTGCCCCATCAGCTCCATGTCTTTGCCCCATCAGCCATTCAGTGCCTGACACCTGTTCCTAGGGGGGAAGAATATACTTTGTTTTCCCAAACCGCTCTACAGCTTTCCACTGCTCCGAACTTGGGGTGTCACACTCCATCATCTCCCGAATTGCTACCTCGAGCTCCATAAATGCTTCATAAGATTTCTTGGGCGATCTGGCTCTGATGATTGCGAACTTCTGCAAGATTTCGAAGTCTTCCATCAACATGTTCACAATGGTTTGTCCTGTCAGGCTCTTCTCCAAGTTATTAAATTTTGAGTGGTCCATGCGAGCCCGGACAAGCAGGCGATGATAATGTTTAGGCGGGAGCATCCGACCTTCTTTGTCCCAAAAAGACAGCAATCCATCTTCGAACAGCTCTTTAAACTATTGTTTGAACTTATTGACCTGCACAAGCAATTCTTCTGACTTGTCTTGGACAGTCTTCATTAAATGGTGTTTGTGGATGATCTTCTTCGCCCACAGCACTATTGAGATTCTGTCCTTTATGCCCATGTCATGCAACTTCTGGTATGTCAGTGAATTCAGAAAATTGAATGTGTTCTGAGCTGTAGTGAGGGGTCTTTTTGCCATGTGTTCATTTACCAGTTTCAGTTTTTGTTGAGCCGAATCTGTCAGTATACTCAAATCATCAATAAAATTCAGGTAGTGCTGGAACTTGGTAATCTCTATAGTCAGGGTATCCCAAATGATATGTTTCGCCCCCTGAAGAGGGCCTTTCCCAATGCATTTTTCTTTTAGCTCATCGAGCTTTTTCTGTAATTGATTCCTGTCTTGCAAGATCTGTTTTTTGCTTTCACTTACTCTAGCCAATTCAGCTTTCATCTTCTCATTCTCTGCTTTCAAATCTTTGATTGCTTCTTCCTTCAAACTCACCTGGGACATTGGTACTAACAAATCATCAGTAGAGAAATCATCTAAAGGCTTCTGGATATTTACAATAGACAAGTCCTCACCGGTGGGAGTTTGGCTCATCAACTCTTCCATAATCTCCTTCTCTTCATTCTGATCTTTTTTCATCAAGGAGATTTGGGATAACAGTTCCTTCCTTTCGGCTTCCCACTTCTCTTTTTCCTCCTGTAGCTCTCCGGCTCTTCCTTTGTATTCCATCATCTCCTGATGGACTTTATCCTTTTCTTCTTGGAGGGATAGCAACTCAGATGACTGAACATGTTCAGTACCTGGGATCTTCAGTTTCTTCTTCAGGACCTAGAGTGCATTATCATTTTCGTCTAACAATCTCTTGACTGCCTGTGTACTGTCTGAACTAGCAATGTCCGTCTGCAGCTTCTTAATCTGAACAGCATTTGCTTTATTTTCTACTTTCTCATGTTTCAACTGGATTTCCAATTTGTCTATCAAGATTTGCAATTTATTGATCTTCACCATGGCTCGAAGTAAGTCTGAGTAGATGATATCGCTTGTCTGTTTGTGGAGTTGAATTTTGTCCGGAGTGCTGATTATGTCTAACCGGATCTCTATTTCAGACATTTTCCTGTCACTTACCATAGCCATTCTAAAATTATTCCTCTCAGCATCTCTAGCAGAGACCAAAGAGGTTTTCGAACTGTACAAACTTCTAACCTTCGGGAGCAAATTTCTCATTTCCTCCATAGACTGTTTCCTCTTCTCCACGTAATTGGCTTTTAGGTCTTCCTTCGACTTAAACACGTGGCACAATTCCGAACTGTCTACATCACCTTCCGGATTTTTAAAAGAGACTTGGCTTATCTGCACCGCTTTCAGGGGAACTAGGGCACCTCCTTTGGAACCATCAAAAACCTCCTCATCTATAATTTCACCACTTTGCAGCATTTTTGTCCTTTTATGGGGGCCTTCCTCGTCTACATCCATGCTCTCAGTTTCAGACAAACTCCTCTTGACCAAAATACCAGCACCTTCTGTTATTTGGGCTGCTGTCTCTTCATCAGACTTTGACTTGTCAATACATTGTAGCAAATTGGCCATTTCAGCTAGCCCCTCAATAGCCTGATGCTCAAATGGTTTATTTCTGTTCGCCTGTTTTCTCAATGAGATCACCTGGTGGGGGTCGTAGTTCATATTTACATCTTTTATGAAATCCATATTCTCCATCAACCTTTCTATAAATGCCAGGGTACCTTTACCTTTAAAAATGAAAGGGCCGAGTTTAAATGGAAATTTAATATTCAAAGATTTTCTGAAAGCACCAAAGTGCTCCTCCTTAGACAACAATCTCTACCTCATGAACTCCAGTGCGAAAATCCTTGGGGTCAAGAAGGATGGTAGCCTATAAGGCTGACCAGTAAAGCCATATATTCTTAACACTGTGTAACCTCTGTACAAGAACCAGTCCCCCACCCGATCTTCGGGTGACGACTGCATTAGGTATCTCATTTCGTCTAGGACACGAGGCAGGTCCTCATCAAATAACATCCTGTATATTTCGGACATGATCGAATTGGCAAATTCGACCATGTTGATTTGCTTGGGCAAATCAGAATAACATAGAGCACTTAAGAACTTTAATTCAGTAACATTAGAACATAATAACATGTTAAGCAAGTATGTTTGAAACCTAAAGAACTGGACCTTGGGAAATTCAGTCAACTGGAGGTGGATCACTTCGGCAAGGTACTCATCTAAATTAAGCACGGGGATTGACTGGGACTCGGGACTTAAAGAATTTATTTTTAACAAGAAACCAAGGATAACATCACCTATATGACAATCGTCATCTAGACCTAACACTCGACAGACCAAAGACATTACCAGTTGCACCTCAGTTCTAAAAATGTGCAAGGGGTAAGGTGAGGAAAGGCCTTCAAGGGACTGACCTTCCTTCAGGATACTTGACAGGAATTGAGAGCGACTTTCACCTTCGCAATTTTTGAAAAACTCGGCAAGGACAGATTCATTTACAGACTCGCGATTTACAGGGTAGCTTTCGGGCAGACTAAGGTTTTCTCTGACGAGCGAGGCGTCAATTTTACACAGTATTTTCAACGTGGACCGACTCACAATGATCCTCTGAGAGGGAGAATAGTTCACTGCGCACCATTCGACAAATTCAGGGAAGTGTAGGGTTTGCTCAAGGACGAAATGGTACAAAAAAGACTTGCATACATTCAGAACGTCATTCCCCTGTGAAAAATAAGACCACAATTTCTCTTTGCTGCCGGACACGCTCCTTGTGGACAGGAAGGGGTCACAGACGCCCCTGTGTCTGTCTATTAAAAATTCCTCTCTGTCATCCGCGACCCGACCAGACACACTAACCTCGCTCCTTTGGTCCATTTCTTAATTTATAATAGTAATTGGATGAAGGAGTTACAGGATTAAAGTCCTACCTGGTTTACTGTGGAGGCGCGTGTTCGGAACGTGCCTGGTACTGACAAATGGAAGCTCCCAAATCGCCAGGTCCTTTTCCCCGGGTCCCGAGCAAATAAAATAATCATTGGAGAGGTCAACCCTGCCTTTATAGGACCACCCAATTTGCCACGTGGACAGCATTTATTTCCACAACCACCACTTATCTCTAACTGCCGTGCACTTCTATTTTCCGGTTTCATCCACGACCGTAGATCTGGCTTCTCTTTAATTTCTGGCCTTTGGATCGTGTGCCACGTATCCCGTTCCACCCGACGCCCTGGTATTAACCAATGTGCAACTTCGTGCCCCGGAAACGCTCACAACCATTGCTGTGCCGTACCTTCCATTTTTCACCGTTGGATCAAACGCCACGTCCCACATTCCACTGGGCTTTCTGGCTTTAACCCTCGTGCAGCTTTAATCTCCGGAATCATCCACAGCCCTCGATCTAATATACCTTTATTGGCGAGCCGTTGGATCACTTGCCGCCTATCAAATTCCGCTGGGCTCCTTCCCTTTATCCAACGTGCAAGTTTGGGCTCCAGAATCTTTTTCAGCCGTTGATGTGATCGCCCGGCATTCATCAGCCGTCAGATCTGTCGACGTCTACCCAATTCCGCTGGGAGTCTGGGACTTATCTCCCGTGTAATTTCACTCCCCGGAACTTATAATAACCGTTGATCTATCCCGCTTTGATTTCCGTCCGTCGGATGTGTCATCGGATAACAAATTCCGCTGGGCCTTTTGGGCTTATCCGCCGTGTAGGTTTCGCTTCCGGAATCACTCTCATCCCTCGATATAATCCGACCTCGCCTCTCCGCCATCGGATTGAGAGAAGGATACACGATTCCGCCAGACTCCATTTTCTTAACCAACTCGTGCCTTCACAAGGCGGATTTAATGTGAACCGTGGATCTGCCCAGGACCACTTTATAACCTTTTATCTGTGCAGCTGGTTAAAAGCCGGAACTTGTCTTATCTTCCTCGCATGTTGCGAAGGGCGGGGGGAATACCAACCATTGATTTTCTTCCTTCCTTCATTGCGGCCTGGGCTCTTTGGCAAATTGATCGATATTTTGCCTATCATTCCACCCTTGCACTATATCCTTTAACCAAAGTATTTAAACAACATTACCTTATCTCCACTATGGTCTTATTTCTCCCTTTGTTAAATACAGGTGTTAACAGCATCCATATATAAAATTTCAGCCCAATTGGATTAGCGATGGCAGAGATATGAATATTTGAAATCAGAGTCACCTTGATTACTGAAATTTTTTAACTTTCATGTTATAAAACTGACCTTTTTGTTACTTTTGTATATTGGCTACAAATATTCACGAAGGATTACATGTTCAATAGAAGCAATCAATGAAAATAATAAGATAAGATATGATAGATAAGATAATTTTATTAATGTACAGCAAATGACCACAAAAATATGTCAATGGGATCAATAAAAATAATAAGATAAGATTAGATAAGATAATTTTAATAATGTACAGCAAATGACCACAAAAGTATGTCAATGAGATTACAGATACATCTGGTGTAAATACGAAAGAAACTCCTAGATCAATACTAAGAGCGAAAAACAAAAAGAAGGAAACAGAACTAAGTGCCTAGATAAGAGCTATAAATTAGCAGTCCAACAAAAAGAAGATCGAATAAATGCAGTAATATAGTAAGAGGGCCAATGACTGGAGATCACGGTGCTGTGTGAGAGGAAGAAAGATGATATCAAACCCTTCTGGTCCTGATGGCAGAGGACGAGGGAGAGGACCAAGAGGTGGGCTCGCTGTTGGAGTCATCATCACTATGAAAAGTCTGATGCAATGGTGGATGATATCCTCCAGAGAGTGAAAGGGCTGAGTGGACCCGGTTGTACAAAAATGAACTAGAGAATAGAGAAGAAACGATGATAAAAGAATTGTTGGAAAAAGATGCAAGAAGAATTCAAAGATGAAGAAGATGCTTGACTAGACTTGGATGATCATTTCATTGTCATTATGAGGAATACTGAAATTATCGAAATTAATCACGTACAAGTGGAAAAAATCCAAGACTTTCATTCCTCTTCACCTCGAGCAGCCCTGCACGTGTGGATGAAATGTTTGATGAAATGACTAAGCCATACACAGATCCATATGACCCGTTTGAGTATTTACAACCAAAACCAATTTTCAACTTCATTCATCAAGAAGATTGATGAAGACTACTCTTTGAGCTTCCATCAATTCAAATGGGTTAACAGATGCTCTCCTGACTAAGAAAAACCTATCTTTTGGTGTACAAGATCTTCTCCAAGCAAAAACCAAAGAAGAAAAAGAAAACATATGGGGGCATCCATCTCAAAGAAAAGTTTCCCTCCAGTAAAGCTTGTTTTGGAACAAGTCGGAATGTTGGTCTTCCATAAAGATCCAACACTATCTGACAATCCTGCAATTCCAAAAGATGTGTTTGATCGTCTCCAGTCATTGACACCCCAGGAAACAACCATCTGAAAGGCCAAACTTGGCCAACCTAGCTTTGGATGGGGCCCCCTAATATATAACCATCCAAGCGAACAAACATAGCTTATATGAAATCTGCACTGTCCAAACTCTATGCAATCGATGGACCAATCAAACCTCCTGGTATGAAAATGTATCTCACATTGAGTACAAGCAAAAGGGTGTGTCTCTAATGAAGTGTTGAATATAGACAACAAAAGTCATACTACATTAATAGGACTCTGAAACTCCAACACCAATCCCACCAAAAGGGCCTAGGTGTGCCAATATTCATTTTAAATAGCTCAAACTCAGAAATAAGACCACGCAACTCAATGATCGAGGAACAATCTAAGGCAAGTATCCCATACTCTTGTGCAAGAGCTCTCCACTCCTTTCATGAGCAGGCCCAAAGTCCCATAGGTCCCACCAATGAAAGATACCCTTTTGACTAAGTCGGCATGAGTAAAAACGTGGCATCTATTCCACACACACACCTCAATCCTGCTAGCTCCAAATTGGGCGAGAGGCAATGTCCCATCCAACTCAAGTACCCCCCCATTGCTAACATACCAACCTAGCCACCAATTTCCAAGCCATCCAAATACTCCTAACTTGGATAGAGCCCCCTTAAAAAAGAACGGGGAAGAGATGATGTCACATAAGCCAAAGCCCCCTCAAAACCTACCTAGATGCTAAGCTGAAAGAATTTGATGTTGAAAAAGAACCTACCAAAGCACCGATCCTCCAAGCATTGAACCACCCATTTGGTCACCAAAATAATTCCCTAAGCCACCACATCAATCAAGCCCAACCCCCTTTCATCCTTGGGCATCATGCAAACATCCCACAGGTAAGCCTCTCACCCCACTATACTGACCATAGATAAGCTCTCAAAATATGCTCAAGTCGTCTAAATTGTGCTTTGTTTGGAAACCAACAAGACACATAGTACACATGTGAGGCCTAGAGAATACAACCCACTATTGTTAGCTTCCTTGTGAAGGGAAGATCCTTATTATGCCAAATGTGAAGTTTACTTTGCAATCTTTGAAGAGACCAATGCCACATAGCTACTAGAGATAAACTTGTACCAAAAGATGCCAATACCACACAATCACCCCTGGGCAGATATATAACCAAGTTGCCAAAATCCAGGTTGGAGGAGACACTACCCCAATGAGGATTGACAATGACACTAGAATGCCTGCAAAAGTGTTCAAACAAGAGAGGACCCCGTCAATAGACCTTTAATTGACTCGCACAAAGAACTATTCCTTTTATTTGACCTGCAAGCCAAGCTACCTCCAACAAGTAACCTATTGCATCTGCAGTCAACACATACAAATACGGTGCTAATGAGCACCCCTTTGTAATGGACTAATGCAAGGCAATCTGGTCGGACAAGGCCTTGTTGACAGATACAAGAGTCAAAGCATTGGAGACCAAAGTGTTCGCCATGCCCACACATCGAGATCCAAACCCCAAGCAAATCAACACCTTTGAGATGAAGGACCAATCCACCCAATCATAAGCCTTATCAAAGTCCATCTTCAACATCATGCACTATTGTCTTGTCTCCCTCGCCCACTCCATAATATCCCATGCCGAAACCATTGTATCGAGGATGAACCTCCCCTAAACAAAACCAATATGTTATTGTTGAACCGCATATCTAGAAACTACCCGCACCCTCAAAGCCAAGGCCTTGGCAATGATCTTACAAGCAATAGAAAGCAGGGTGATGGATCACCAACCTCCAATGGTAACACAAGCCCCATTATTTGGAATCAACTTAATCAATCCATGATTAAGAGTCTCAGAGAAGCAACCGAAAGAGAAGACTTAGAAAGCTAAACAAAATGAGCCCTCCTCAATGCAGTCCCACATGGACTTATAAAACTTACACAATAAACCATCCATTCCAATGGATTTACCATTCTTCATGGACTTAAGAGTTGCATATAACTCCTCGCAAGTTAGGTTCCTATCACCAGTAGACACCTTACGAAGAAAAACCCTATAACAAGCATCTTGAGCAGCCAACACACCATTTAACAGAGTATAGGGTGCAAAAATAGACTAGAAATGGTAACTAAACATACTACGAACCTCAACCGAGTCCTTTGCAAGGGAGCCATCTGCTCTACGAAGACCAAGTATCCTCTTTGTTGCAACCTTCCTTTTCATGAAATCAAAGTAGAACTTAGACCCCTCATCACCATCCTGCATCCACTGCAATCATGAACAGAACCTCGCCCCCCCGAGCAAGATGCTCCTCCCCACGTCTAACACTCATCTCCAATTTGGTCAATTCCTCCAAAAGAGTTACATTATGGATGCCTCTTCCAAAAAGATGCAAACCTCCTCCAATCTCTATAGAGCCACCTATAGATAGCTCTCTCCTCCTATAACAGGAAATCATCCTACCCCAACCTCTCATAAACCTGACAATGAGCCTAGTAGATGCCTCCCACCACAGAATCCAACCCTACAAATCCATCGGTCGAGGGGAAAGTTTCCATACCCTCTAAACAAGGTCTTGAAAATCTATTGAATCCAAATGCAACATATTCAATTTAAAAGTAAGGACACCAATTCATTCGAAGAAGATCCTATAGAGATCACTGATTGGATCAGGAGGTGATCCAAACTAATCACATCCATTAGAAATCCATTAGGTGAAGCTTGCCTAAGAACACTAACTCCTCCTCAGGCCCATAAAGTTTGTCTAACTAGGCCTAAAATCTAGCCTATCCTTGTTTGTAATTGGTTCAAGTGAACCACACACCATAATCCAACCTCCTTTGGTTCCAACTAGAATTGAAAACTTGTACAACATCCTTCCACCTACACCAAGTTGGCTTTTCCATACCGCTAATCATTGCCACTCATCCACCACACCTATCTCCATCCTACTCAATCATGTTGAAATCAGCCCCAATAATCCACTCTATTATCAGCAAATAAGAGGCAATCCAATCCCATAGCCGACTCCAATCCTAGCTGGAATTCAGAGCACAGTGTGCAAAGAGCCCAATCACATGATCCTATATCAAGAGAGTGAACCACACACATATGTACTCTGGATCTGACCCTGAGAGCCTGAGACCACCGAGAAGGACTACAAAGTGGGCGATAGATCAACTTGCACCTCTCCACTCCCCTGGCAATGATTAAAAGCTCAAAATGGCCCATTCCAACAATAATTCATTATCTTCCACAACATAAACCCAGTTAACCTACAAAACCCCTCTCACACATTGTTTACAATCGAGAATCGTCATCCCTCGCATGTTACAACAATTACTTGATGTTAATTATAGATACATTCATGCAGAATTCATTTAACCAATTAAGTTTGTTTTTTCGATAACATAGAAATTTCATGTGCATTGTGCAGGGGCATAAACATGTGAAATGATCTAAGCATAATCCTAGTGAAGATCAACATACACGTACCCTTTTAAAAGGAAATATAATTTAGATGGATGAATGTAAAGAAAGACAATAAAAATCCCATGCATAGAAGCTTATTCTCCAACCCCTATTAGAAGTATGTGTGCATCAACTTCAACTTGATAGGTTTCAGTTCTTGAAAAAAACACAATAACAACAGAACCTGGTGGATGCATTCGCGCTTATGCGCCATGAACTAGGAAGACAATTTGCAACAAGCTTTACTCAAATTTTGTTGACAAAGTAGATTGGGTTGCAGTCATAGATGAAGGAGCTCAAGAATTGGGAAGTGGAGGAGGTTCCTCTACAAAACCTTCATGAGGTAAAGTGGTCCACGTGGACACGTCCCCCAGGGTCTAGGGTGCGCTCCCCTCATTTCCCACACCACGGGGACTTGGGGTCTCCTTGGGGAACGTTTCGCCATGTCCCCTTTTTCCAAAAACTCAAGGAAACGCACAAGGAACGTCCCAAAGAGGTAAGGGGCGTTTGCGCACCCCCTCACGAAAAGGGGGACGCCCAGACGCCCCCACGTGATTTTCAAGGTTTATTTTTCTCAACTTATAAAACAAAAAAGTCATTAAACTAATAAATCTAAAAGCTACCCCACCCAACCCCTCTCTCTTAAAAGCCCAACCTATCCCTTATTCTCACATTTGAAACATTTATCTTATGCAAGATTTCCTTAGAGAGAAGCGGCCAATAGAGAAGAAGAGAGGACAATTTGCCAAAGGGGAGGAGTGATTTGCCAAGGGAAGAACAATTTCATTCCTTTAAGGTCAAAGCAAGGGGTTTGAAGGATAGAGCAAGGGGTTTGAACTTTGATGATTGGACCATGGTTTGGTTGGTGTGCCAGTGGTCACTCACGAGAGTGACTTTGACTTAGATTCTGACACTCCCATTGATGGTATTGATGGCTTCACACAGCGGATGCAAGAGGAGAAGTCCATGGAACTATCTCCTTGAAGCTATTTTGATGCTTTCAACTTTCTTTTTGCTACTTTTATTTTTAGTGTTCATTGTCCATTGTTAGTTTTTTATTTAAGTTTTGACTCTAGAAGTAGATATTGTCATTGATGACCTCAAACTGAGTCTTTGACTCATCATTCTTTTGACTCTTTAAATTTGAAGGTGTTTAAGACAAGTTTATGTGACAAGTCTATGATTCAGTTTTATGATTTTAATATTTTAAATTTTCATCTACTGTTTATGTCTATGATTCAAAGTTTTAATAAAAGATGTGCATGTACTATAAATTTAGAATTTGTCAAAATTCAAATGCTCAAATGATAAATGATTCATGAATGGATGATGAATTGACAACCAAGTCTACAATGATGAATTTACTATTTTGTGTTTACTATTTATTTTTAGGTTTTAGTATGTAAATGGTGATGGGATGAGGAATTTATAAGTTAATAGGTTGGGATTTATATAAATTATATATTTTTAATGATTTGAAAGACCTCGACATCTCCTTGTCTCCTAAATTTTACTAAAATTTGGAGGTGGTATCCACACGTTCCAAATGCGTGTTTCCTCGCTCCCGCACTCCGGCATCCCGGAAACTTGGTGGAACACTAAGTAAACAACAAAACATAACCATTAAGATGCAACCAGCTTCAAATATTGATGGATGGAGAGAGAAGCAAAGCATACTTCTTGTCAGTTATGCTCAGTTCTCAAGTTTAAGAAACCTGAGAATGATAACACCACCCATCATCAACTTCTTTAGTGTCCAGGTTTGTTGATTTTAGATGGAGAACACTTTACATGAAACAGCATCACAAAAATACTTCATACTCTTGTGTAAGTACATACTAGGTGCTGGGTTCTATTGTCAAGTACCTCTTTCAAACTAATATTATAGAGCTCTTCAATCTTTTCAAGCTGGTAAGACGAGATATTGTTGAAGAAAAATCTGTATAAGTTATTTTCATGTGCATCATAACTATAGAAAAATAAAATAGATTGTCGGATGATCTAATTGGAATTCCTAGATTCAAAGGCGTAGTGACATTGGCATATGCTTCATCTGCTGGTCATGGCACTTTCTAGAACTAGGATTGGAAGCAGGCCAGAGATCTGTATTTGGCAGGCCATCTGGCAGAGCAATGGGACTCTTTGGTGAACAGGTTGTCTTTTTGTTCTATAAAATTAAGGGACCTTGAGGATGAACTTGTGTGGTCTCACAACCCCAAAGGGGTGTATACAGCAAGTACAGTTTACAAGGCTATGTTCTTAGCAGAGCCTCGAGAGATTGTTAGTGATGAAAACATGTTTGGAAAACTGAAGCTCCTCTGAAGGCCAAGCTCTTTTTGCGTTGGCTCTGAGTAATAAAGCTTTTACTTGGGATATTTTGCAAAACGAGCTTGGTCAGGTCCAGGCTATTGCATTCTATGTAAATCAAGTGAGGAATCCCTCCAGCTCATCATTTCGGGGTGTTTATTTGCTAAAGAAGTATGTAAACAGGCCTCCTCTTTGACGGGTATTTTGTGTTGTTGGAATGGTTCTGTTGGTACCAGGATCTGCCCCATCAAGATTTTTAGATTCCTGCTGCGTGCATATAAAGATGGACACCGATTTTCGCTACCAGAAGATCTCCCTCCATTCATATTTTGCCAAAGCCTCAGTTTTTGTTAACTTGGTTTGTCTTCCTTCACTCTAAAACTTATAGTCTTGGCAAGTTCAATAATTTATCCCTCATCATTTCAGCGAGCCAAGTTTTCTCCTATGATCAAACTTCTATTACTTATAACCTTGTATAGTTCCCAAATCCATGAGTATCCCAATCAGCCTGGTCTGCTCTCTTTGCCTCAAATCTTTAAAGCTTGAGGTTTTAAAGGTCCAGAGCAAATAATTTAATGGGATCTTAAGAATGGATTTAAACCAAAGACGACGAATGCCACATCATTGTTTAATGGCCACTGAGATTTTATAAATGAAGATTGTTCAACGGATTTAGGGGTTGCCACAATCTTGCATCAATTGCTCGCCTAAAATGATTTCCACCAGATTGTCTTATCCGTTTCACCAAACTACCACAAGGAGAAACGCCAGCATTAAATTCTATCTTTTCTTAAGAAACCCGTTATCTAGAAGATCATTATTATTTTACAATACAGAGATTTTGGGTGCGGGAATAATGATAAATCTAGTCACTATTCAAAGCACCCTAGAAAACGCAGAATTTTGAAGATTCAAACAATCTGTCACAAGTTCGTTGAGCTCCAAAATCAAAAAGAGGATCTGCAATCAGAATTCAAAAGAAGAAGATCGCTGGATTCATATCTCAACAAATGCCAAAGAAAATTGTCAAGTTTGAATACAGTTCGCGGGGTCTTGTGCAGGTTTCGTGGGAGAGAAAGGCGATGGAAGAGAAAATTCGTTGAGAAGAATCTGCAGCTAGTCTAAATAAACATTGTCGATACCAGAATATAGTTAAAAGTCTCAAGCTAGAAAGATCGAATTAACAGAAGATCGTAACATGGAGATACGAGATCATCCAGAATTACTGCATGTCACCAGGTCACAGATCCAAGATAATTGCCAGAAAGAACGTAAAGATTATCAGATCTATTCCTCAGCAGAAAGACAACTTCATTGCATTATAAAAAGAGCACAAATCGACTGGCAGGAGCAGAGTTGTATGAGGATCAAGAGACAGAGTCTGGAATGCCCGAAGACAGTATTTTGTAATCTTTTTGGACACTTGCATCTAATTATGAGATTTTGTCATTCGTGATTCTGGTTTATGCTATCGTTGAGCTTGAACATTCTCTAGTTTTGTTAAAACTGTTATTGTTAATGTATTTCTTCATATTGCTGTTTTTCTTATGATTGCTCATTACTGTGGACAGAAAGTTCAGCAACCTCTGTATGTGATGTTTTTTTGAACATTGTTCTTTATCCTAACATAGCATTGAACTGTTTGTTCTGTATGTTATTAATTGGTTTTGGACCTGAAGTCATCACTGATTTAATCTCTGCTTTCAATCTAGTTAGTCGAAGTAGTTTTCAGAATCTGATGTTATCAGTTGTCCTGAGCTTTCTTTGTTTACATTTGATCTCTTGACTCTTCACAGCTTCAACTACAAAAACTTAAATCCATCTATTCCCAAACCTTGTGATGCCTAAGCTCAGTGCTCTCGCAGTCAAATGCAGGCAGATTTTAGGACAAACAGGTTCCACCCTAGTTGAGACTAGGGAGCTTTAGAAGTGGATGGAAGATCCACTATTGGCAAACCATAGAGCACTGTCAATCATAGTTTCTTGGGCAATCTGGAAGACAAACATATGCTCTAAGAGGCATTGCTCATCTATTGAATATTGCCAAGTATGAACTAGTTACTACAGAGAAAAACAATGGTGAACATTTTCTTGAAAGGAAACGGACTGAATTAAAACAAACAAGCAGCAGATCTGAACAAAAATCTGACTTTGGTGGCCTTCAAACATTTGGGTGTGCTTGTTTGTCACAGTTTTCATGAATACGAATGCAGAAAAAATGGATGAAAAATATATGATGATACCTGAGATGAACCAGATGAGAGTACCTACGAGGGCAGAGGCAACCCCATACACACCCACAATCTGGGATTGGGGGAGGAAGAGAGGCACATATCCAGGCAGTTGCAGATCCCTGGATAATATGGATGACCACCCATTTCGGTTCTTCTCAATGCTCCAGCTATCTCCTGATCTTTCTTAATAGTTCGCAGGTTCTGAAGGAAGCGACTGTGGTGTTATTTGGAAGTAGTGGCATTTCACTTCCCAGTTCCCACAACTCCAATTGTGTTCATATTTAGCTAGGGCTGTTGACTTTCAAATCCGACCATTCCTCTTGTATTCTAAACGTCCGCTATCATCACATGTTTTGGATTTATTTTTTCCTCTATAATCACTTGAATCATCTGGCATCAAGAAGTATTCTAATGTAAGGGACTCTTTTGGATTTATTTTTTCCTCTATAATCACTTGAATCATCTGGCATCAAGAAGTATTCTAATGTAAGGGACTCCACAATGTAAGCGTTAAAGGAAAAAACTTGTGTATATTAGTAGATCGAAAATTGTAACAACTCCAACCTTTTATTGTGAAAGAAAAAAAAAATGTGTGTGTTACCATATCGAAAATTGTAACAAAGTTTACCCATTGACCATTAAGCATCCACTTTTGTATATTCCATTTATTATATTTAATGGTTTATATTAATAGCTTGGGTTATTGTTATATAATAATAATAAAAACAATTGCATAGTTTGGATAAGTTGTTGTTGGAGTGCCTTAAAAAGAAAAATTAAAATCAAATTGATATTTTGAAAAAAAAAATTTAAAAATTAGTTTATAGACTAAATTTTTTCTTCTAAGTTTATTTTGTTGTAAAAATACTTTAATTAAATGATGTTTTTAGTCTCCTCATTCTTGGGTTAATGTGAACATTCATGTGATTATTGGGTCTCTTCGGAATAAAAATAATGCAATTCAAATAGGTTTTGATCTTGGCATACACATACAATTAAACTTTATGAATTTATTTAATAAAAAACTTATAAAAAATATAAAAAACACTTTTAAATTTTCAAAGTAGATAAAAACTTAAAATTTCAGCACTAGTATATTGTTATAACCACACACACACATATATATATATAGACAACATATCAAAGATAAAGTATGGGCATGGAAAATGCCTAAATGAAACCATGTGCATGGCGAGTTGACAAGGCATGGCATGAAAACTTGCATAAGCATGATGGATGTGAACCTAAAAAGCGCATGCAGAGTCAATTATGATGCAAAGGGCAATGCAAAGGGTTCTTGGGTGTACCAAAGCACTCCATGAACCTATAAAACATTTAATGCCTTTTCTATGCTTCAACATGCTCGACTTGATGGAAAGTAAAGGAATAACATATGGATTTGGAAGTGATACTTAATAATGGAGTGAACTAGCTTTGGAGTTTGACATAGTAGACAAATTTTATTGGCAGTTTTTTTAGAAGTATTCGACTGTTATAATTATTTTGAAATCTAGAAAACTACTTTTTTTAAATGTGAAAACATAAATTTAATAGAAATAAAATGTGAAAACATAGATTTAATAGAAATAAAATGTGAAAACATAAATTTAATAGAAATAAATATATATGTCATCTTAAAAATATATATAAAATCATCAAACTTCATTTTAACAAATTTTATATATAATAAATAAATAAAAATCTCAGATGGGGTGTTACACATTGGATCCAGCACCATTAATGACGATGGGATGGAGGAGTAAAGGTGGCACACGATGGCGAGAGGGGAGATGATCATGCATGTGCCAACAACTCACACCATTAATGCTTCCCCTATCAATGAGGCTCGACATGACCGGCCTGCTCACTTGGCTTAACTCCTGCATCGATCTAGACATCGGCCATTTAATGGCCCAAACACAGGCTTACAAGATCATTTCTTCATTGCTCTTAGTGCTTAGCCCCCCTGAGCATCGTGGAACCATGAATAACTATTTACGTTGGACAAACTAGAAGCTTGTGGTGGTCTTTGAAGGCATTAGTGACATGGCTTGTCATTGTCGTTGAGGAAGGAGGGGCGAAAGGAGCAATGCTACCAACCAAGGCAACGTTGATTCGGGCCTCATAGGGTAGTTAGCAGAGATGACTGACTCTCTTCTCCTCCTTCGCAATGAGCTAAATGAAGTGGAGGAGGATTGACAAGTGCATTCTTGAGCTACGGGATAGAGTTTAGGCCATTTTGGATTGGTTTGCGAAGATTGTCGCTATCTATCATTTTCCCTTGCCGCTACTCACGACCATCGCAGTAGATGGAAGCATCCATGGGATCTTTGAGGTCAACGCTAATGGTAATGCTGTTGTAGAGGTCAAGGAGCCAGCTGACAATGTCAAGAAGGAAAACTAGACCAGTGAAGGAGAAAACTACGTGTGACACCACATGCTCTGAAGCTGGCATTACTGGTACCAAGCATGAACATCTGGACAATACCAAGGTTGAGGTCATGCCCATCACTCCCACATCGCAATCATGCACCGATCCACATGTCAAGTAGACTTCATTTATGTTTTGATCATGTCAATTTTTGAGTTATATTTCTGGTTAGGCTCTTGTTATATGGTAGATAGTCTCCCTTTTGGATCTTTGATTTTTTCTTTGACATGTACTGAGCTCCACGACAACTATGTTAGACTAATATTGGAAATAGGTTATTTTGTCCTCTGGAGAGGCCTACAAACTTGTATTTTAGGTTGTTTTCCTGTAATGGGAGGCCTAGCTACTCTGGATTTTTTGTATATTATCCTATGTGAATTAATGTGAATACCAACTTAGAAAAAAAACTAAAAATACACACACACACACCTATTTTAGTCATTCAATGAGTTTTCCACTAACGGATTGTAATAATAGTTTATGGAGTAGTCTAAATATTCTATGTGTTTTAATCTTTTTTGGGTATATTTCGAGTTTGTTTTGTTCAGATTTTGGTTGGAAATCTTAGAGGCTTATTAGTTGTGGAAATTGCATAATCTAAGTGCCATAAGGGTATTTGAGGGTGATGAATCCATTTATGCATTCAAAAACATAAATTAAACACTTCCAAATTTGGATTTTACCAATAATTTTTTGACCAAATTCTGACCAAAAACTATCGAAAAGTCCAAAACGTAATATAAATAGACTACTCCATAGTTTAGAGATTTTTAAAATATTAATTAAATCAATAACATAACAACATAACTTCTAATAGTACATAAATCATTAATTGTGAATTGTCTAAAACTATTATTCATTAAATGGTAACTCCTCAAAATAAGTTCTAAAATCATCCATCATCCATTAAAAAAAACACCTTCTTTAAATGGTAACTCCCCAAAATGAGTTCCAAAATCAATAATCATCCATAAGAAATAAGTGCACACCTGTCCCTAAATATGATTACAATATTCAATGGCAATAATATTCAAATTGCAGAGCCACTGAACACTTGAATTTGAGTTACAGCCATCATTTTGAGTACACACATGTCCCTGAATGTGATTAGAATATGTAATAACAATAATATTCTCATTAATCTAAGTATTCTACGTTTCAACTTTTTTAGTACATTTTTTGCAGAATTACATAGTCACTGAACACTTGAATTTGAAGTTACAACCATCATTTTGAATTTGGGAGATGACCGTTTTGATAAGGTTATTTGGAAAAAGACACTTGCAATGAATTCAAGAAAAACATTATTAAAACTATAAAGCTTGCCAAGTAGAGAAATCAATAATTGATTTATTTATTATTACACTACTTTTTAATATTTATAATATTTTTATTAGAGGTAAAAAACAATATATTGAATTAAAGAAAAACATTTAAAAAAATTAATATGTGTTTAATTTTAAATTAATGCATTATTAAGATTTCATTTTATGGGGAAATATTGGTGGTTTATGAGTCAAGTTTTCTTTGAAAAAGAAAAAATAATTATAGATTGTTAATAGTGTATTTAATTTAAATTCGTGTAATAATAATTAAAAATATTTGTTAATACTTTTAGAAAGCCTTTTACCACCTTCCTAATTACATTCCTTTAAATGATAGATTTATTGAGAACATGTATTTCCTCTTTGAAAACAAGAGCCACGTAGCGACAAAATGTCCTTGTAAATTGCTTTTAGAAAGAATGAAAATTTAATGAAGATCTATTCATTGGACCAATGCCTTAATGATAGTATAACGTGGGATGCATGGGTTGACTATCACGACACAGAGAAGACACTCCATGTGTTTCTGGCCACCAATGATAGTTCTAAACACTAATACATGAATTTTTCGTACCACTACAAGGAAAAGGCCCTATAACAGAAATTATAGTGGAAGCCCATAAAAGAAGAGGCTGAAAATCTGTTTATAGCAAAGGCGAATGGGTGAAGGTTTTAGCAGATATTTTTTAATCGATGTGTTCACACAAAAACACATCGGTGTGTTTCCTACTATATTGCACCAGTGCTGACCAAAATTATACCGCACTACAACAAAGAAAAAATATAAATCAAAGCAAATTTAATTTAAAACTTAGTACTATTTTAATAATCGTCATCTATGTGTTTATATGTCATACACACACTGGGGCGTTATATTATAAACGCATTGGTGTCTTTAATACATCTAAACGTATCGTATTTTCAAATTATATTTTTAATAATAAATCTAATACTAGTGCACATGATAATTGTGAACACATTGGTGCATGTTTAATAAACAGACGCACCACATTCTACTACAAAGAATTTCATTGCAAAATTCATTTTAATTTCATTGCAAAATTTGTTAAAATTGCATTTACAAACCTTGCTCAACAGTGCATCGATATAATATATGCACCGTTGTGTTTGTATTTACCAAATGCACCGTTTGTCATCATTAAAATAAATTCAACATAAAATCCATTAATTTATAAAAAAAACCCTATTATCTGGTGTGTTGGGTTTTCCTCGTGCCCTGGTACGCTTTACCTTAAAATGCAATGGAACAAAGTTTAATAAAAAACAAATTGCGAGGTAAAATTCATTTTTGCCACTACTCAATGCGTTTTCGCCCGAGTGCATCAGTGCAAAACCTTACTCACTTGGACGCCCTGACATCCATGGTACATGTGGACACATTCTTCTTCTGTATTGGTTGTTGCTGCTAGTTTGAATTTTGATAAACAATGGTCAAAATTCAAATAGTGCATACATCGCCAGGATGTCTCCCTGAAGGGACGTTCCACAATTAGGTTGTTTCTTACCTCATAATTTAATTTTTAATAGATTAATTTTTTGAATTAAACCTTAATTAGCAAAGTTTGTAAGTATTTGTGATTTGCTTATAAGGAGTCAAGATTTTGTAGTATTTGTGATTTCTAAAGCATTGGTGTGTATAATTGATACATGAGCACTTGTACGTCGTTGAACTTCTGTCATTTATGGTGCTCTTTATGTTTGAACTTCTGTCATTTATGGCGCTCTTTATGTTTGAATGCACCAGTGAAGATACTTTACATTATACAACACTGGTGTGTTGTGTTATGAAATGCACTGGTGCACCTATTTTAAATAAAATGCACCTATAAAAAAACATCCACTAAAACATATGTTGCATAATTTTTTAGTTATAAAATTTATCCATTATGACCTCCGCTAAAACATCTGCTACTATTAGCGAAGGTTGTAGCAAAGTTTTTTTAACCTTTTTTGCCAATCTTGTAACACTAAATCCTCCACTATGACCTCCACTACAAGGGATTTTCCTTGTAGTGTATGGAATAAATCTCTCAAAATAAATCTCTTAGGATGTGTTGTCCTAATACAGATTTGAACATTGCCTGAAAGATTCTTGGGAAACTTGTTTTTCAGGAATCAAGTTGGTAGAAGCATAAGCATAAGCAGAATGTCTTAGATTTAATTCAGGGCTTCATTATTATTTAGGTATTCAATCTTTTTCAAGTCGATATATTGAAGTTTTAATATCATTTAATTGTGTAGGAGCAATGGCGATGATGTCATAATACAAATTTAAACTTTGACCTTTATTGTAGTGGGAAACTTGATGTTCAGGAAGCAAACAGGTAGAAGTACACACATAGTGAGCATTTTTCTTTCTTTCTGATAAAGCTAATAAAGGAAGCGTAATTTTTTGAAAGCTATCGCTACATATTTATGGCTGGGGTGAAGGGGATAATCACAAAACTTATATTATTGATTGTCAATGTTACAAGCTCTTTCCTTTTTTCTTGAACAAGCAAAAATGAGCTTTGACTTCCCCTATTTTAATAAGAACAATATAGAAATATTGCTATTCAAGGGAACACAGTTCAAGTCACGAATAGAATTAATCTTACGAAAAACATATTAAATGAGAATTTGAATTGGAGCTTCAGCTGGGGTGGACATGAAGATCCAATCCAATTGTGGTGTAAATGTTGTCAACAGCTGGGCATCATTCAAACTCGCTTTCAGTTCCAAATACAAAAAAAGCCCATAATATTCGAACAAGAGCCATGAGGTGGCAATGTCCCCAACGTTGTTAATAGCTTGTTATAAAATGGAATCCATAGAAGTAGGTGTGATATGCCTCAGTTTTAATGGATTGAAGAAATGCAACTTGATTTACGTGTTGTTTGACAATTGCAAGGTTCTATACCAATGACAAGAACCAAAGTAGGGCTAGTTGTTCTTAACTAGCTCTTATCTCCCTAAAAAAAGCTATAGGAAGAAAAACCTAGAAAAAAAGCATCTAATCTCCTTCAATTTACATTAAGGGCTAGTTTCTTTACTCTCAACCATATCCTTCCAACTTTGCTAAACTTCTCACTAGATCCTTGTCAAATGTTGATTCTGAACTATATAATAGATGGAAATAATCATTCCAAATAAGTGGAAATATTTGGAAATAAATGCAAAGAAAATAATGAAATGGACTTTACATCTATTGCAATCCATTCATGCTTTAGTTAAACAATGCATAATAAATATATGTAAAATGTTTATAAAACCTTCAACAACATTGTTGATATGTCAATCAAAATCTCAATGTCTCATGTAGTTGAAGTTTTCGCTAGACATACAATGTCTTATATAGGAGATTTGATTTCCCAAGTAACACATATCTGGGAGATAGATATGAATGTAAACATTTTTGAAATTCAAAGTTGAATATGTTGGGTCATGATTTCCTCTACTCCATTTGAATTTATAAAAAATAAATTCCTTGTAAAATGTACTTATCAAAAAATGTCAATGCCAATCGCCTAGTGATTCAAATTTGTGTATCATTTATACTTCCATCATTCTTGGAAACAAGACCCCTTTCATGAAACAATCACTTAATATTGACTACAAGTTGCCAAAGAACATGTTTGGACATTTAATCACTTGCTTATAAAAAAAGGAGGAAATAAAAATAATTGAGTGTAATGCTGAATATATATATATGAGAGAGATGTTGAATATATATTTATTATTATGATTATATATATATAATCTAAAATTTGACATTAATAGTTTAAGGTTGATACATCAACAAACAAATATTCATTAGATAATTCACTATTCATGTGGCTCATACTATTCTATACCCATCCATTTAAATTTCAAAAAGATAAACTATATCCTTCAATTTAAACTTCGGAAAGATAAACTATGGTCATTCAATACCTTTATTAAAGATAACAAGAATATATCTATGTTTTATCCTTGAGCAATACAAACTTTCTATATATAGCATTACTATGGACGTCACTATCAAAGAAACCAACTTGTTTCCATGTTAATGTATTTTTTTAACGACAAAGCATCTCATGAGCATATGCAATATGTTATAAGAACAGGACCCATAAAAATGGCAATGCCTAAAAAGAGCCATGAAAATGGCAATGTCAATGCCTAACAAGAGCCATGAAAATGATAATGTCACTACAAGAGGAAAATAAGCATCTCATGAGCATATGCAATATGTTATAATAACAGGACCCATAAAAATGGCAATGCCTAAAAAGAGCCATGAAAATGGCAATGTCAATGCCTAACAAGAGCCATGAAAATGATAATGTCGCTACAAGAGGAAAATAGCCCCAAGAATTTGAGATTCTAAAATAAAAGTTTGACCTACAAATTTGCAATAAAGATCACAAATCTCTTGGAACCGTGCCCATTGTATTCTTTGAGTGAAATGCACATGAACTTAGATGATGATGCAGAATAAAAATATGCAATTTTTTTTTGAAATTGAGTTTTAATTTCAGAATATCATCTCATCTTATATGATATAAAAGACAACACTATTTGTAATTGAAGAAAAATAAAAACAAATATTGCATTTGCAATGATATAAAGTAATTCAGCTTAACAATTTAAATTTTGGGAACAAGAAACAGTTAAAAATAAGTTATTACACTGCTTCCATAAATGAGAGAGTTGTTGAGTAATTCTTAGGGATTACATTGTAAATAATATTTCAGTTATTAGTTAGTAATCTCGTTATCTAACTGTAGATAACGGTTTTGATATCCTTTATATGTAACACTCATCTACTTAATAAGATATTGATTTGCTGAGGTTCTTCATGGCCTGTGTCAGTGGTATCAGAGCAAAGGCAACGAAGCATTGGTGAGAAAGAAGGAGCCCATGAAGGAGGAGCCAGCAAAGGAGCTATCACCAAGAAAGGAAGAAAGGAGAGTTGCTTAGTAAAGATTGTGGAAGAAAGACAAAGACTGCACATTAAGAGGAGACTACATGTAAATTGTTTTGAAGAATTATTTTCCTTTTTAAAAAGAGAAAAAAAAAGGAAAAGAGCGGCCATTTATATTTTTGTGCAATGGTTTCTTTAAATTAATTATCAAATCTTTGGGGAGTTCTTTTTAGAAAGTGAAAGTTTTTAAATAGCCATTTATATTTGAGTGCAAGGTTTTTTAAATTGAAATATCAAACCTTTTGGGAAATCTTTTTAGAAGATAAAAAGATTTTGAAGAACATTGGCTAAGAGGAAAAGAATATTTCAGACTGTATTTTGTACACAAAAATTTACTACACATTAAATTTCAATGAATTCTTTAATTTCAATTGTTGGAGTTATTTTGTCTGGAAAAGAAAATTATCAAGAATGGTTTCATAAAGTTAAAAATACCCTTATTTTTAATGATATGTGAGATGGAATTTGTGAAAATGAGAATTTAGAAGATAAGAAAGACGGAGAAGCAATAGATGAAGTGGATAAAAGTGCACCAGTGCCACCTACTAATGCCAAATATTTAGCATTATGGAAAAGCAAGGACAAGAAAGCTTATGCCTTAATTATTGCCTTTGTAAATGAAGAAGTAAGTAGACATTTAGTTTCTAGCAAAAGTGCTTGGGAAGCATTAAAGAAACTAAAAGATTTGTATGCTTCACATTTTGAGCTTGAAATCATACAACTGTTGATGAAATTATTTAACTTAGAATTAAAAGATAATGATCCAATGAAACTTGCTTATGAAATTAGAGCCATTTTCCATGATATTGATGCAACTGGTGTAAACGTTGAAATTCAACTTACTGCATTTATTAAAGCTCTATATCCTTCCCATACTCATTATTTAGAATCACTTCAAGCTAGTGGTCAAATGAAAGCTATGACCTTTGAAACAATTGTTGAGAAAATTGTAGAAAGAGACAAAGCATTTGGGAAGAAGGAGTCTAAACCCAATGAAGAAACTTTGTGTCTTGCACAGAAGGGACACAAATCAAAAGAAGAATTTGCAAAGGATGAAAATAGAAGCAGAGGTCGAGGTAGAGGACAAAGAGGACAGTATAGAGGAAAGGGGGGGAAGATTTAATCAAGGAGAGAAACAATGTTATAGATGTGGAAAAACTGGTCATACTTCCAGTTATTGTAGAACTTCTTGGGATAAAATTGTTAACAAGAAAGAGCAAGTACAAGATAAAGGAAATGATAAAGGTAACCCTATTGAATCTGCACATTCTGTTGTTGCACATTGTAATCTAGGAATTGAAGAAGCTTTCAGTACTTCATTTTCATGGAATGATATTTGGTTATTAGATACTGGAGCCACATGTCATATGACATTTAGAAAAGACTTCTTTGAAACTTGTAGTGATCAAATTGATGGGGTAGTACATTTGGCAAATAAGTCTCAGTTAAAACCTTCAGGAATTGGTTCTGTTAGATTGAAATTATCAGGACTTGCTGATTATATACTTTCTGATGTTCTTTATGTTCCACAATTGAAGAGAAATCTAATATCTCTTGTGCAAATTAGACAACAAAATCACTCGATACATATGTTTGATGGTATCATTGAAATTAGAAGAGCTTATGATAATGTGGTTGTAATGAATGGAGTGGAAGATAACAAACTTTTAAAGTTGAATGGTACATCATCCAATTCATAGAATTTTGCAAATTTGGTTCAGCATAATAGTAATTTATCTTCTAGCTTATTGTGGCATGCTAGATTTGGTCATATTAGTTATGACAGTCTTAGGATTATGAACCAGAAAGGAGTTCAAGGGCTTCCTACTATTCCAAGACAACTTTCCCATGTGATGCTTGTATCTTGGGAAATCACAGTAAACAAGCTTTTAATGATTCTATGTTTCGAGCTTCAAGAAAGCTTGGTCTTGTTTTCTCAGATTTATGTGGGCCCATGCCTGTTCCATCAGCAAATGGTAACAAATATATCATAACTTTCATTGATGACTTTACGAGGATGTGTTAGGTTTATTTATTAAATGCAAAATCTCAAGCTTTTGATACATTCAAAAATTTTCACTTACGGATTAAAAATGAAGCTCAACTCAATATTGGAACCCTTCGAACTGATAACGGTGGTGAATATACATCTCAAGATTTTGAAAAATATTTGCAGGAAAATGGTATTAAACATCAAACAACTGTTCCTTATAATCCACAACAAAATGGTGTGGCAGAATGTATGAATGGGACACTCTTGAATATGGTAAGATCAATGATGTTTTTTAAAAATGTCAAGTTAATGTTTTGGGGAGAAGCAGTTCTTTGTGCTGTCTACATTAAGAATAGATGTCCTTCTGCTGCACTATAAAACAAAACACCTTATGAAATGTGGCATGATCATCTTCTAGCTATTAAGCATTTTAGAATTTTTGGTTCCACATGTTATGCTTTGATTCCTGAGCAACAAAGACATAAATTGGGAGCAAGAAGTTGGAAGTGTATTTTTTTGGGATATTCTAATACTTCTAAAGCTTTAGGTTGTATGATGAAGATAACACGACGTTCATTGTTTCTAGAGATGTTATATTTCTTGAGTTTGAGAAAGATGCACTCACTATTGATAAACAACTTGCTCAGCTTGATAGATTTCATTCTAAAAAAATCTATCATGAAATGGATAATGAACTCCTGAATATTGAAGGGGGGATTCCTGTTCTAAGTCAAGGTCAAGTTTTGGAATTTCCTTCTAATACACAAGTTGATGATTCTAATGCACAAGTTGATGAAACATAAGATCAGACAGTTGATGATATTGTTAATTGAATGGATAAACTAAGTATCATGGATAATGCAGAACCTGCTCTTAAAGAAGAAATAGAGCAAACAACACAACAAGAAGAAGTTCGTAGATCAATACGAACTAAGACATTTCCAAAAAGGTATGATGATTTTGTAACATTAGATTGTGAATTAAACTTCCATGCATTTGATGAACCTGCATCTTTTCAAGAAGCAGTAAATAGTGATGTATGGAAAAGTGCAATGCAAAGAGAGTATGATGCTCTCATAAAAAATGGAACTTGGAGGTTGGCGAATCCTCCAATTGGAACCAAACCGATTGGATGTAAGTGGATATATAAAAATAAATATAAAGCATATGGGTCACTTGACAAACACAAAGCGAGACTTGTAGCAAAAGGGTATGCATAGAAAGAAGGTGTTGATTACACAGAAACATTTGCTCCTACAGCTAAATGGGGCACCATTCGAACTTTGTTCTCATTAGCAGCACAAAAAGGATGGAAGATACATCACATGGATGTTAAAACCACATTTTTGAATGGAGACTTAAAAGAAGATGTGTATATGGATTAGCCTAAAGGCTTTGCTATCAAAGATCAAGAACAGAAGGTATGCAAATTAGTCAAATCTTTATATGGTTTAAAGCAAGCACCTCGAGCTTGGTATAAAAATTTAATTGAGCATCTTCTCAAATGAATTATAAGCACTTCAATCTAGATGATGCAACTTTATTTGTCAAGAAAGTTGGAAGATCAGTTGTATATCTAGTTGTCTATGTGGATTATTTGCTTATCACATGAAATAATGATGATTATATAGTATCTATCAAAAGAGAGTTGAAAAATGTTTTTGATATGACAGATTTGGGATTATTACATTATTATTTAGGAATTGAAGTAGACCAAAAACCAAAGCACATTTTCATTTCTCAGAAAAAATATGTTGGAGAGTTATTAAACAAATTTGGTATGCAGGATTGTAATCCTATTTCAACACCAATGGAGCAGAATCTAAAGCTTACTTCAAATGAAGGTAGCAGATTTGAAGTTCCAACAAAGTATAGGCAGCTTGTTGGAAGTTTAATTTATCTTACTACTACTCGTCCTGACATAAATTTTGTTGTAGGAATACTTTCCAGTTTTATGCATCATCCCTGTGAAGGTCATTGGAATGCATCAAAGCGAGTGCTCAAATATTTAAAAGGCGCTCAATCTTATGGCATCAAATATTCTAAAGTTTCAGACTTTCATCTCACGGGCTATTCAGATTCTGATTTTGATGGATATAAAGAGCATGGGGTCTCTACTTCAGGTTATTCGATGCACCTTGGATCAGCAGCTATCACATGGAGATCATGAAAGCAATATGTTCCTGTTGATTCTACAATTGAAGCTGAA